>JAXGGA010000127.1:0-325394 GCA_038373865.1 Uloborus plumipes
TAAAACACTTATAATACATCAACATGTAATATATACTTCAGCTTTTAGTGTTAACAGTATTAAACATATTACTTTTAATATTTGCAAAGAACGTGAATTGATCTTTCATTTAGAGTTACATACATGCATACAAACAGACATGTGAAACTAATAAAAGCGTATTAAAAAAGCTTAGTTTTGAAGTTTTTTAATCGTTGTGGAAAATTACAAAAATCATTTTACTAACTCTCAGCACTCACAGTTGGTTTATATATGTAACTCTTAAATGTCTATCAGTTCACATCATGAAATAACAAACTATTAAGTCTAGACTCAAATTAAATTAAAAATAATAATAACAAAAATAAAAACATGATAAAAATTGATGGGGCAAGAGCCATTCTTACCTCTAATGGACGAAAATCTTCCCTCTAATGGACGACTTACAAAAAAGACAACAAAAGGGGGTATGGATTTTAAAATATACTCACACACCCTTTTGTTGCCCATTTTGCGTGAATGCATTGCGATGAATTATGGACTGATAAACTAAATCTTCTTTAAAATGTCGTACAAGGGAAACGCCGCGGATGCGTCGAAGTGTATCCAACGCGGCATATAGAATCATCACATGACTTCCAGGAGCGTGAAAAGATCATTTTTTCACAAGTCTTCTAACGGCACAAAATAATTGGGGGAACGCTATAAATCCAGCCTAAGTGTTCCACAGCAATCTCAAATTAAAGCAAAATGGCTTCACAACATATATCACAACACCATCGGTTTCGCCCTACATTCAAGCGCGATATGTTTTGGCAAGCGTCCAAGTTTCCACGTCTGGCGCCGGGAAAAAATGATCGGTGATTCACGGAATGTTTCTGTTTCTTTAAGGAAAAGATACGTTTTGAAGCGAAAACAAAAATTTTCTGTTAAAATCAGGGAAAAACTTCCTGAAAATTCAGGTTTTTTTAACAGTGCAGACATTCTTTTAAAAGAGTATGTTAATGAAAAAGGAAAAGGGCCAGCTGGGAAGGGGAAGTGTGACCCTTTGGGACATAAGGAGGAAATCTACTCTCATAAATAAACAATCTATAAATGATTTCACGCTTTGAGCGTTCGTAAAATTGTGACACTTTGTGACAAGGGGGGAGCGATGATAAGATGTCTGACATCAAACATTCTTTTAAATGAAAAATAGGGCACATGCGACAGAGGGGGTGGGAAGGGACACTTGATACAGGCCTGTCATTTAGGGGGCAGGGGGGCAATTGCCCCCCCCCTGCCCCCCTAAAGTAACGCAAAATCTCGTGAATACGATAATTATCAGTAAATTAAATCTAGTGAAACCTTTTTATGTTTTCGTAGCCTCCCCCCCCCCCTCTCGCTTAATCCCCGGTGCCGTACGCGCCTTACGAAACCATCTCCCATTCGGCACCTTTTAGCGACGAAATAACCATGGCATTATTTTTGCGAACTATGGCGTTGAAACTTTAGCGCATGCGCCTTTCTCTCGGCATTTTCGCTACGCTTAAGGGAAAGTAGTGCGAAACATAGAACATTTAAATTTTAAAAGGATTGTGTTTTCACGATTATAAGGCCCCTATATAGACGAGCCGGCGCATCAAGATTAAGTTTCACCACGTTAGATCCAGCGCGTGTTTGTGTGTTTGAGTGGTTGTCTTTTCTGGCCAGTAATCGCGTTTTGGTAATTTTTCACTGTAAGCAATTATTAGCGGCACGTGGATTTGGCAAAGCTTAGCAATGTGCCAAAACTTTTTTCTGGTAACCCTACTCCGCAACAATGACAATTTGAAAGTAAAAGTTAAGGAATTGGATCCAAAGTGGTGAAACTTAATCTTGATGCGTCGGCCTATCTATATAGCGGCTCTACACGATTACAACGACAAAGTTAAATGGGCGAAAAAGAACAGTTAAAAGCTTTTGAGCATAACTTTCTGGTTCTGTTTTTCAGATAAAAAGATAAACAAATAATTGGATTCATCACTACTTAAGATTCTACTTACAAAATTAATAAGCATATACTCTTAACGCTTCTGTAAGGAATCATTCAATGTGTGTATATACTGCCTAATTAGTACAATAAATAAAGCCGATTGCATGATGTGTATATTATTAAAATTGCCAATAAATCCGAAACTGTACTGTATTCAATACTCAACTTTAATTAGTTTTGATATTCAGATGCAAAAAAAAAAAAATCTTGGTTTTAATTTTCATTACAGTGCGACACTTAGCATTGCCTCTTGAAAGAATAATAATAATTTTAAATGTACACACTATATAAAATTCCACTCGAAATTAGTTTTATCACAATTTTAATTGTAGAAAAAAGAACAGGGGTGGTTGCTGAAAATATCAAAGTAAATCAAATTCTAAAAAAAATACAGGAGTTGAGACTTAAAAATAAGCAGTTGGTCAATTTTTTTAACATTTTTTTTCACCCAATCCAGTAAGTAATTCAAAATGAAAAAGAAAACCACGCAGAAATAATTCCAACATTTGTTTAGTAAACAATTTTCTATCTGATTCTCCCCATGTAAAATACTGTATTTCAAGGAGAATTTTCATAAGAAATCTGTCTACATTTCTGACCGTCAGAAATAGTTGATGCATATTACCTTCTTTGAGAAATTTCTCTTTCTCTCTCTGTTAAAATATGTATATTTGAGCTGATAATTAAAAACCGATGAATGAATCAAGGCTTCACTAGATAGCGTTTTATACAGGCTGTATCATTACTGAAAACATCAATGGTGAAGATTTGCCCGCTAGAGAGCGCTGAACAAGGACCACCCAAATGTTTGTTTACATTTATTAGCATATTGTTTCTGCTGTAAAAAGAGATGTTTATCCTATCTTTAAGGCTTAAAAAATATTGATATAGTTAGCTGAAGTATAGTACAGAGTGAATTGATGCCGAAGGTCTTATTAGTACTGCTTTTTAGGGGAAATAAATTCCCTTTTCAGGTAAAGATATGCAACCAAACGTTTTATACGACCAACTGTATCATGGCGAACTGTGGACTGAATTTAAAAAAGTTCTATGGCAACCCGTTGGTAGTATTGGCTCGCTTAGCGGACAGATTCGCCATTTATCGCTCTGCGGTGCCAGTGTCGTTTCATAGTTAATTAATAATTAGAATCAATTAAAATGAAAAATAATTCGCTAACTAATTAAAATAAGCCGTTAAAATGCAGAATAAACCAACAAATAAAACAAGCTATTAAATAACGTTAAAATATACTAAAATAGAATTGAATGCCAACTTGTAAAACTGTCGCCAACAAATTAACTTTTAATTTTGTCTTTTATTTATCTGATTTGTATATAATGTTAGTTACCATACAATTCGATAGATGTCGCTGGACAAAGACCACCGTTTTTGTCCCATGGATTTTGATCAAATGAAACAGCCTGTATAAAACGCTATCCAGTGAAGCCTTGCATGAACTATCAATTTCAATCGGATCAGAATACTCGTTTACAAACGCGCGAGAGAGCGATCGGCTGCAGCGCGCGACCGGTTTACCAGCGATAAAGTTGTTTCTCGCCAAGTATCGTTTTCGCTAAAAAGTGCCGAATGGGAGATGGTTTCGTAAGGTGCTCCCCGCGCGGGCAATGATTTCTATTTCACTTTCTCTGTTTAGCACATACCTTCATTGCGTTATTAGTAACAAACTGTAAAATTGCTAATTTCACACTACTAAGCTATAAAATTGCTAGTTTCACAGCTTATTACTGTACATTTTACAGTTTTAAACTGGAACCTCTGCTGCAAGTATTATACTGCGAAGACAATTGTTTATTTTTTACAGTGTAGTACCAGTTTCTGCAGCATGTAAGTGTCCAAATATTAAATGACTATAGAGTGTACTCTATAGAGTATAGAGTGTTGTCACTACACAGTACAGGGCATCATACGAAATGGTGTACAGGTGTCTGTCTGCCTGTCCGTCGGTTTACGGTTTAGTACTGTAAAAGTAGCAATTTTACAGTTTATTAAAGTAAAACTAAAATTTTTTACAGTTTATTACCATAAAATTAGCTGTATTATACTGTAAAAACAACATTCACTTTTTACAGTTTATACAGTGTTATTACTAAACAGTTCAGGGCCAGGTGTCTGTCCGCCTGACTTTTATACTGTTGCTATCTATATCTACCTATATCTATCGGCATCTATCCACCTATCTATGTGTCTGTAAAGCTATTTCTATCAATCGGTCTATCTATATCTATATATTTGTCTATCTATCTATATCTATCTATTTGTCGATTAAATTACAATACAGTGTACTATACTGTGTTATTAATGCACAGTAGAGGACATCATACGCGCGAAAACGTTGTACAGGTGTCTGTCTGCCTGTCCGTCCGTCCTCCCGTGTGTGCGACTCCACATCAGTTGTATTATACTGTAAAGTTACTATTAAAGTTGCTATAAAAATACATTAGCTGTATTATACTGTAGAAACAACATTCACTTTTTACAGTATATATAGTATACTACTGTGCAGTGTTATTACTACACAGTACAGGCCCAGGTGTCAGTCTGCCTGTCCGTCCTATTCGGCATCCTTGCATCGGAATGGAATCGGCTCTCCCTGGTGACCGACACTCCCGGCTGGTGAATGAATGTTATTTATATCTATCTGTATTTATCAATCGATCTATCTGTATATAGCTCTCAATTTACATAGATCTATCTGGTTATTTATCTATATTTCTATACCTATCTGCATCTATCCACTTATCTAAATGTATCTGTCTTATCTATCTTTATCTATTAATCAATCTGTCTATCTATATCTATCTATTTCGCTATCTATATATTTGTCTATCTTTATTTATGTATTTGTGTATCTATATATATTTGTGAAAATATCTATCAATCAATCCGTCTATCTATATCTATATATCTGTCTATCTGTATTTATATAATTATCTATCTCTCTATTGCTCTTTCTCTATATCTACTATATCTAAATTTACAATTTATTAATGTAAAATGACGAATTTTTAGTTTATTGCTCGTAATTTAAGACAGTGCCAAACTTTGCAGCTGTAAGTATCCTAATATTAAACTACTGTACAGTAGTATTACTGCACAGTACAGGGCCAAGTGTCTGTCTGCCTGTCCGTCCGACTCGACATCCTGCGTCGGAATGGAATCGGCTCTCCCTGGCGACCGACACTCGCGGCTGGTGAATGAAGAATATCGATTTTGGGATGGAGAGAGGATGGAGAGGAAAAAAACAGCCCGTCTCCATGACAACGACCTACATCCGTCCTCTGGAAGAGAGGAGGGGGGGGTTCTCTCTCTCCCGGATCACGCGGTCACGGCTCTCTCTCTCTCGCGCGCACTCACTTTTACTCTCGCCGTTGCTCTCCCCCCCCGCCCCTCCGATAGTCGTGCGAGTATCTCGTCTATTCGGACAGAGTGAATGATATAGATTGCTAGACACAGATTAATTGAATGACACAAAAAGAATGATAGATAAATGTAGATCGCTAGATACAGATAGATAGATTCATACGGAGATATAGATAGAAAGAGAGATCTAGATTGAGCGATATAGTTAGGTGGATACAGAAGAAAAAATGGTTAGATGTAGATTGAGAAATATAAATAGATAGACGTAGATTGAAACGCATATCTAGATAGATAAATGGATGGATTGAGGGGCAGGGAGCTCTCCTCTCTCCCAGATCTCGCACTCACTTTTACTCTCGTCGTTGCATCACCCGGTCCACCTCGACCCCCCGATAGTCATGCGAGTATCTCGTCTATGTGGACAGATAGATTAATTAACTGGCACATATAGAAGGATAGATAAATATTGATTCATAGAAAGATATAGATACTATCTAGAGAGAAATAGATAGTTATGGATTGAGACATTGATACAAATAAATACATATACAGAAACATAAATAGATAGAAAACGGGATGGATATATATACACACACTGGCGGAAAAAATATCCCAGCACCAAGAAAAAACTACCGCACAGTAATGAAATTTAGGTAATGCAATTGTCTAGTTAATATATTTCATTGATTAAATGTACAAGATCACTGGCTAATTTAAGCTCAAGAAAATGCTGTACAAATGTGAAATCATGTTACTTTAATAGCCGGTGTAACCTCCAGAATTTTGAAGGCAACCCTGCAAGCGTGCATGCATTGTGTCATACATGTGCCGAATGTCACTTTGTGGTATGGGGTGCTGCTTGTTGCACTTTTTGTGTCAATACTGGGACAGTCATTGCTGACTGTGGATGGTACTGGAGTTGCTGTCCAATGACATCCCATACGTGATCAATTGGAGGCAGATCTGGGGATCTTGCAGGTCATGGTAACATGGCAACACTCTGTAGAGCACATTACGTTGCAGCAGCGGTGTGAGGGCGTGCGTTATCCTGTTAGAAAACTCCCCCTTGAATTCTACTCATAAAGGGCTGTACTATAGGTTGAATTACCAGACTGACGACAAATTTGCAGTCCGTGTGTTTGGGATAACCACAAGAGTTCTCCTGCTGTCATAGGAAATTGCTCCCGAGACCATGACTCCAGGTGTAGTTCCCGTGTTTCTAGGCCGCAGACAGCTTGGATGCAGGCGGTCCCCTGGCCTCCTTCTGACCAACATACAGCCATCACTGGCACCAAGGCAGACTGTTTTCATCAGAAATTACAGCAGATCTCCACTCCGACCTCCAGTGAGCTCTGTCTTGACACCACTGTCGTCGCAAACGGCAATGGTTTGCAATTAATGGAATATCAGCTACAGGCTACCTGCCTCGGAGCTGTCCTTGAAGTAAGCGATTTCTTACCGTTCTTTGGGTCACGACGGTACCAACTACAGCTCGAATGTCTACCATAGGAGCAGTACGAAGCATCACAGCCGTACGCATACGGCGATCTTCCTTCTCAGTCGTGCCACGTGACCGTTCGGAACTCGATCTTCTTGAAGTAATACCATCCCTTGACGATAACTTCCAATAATCAGGCACGGTGGAGACATTCCCACCAAGTCTTTCTGCAACATCGTGAAATGAAAATCCACCTTCTCGTTTTCGCTTATTCATCACTGTCTGTGGGTTGGACTTTTACTACACAAAGTCTATGTGACTTTCCCCCTCGTATTTTAAGTAAGAAGAAGTCTCCTGGAGAAAAAATCTTTTGAAATCTGCAACTTTTTGTCATTCTAAGATCTAGTTGCTCACGAGAAGGGATAAACAGTAATAAATCCTTGTCCTTGTCTTGATTAGAAGAATCGGGGTTAGAATCTTGATTTTTTAATCAGTTTCCTTCAAATAATTTTGGATTGGAACAACAGAACTAAGTGTTCCGATTCACCCCGCAAATTTTTTTCCTATGGCATTTTTCAGAATTCTTCATTTTTATGACACAATTTTTAAAAAATGTAAATTCTAATGTGGTATTCTGTTGTTTAAATACATGTATAATTGAAACATACCACTCGTAGTTTTTAAATATAAGAAGGTTTGTTCTTGCATATGAAGTTTTTCAGTCTATGAAAATGTGAAGTTTTCTAGCATTCCACGTGCAGCCCTCCTTAGAAGCCAGTAGCGTTGCCAGATTGACAAAAGTAATTTTTTCCTACTTCCTATGATCTCACCTTTTTTTAAAAAAAAATTCATGGCCAAAAATACCCAATAGTATATTTCTTTGTACGGTCGGGAAGTTTTGTTCCGATTGACCCCGCTGTTCCTATACACCCCATTTGTACGGTAGGTTTATAGATATAGATATATGTAGACTGAGAGATACCGAAATATAAACCTTCATCCGTCCACTGGTAGCGGGGGGGGGGGGGGCTCTGTTCTCTCTCCCAGATCTCGCCCGTCCTCTTGTCGCCCCCTTTCCCCCTGTCCCGAACCCATTTGTTATATCATCATCTGTCATACTTTTTCGCATAACCGTATATTATATGTTTTGTGCGTGTGTATTTGCTTGGAGTGTCTGGAAAGGGAAAAAAAGCTATTCAGTTTTGCGCAATATTCGAACTTTAAAAAAATTAATTGTGTAAAAAAAATAATAGTTATGAGTAAAAAAATAAATAAATAATATTTAAACAATGAATAAAATAAAAAAGGGGTGTCAAAATAAAAATAAAGAGAACAAGAGGGTTGTGAAAATCTCGGGGAGGGGGGATCTGTGCCATTGAGCTTGGGGGGGGGGGGGATGGGACCCCTGCGTAATACGTATAATACACATTCTATGTTATGCTTATAAAATACGTTATACGTTTATACGTATAACGTACGTTATACGTTTTCATATAGTATACGTTAAACGTTATACATGCAATGTACATTTTATGTTTCCTTAAAACGTACTTCATACGTACTGTTAATCTCGCTTAGTAGAATAGCCATTTTTCCACGAAAATGTGCTCTATTAAGCGGTATATGGCATTATCCGGAATCAAATTCGTACATTATAATGCTTGGGTACATTAAAAATGTATTATATTCAGCGGGATATTATTTTAATCGGTATTCTAATAAGCGATCTCGGCTGTATTTTATACTGTTAAGTATCTACGTAACCATAATTTTTTTTTTTAAAGTTTGGGTCGGCGATTTTTTTTTTTTTTTGTAATATACTAGCTTTCTGAAGAAAATAAATACCTTTGTGTGACAGATATTAAGTTTAAATCCAACGTTAGAGATGCACAAATATACAGGTATACTGCAGACACGTGTTTCGGGGCTACAAGAAGCCTCTTTTTCAATGCAAGAAGTGTGAGCTTTAGGATGAAGAATCATCCGATAAAATTTTACCGGCTTTTATCGGATGATTCTTCATCCTAAAGCTCACACTTCTTGCATTGAAAAAGAGGCTTCTTGTAGCCCCGAAACACGTGTCTGCAGTATACCTGTATATTTGTGCATCTCTAACGTTGGATTTAAACTTAATACTAGCTTTGTACCCGGCGTTGTCCTGATGCTTATCTGATATCTGTACCTCAAAACCAGAAGGACGTAAGTCCAAAAATGGTGACTTTCACTTTTTTGCTGCATTGTATGTAGAATCTCATTCCGCAGCGACCCAAGAAAACGCTATTCTAGAAAAGAAATTCCTTCACAATTATTTAACAGGGTTAAAAGAGTGCGAGTCCCCTCCTCTGCATGCATTCGACAATCGCTTTTTAAGGTAATTAAAACATGAATTATAATTGAATTGTTTATTTCGAAAAGGTAACATCTCTATTTTGATCTCCTCTGTCTCTTTAGAAAATTAAACAGCGCACGGTTACATTTTTGAATGTCATAATCAATGGTTATTTGGTAAATCATTGCAGTAATTGTGTACTTAACTAAAGGCATTTTTTCGTTGATTATGACATTCAAAAATATAACCGTGCGCTGTTTAATTTTCTAAAGAGACAGAGGAGATCAAAATAGAGATGTTACCTTTTCGAAATAAACGATTCAATTGTTTTTAACTTATTTCATGGGAAAATGAAATAGGTGAGCCTTCAACTCATAATTCATTGCTAATCGTCATCTTTGTTGAAAAATACTCATATTTAACCCATTAATGCCTGACATTTTTTTTCCAAAGAAATTTTGTATGCTGGGTACAAACAGTGTTTAATGGACAGGAAAAATAACAAAAAAATATCATGTAAAAATTAATTTTTTTATTAAGGAAAGAAATATCGTCCCTTAAAAGTGACGATAGACCGCAGAGGGTACATACTTTTTTTACTAAAAATTTTTTCTGCCTTAGATATAATATTTAAAAAGACATTTCATAAGAAGAAATAAAATCAGCAATGAACATAAACCGGGAAGCTGGGAATAACTTAGAAAACTTAGCTTTTTTTCTTGAGATTGTGAATGATAAAATTTTTGATAAAGATCCTATTAAAACTGCTACAGAACACACTTTACAATGGGGATGGGCTGAAATCTGTTAATAACGAATTGAAACAATCCCAAGGTACTAATTTAACACTATTATTTGGTTGAAATGCTCATTTTTGAGAAATTTAGACCCTTTTTCGGACCGTCCCTAAAAAGGGACGCTAGGCATTAATGAGTTAAATGCGTTACATTTTTTCCATTTGTATGCTTAAAGGCTTGTCTCTATTACACTATCTATTGAAAATTGAAAGAAAATGGCTATTTTGAGACAAGAAATTTGAATGTTGAGCTTTTTGGATTTTTTTCAAAATTTTAAATGTCTATGTGAATTCTAGTGCATCAAAGAACCTCTGTGCCAAGTTTGATGAAAATCCGACGAAAACTGTAGATTTGTATACGGAACAAACATATAAATATATACATACATCCATACAAATATACTTATGTTATACGTATTACATAACGTATATATCGTACGTATAATGTACGCGTTACGTAGGTACTGCGAATGATATGCATTATACGTATAATGTACGTATTACGAATGATATACGTTATACGCACGATGTATGTTATACGTATCTTATACGCACGTATTACGAATGATATACGTTTACGTATAATGTACGTTATTTGTATGTTGTACCAGGGCCGTATTTTAGGGCTGGGTTTTTAGGGTACAAACCCTTCCGAAATTTTTCGAAACTAGTATTCCAAAAAATGCTTTTCATACACACTTTTTGGCTGATAACATTATTACAGTGAACTCTCACTTATACGCCGCCTCATTTATGCGCCATTTTCACTTATACGACGATTTTAAATGGTCCCAGCACATTCCATGGCAAAATAATGATAGTATCATTCGTTTATGCGGCGTTGTAGAGATAAATATTCCACTTATGCGCCGGTTTTTCCGTAAAATGTGAAATATTTAATTTATTTTGTTTAAAAAACAAGCATTTTTCTTCACTTTCCTCTTTGATCTTTCGTCTCTAATGCTCACGGAAGGAATTTTTTCCACATCATATCAACAATATCATATTGTTTTCATAGTTCACTTTGTATTATGTTTGTAATTGCACTTGGAACATTGAAAATGCAATTTTCACTGTTACGGACTCTACATTGAATGTTTCTTTAAATCTGGCTTAAACCAATTTTTAAGCCGAAACTAGTATTTGAGACAGATAAAGTAAAGCCTCACCTCTAATATAGCTATCAGTTTTAATCAAAAAGTGCGTTCTATCAAAAATTATGGATTGTGAAAATGATGACTGTGGAGTCCGTAACAATAATTGGAATAAAAGTTTAGTTTTTAAAGAAGAATTTATTGTAGAGTCTGTAATGGTGAAAATCGCATTTTCAATGTTCCGAGTGCAATGACAAACATAATATAAAGTGAACTATGAAAACAATATGATATTCATATACTTTAGAATGTACTTTTTCAATACATATGAAAATTTTAAACTTTTTAAAAGTTTTGTTACGGACACCCCTATGATCACAAATACCGTGAAATGCCCCTTAATTGAAGAGATTCCTGCGTCCTTTTTTTACATTTTCCATTTTTTCATGTTAATGCCCTTTGCATCCGATATGAAAAAAAAAACAATAGAATATAAAATGTAAAATCAATCTTTATGGATTAAATAGAGAAATGTTTTTGACAAAAGCCTCCCTGAAGCAAAAGTGTGGTTAAGGCTCTGTGCTGTAAGTATTACGAATGATGTACGTGATACGTAGGGTATACGTTACATGTTACGCTTACGAAATAAATACGTTATACGTATGTTGTACGTACGTATTACGAATGATATACGTTATACGTATAGTTCGTTATATGTATGTTATACGTATTACGAATGATTACTGTTAAAAATTCAGGAAGCTCAGTAAATGTTACTGTAAAATGTAGCGTTTACAGTACAGAAATTTTTTACGGAAAATTGTACCGATAAAAAAATTGCGATTGCAGCGCCAATGGATCACCACGTGACTTACTGTGAACTGTGAGATGCAGATAACACCTTATTTTCGCTCTCCTGACGTGTCTCATCTGGTATCGTGTATCGTAGTAAAGCAGTGTGAAAAAATTGGGTCCCGGGTTCGAACCTTGTCGTTCGTATCTCGCGCTTTTTAATTCTCATTTTCTCTTCCGTAAAATTTTACAGTAAAAAAATATTTTACGGTAAAAGTTACTGGCAACATGGATGCCAGTAACTTTTACCGTAAAATTTCAGGAAAATTTTTAACAGTACGTTATTACGTGATACGTAGGATATACGTTTTATGTTATGCTTATAAAATATGCTATACGTTTATACGCATTAAGAACGTGTTATACGTTTTCGAAAACATACGTCAAACCCAGGAAGGCAATTTTCATGTAGACGATACGGGGTTCATTTTTAAGACTACTTCTCAAGTTACTTTTTCTCTCAAAAGACTCGCATTTTGCGTACACTTTTTAATTATTGTCGAAGACTATGAGCAATAATAGTAAGCCGCTGCACTCTGTTCATCGAAAAGATGAACTAAAAATAAACACATAGGTTGAACGAAGGTTTGTAAGGCTGTGGCATTTTTGGCGATTTTCCTTGGTATAAAATGAAGTCAACCACGAGAGTTCACATCCCAAGTAGCACACTTCGTTTTTTAAAGGTTGTAAAATGGTTATTAATGTTGTGACAACGGATTAAAAACGTTTTTAAAACGTTTAAACGTTTTTTGTGCTACCTGGGATCAGAGGCGTAGCTAGGGGTTGGCAGGAGTGGCTCTTGCCACGGGCGCAGCAACCAGGGTGGCGCAATTTTGACCTTTTTTTTTTAATAGTGGAAAAATGTTAAAGAAAAAAACTCGTAAGAACAAGAGCTAGAGGACAAAATGAAACAATTGTCGAAAAAAGAAAAAAATAGCAATTTTAGCAATTTTACCCGTGGCAGGGAATGCCATTCCAATTGACTTTTCTTCGTCTTACCTCAACTCTTTTAGCGATAAACCTTATACAAACTTAGACAGACTGCCATGCACAGCGCAAGCTCCCCTCACTGCGCCACAAATCACTTAGAACTTGGAATTATGTTTTAGCGGATTTCAGTTGGATACACTGCTCAGATCTATTTAACAGGATAGAATTTAGCTATATGACGCCAATAGGCTGACCTGAAATTGACCGTGCCTATCCTATCAAAAGAAGCAAACCGCCCTTTTCCGCTCCTTTCTTGCCGCTTGTTCCCCGATATCATATCAATTAATTACCATACATCTGAAATTTCATTTTTCCACGACATCAAAAAATTGGCAAAATTGTCGTTATCATTTTGAAAACAGTTCGGATACATAGTTTTGTAGGGGGATTTTACACTCACATAAATAGCTTTAAACTTGGCAACAATTTTTCTTTGGCAAAAACTAGCAAAAAAATAATGTATGTAGGTACGTATTTCTCAAAGTCGAGAGGGGAGAGATTTGTTAGAAACGATTATTGAATTTCAATGCACATTTCCACGTTTCTTTTACTATAGACACAATAGTAAACATTTTATTACGCATCCGTGTGTAATATTTTTGCAGCTTGTAATCTTCTATGATTGGAGCGAGTGATAAAAACTTATTAGAATTCACTTTTTTACATTAATTGGCACAATCCTGTATTTATTTATTTATTTATTTTTATGCGTTTACAACAACGGTAGGTTTAAACATTATATTTGATTTATCAATTAACTTTAAATTGTTAATTAACAGCAGAAATTAAATCACAGTGACTTTAAAAGCAGTTTTGAAAGCGCTTTACTATAATTTCAGTTTATATACTGGGAGATTGGGAGAGGGAGAGGCTCCCGGAATTAAATTTGTTAGGAAAGGGAAAATTCCAATTTTGTACCAGACATTAAAATACGAGTAAGCGCACATACCATACAATCTAATGAGAATTAAGATTGGGCATCATTAAAAACATTTTTTAAAGAAAAAATAAATCAAAGTTGTAATGTTGTCTCAATTTTTTTTCAATCGATCAATCAAAATTTACTGGATAAGGAACTGTTTTGGGAGGTCACTGCTGTGACCTCCCATGACCTCCCATCAACGTGAACCTTAGGGGGGCGCGATTTCCGAAGTACGCCACGGGCGCTGGCCCCCCTAGCTACGCCTCTGCCTGGGATTCGCCCTCTGGTTGGCGACAATTTCTTCCTGCCTTCGCCAAACACGTGAATGAGGTCGCCAAACAGCGCAGCTCTTTGTTTACTTCTAGTCTATCTTTCCAGTGGACGAAGAATAGTTCTGATTTTTAATGTTGCTAAAAGCAACGTAAAATAATTAACTTTTGTTCAAAAACCTCAAAAATATACTTTTAGAGTTAACCAAGCTATAAAGCTTTTAACCATGATGTATTAGAAGTTTATATGCACTTAAAATAGATCAACATGTTATATAGTTTTACCTTTAGTATTAATAATAGTATAAAATATGTTACTCTTATATTTGCAAAGATCGTGAATTGTATCTTCTTATCAGAGTTATATACAAACAACTGAAACACTTATAATGCATCGACATGTAAGACTATAGTTTCGCCTTTTTAGTATTAATAATAGTATTAAATATTTTATTGTTATGTTTGCAAAAAAAACGTAGTCTTATCTTTTATTCAGAGTTACATACATACACACAAACCCACGTGTGAAACTAATAAAAGCGTATTAATAATAGTAAGTCATAATATCGCTTATTAATTGTTGCCAAAATCAGTGAGCAATAATAGTAACAATAAAGCTAACTATGAAAATAAAATTAACAACATATGGCCAAGGCTGAACTTAACCCATTAATGCCTGACATTTTTTTCCCCAAATATATTTTGTAAACGGGTTACAAACAGTAATCAAAGGACAGGCGAAATAATAAAAAAAATAATATGTAAAAAATATTTTTTTTTATTAAGGAAAGAAAAATCGTCCCTTAAACGTTACGATACACCCCAGAGGGTACATACTTTTTTACTAAATTTTTTTTCTGCCTACGATATAATATTTAAAAAGACATTTTATAAGAAGAAATAAAATCAGCAATTAGCATAAACTGGGACACTGGGAATAACTTTGAAAACTTAGCTTTTTTTCTTGAGATTGTGAACTATGTCATTTTGATAAAGATCATACTAAAACGGCTACAGAACACACTTTACAATGGTTATGTACTGCAATCTGTTAATAATAAATTGAAACAATACTAAGGTACTCATTGAACACTATTATTTGGTTGAAATGTTCATTTTGGGGGAATTCAGACCATTTTTTGGACCGTCCCTAAAAAGGGACGCTAGGCATTAATGGGTTAAGCAAGTATATATTTAGATTTTGGGCATTTTAAACTTTTCGTATGATGCAATCTTTCGAAGTATTTTTTGCTTTAAACGGGGCTGCATATTGGCTACTAACCATTTGAAAACCTAGTACGTTCCATGAGACCAGTTACCATTCCTTCATGTTGCGCCACATCGACGAAGGCCGTTGCCACTAGAACTTCGACGCCCTGTTTCCCCACTAGATGGAGGCACCTGGGCTCCACTCGATGCGAAATTGCACCAGGAATTTCATTTTGCCAAAGGAGTACAAGAGGGATCTTTTACATGCCGTAAAATAACACGACATGGACGCTGTCGAATTTTGCATCTTAAAAATCCATCTACTGGAGCCAGGTTTGATCCTGCGTCTTTGGACATGAGAGGCAAGCGTCTTAGCTACTACATAATCAGGGGTCAATCTAGAGAGAAATTAGGTCCGTTAAAGGACCTTTCACAAAATTCAGTCACTCAAAAAGGGACCTTTTACAAAATTCAGTCACTCAAAAAGGGACCTTTCACAAAATTCAGTCACTCAAAAAGGGACCTTTCACAAAATTCAGTCACTCAAAAAGGGACCTTTCACAAAATTCAGTCAATCAAAAAGGGACCTTTCACAAAATTCAGTCACTCAAAAAGGGATCCTTCACAACATTCAATCACTCAAAAATGGACCTTTCACAAAAATACCACACTCGAAAACTGACTCTTCACAGAAGACTGAGCTTAAAAAACGATCAGAAATATTTCTTGCCGTTACTATTTTTCACAATATTACGAATTGGTTTTCACAAAATTCCAAACCATTTTTCACAAAATTCAAAAAACCGGACCTTGGTCAATGATCCTGGATTGACCCCTGATAATTATGTCAGCAGAATTCAAATTATTGGTTTAAACGTATTTTTAAAAGCTTCCCCCCCTCCCTATACACATGTTCAAAATTGCTTTTAAATTCGAGCATACGAACTTTCAATATTTAAAACGGATCAATGTTAAATATAAACTATTCTCTTCCCGTATGAGCAATGTATTTCTATTGAAAGCTGAGTAAATACTTTTTTTCCTTCAAAAAATAAGGATATTTTACAAGTACATCTATTTTGAATTGCAAAAAGATTGAATTGATAATGAATAAATTTGAATGAATTTAAAAACAAAAAAGCTTTTTTAAAAAATTACTCATTTATTTATTTTTATTGTGGGACATTTTTGGGTTTATTACTGTAAAGGACATTATTGAAGCAAAAGTTCAACATAAAAAATTTTCTTGGATAACGAGTGAGAAAAACAGCATTTACATTGTATCAAAAAGCATTTTCACTACTTCATCTAACTTCCTTTGTCTTTGCATTACAAAAAAAAAAGAAAGAAGCACATACGATAATTAAATTAAAAATACAAAGAAACCAAAGCGTTGCAGATGATGATTAATTGTTAAATATTAAATGTACAACTTGACAGACGAGGGAGAAAAAAAAAGTTTGAAAAGTAGTCCCAAAAGACTCAGAGCAAGCAATACTTTGTCCAAAAATAACGTCGAAAGAAAGTTTTATTTTTGTCTCAAGCTGTATGTTACTTTTTGGCAACTTCCATACAGGGGTTCCCAAGGGGGGGGGGGGTTATGGTGCAAGTTGCGCCATAATCCCCCTTAAAAAAATCCCTCCCTTTTGGGGGGGGGGATTTTTTTGAACTAACTTATTTTTTGTTTAAATTATTTATTATTTTCTTTTTTATAATTTAAACTACCGGCACTCGCACGGTTTTGCCCGTTGTATAAAATTAAAAGATCATTTGATAATAAATTGATATCGCAGAAAGAATACTCAATTT
Source organism: Uloborus plumipes (assembly GCA_038373865.1). Lineage (NCBI taxonomy): Eukaryota > Metazoa > Arthropoda > Arachnida > Araneae > Uloboridae > Uloborus > Uloborus plumipes. The sequence continues at coordinate 17,084 of JAXGGA010000127.1, forward strand.
TGGTAATAATTTAACTGTAATTCCTCAAAAGTATGATATAAAAATCCGCCAAAAGAGAAAAGGAAAAAAATTTTGTTGCTAACAGAAACCAGCAGAATTCTTATTAAAGTTTAAATGAAGAAGGAAGTTTTCTTTCCTAGCTTTAAACAAAAAAAAAAAAAGAAAGAAAGATTTTTCGAAATGAAGCATTTTAAAAAGAACGTTGCAATACTGCAATTTATACGATGTTTTTTTAACAATTTATCGAGTTTAAATTCCTTAACAACTGAGAAAATAGAAGCAGACGATTTTTTTTTACAGTTTAAATATTTTATTTACCTCATTTTAATAAAGCTTGGAGTTTGGATTTCTACAAAAACAAATACATATTAAAAATTATTAAGGGAAAAAGAACGAAAAAAATAAAAGATATAAAAACGTAATCATGGTAACAACATGAAAAGTTAATTTCCGTTGACAAAATAATTCATTTCATCTGTATTTTCGAGTTTTATTCTAGAGCTTAATCACTTAAAATCGTTTGGCTTACTGAAGGCAAGCCTTGAATTCCGGGATTCTATGAATAACCATTACAGCTCATCTAATGCTCGTAGAAAGTTCAAACTGAGATCATTTTTAGCAGAAAATTTCAAGCCTTCGAATGACATCAGACTTGAAAATGTGTATAAAATATTTCTTCCCCATTTTATCGAATTTGTATGAAAAATAAACAAAGAATTGGAATAGAAAAAGAAAGAAATAGAATTTTCGAAAAAACGCTTCGTAGTGCATAACCTCATGCTACAAACTAATTTTATGCCCAATTTCATGAAAATCGACCGAACGGTTTTGGCGCTACGCGCGTAACAGACAGACAGAAAGGAAGAAGGAAAGAAAGACAGACCCACCTTCAGCTTTATTATTAGTAGAGATAGAGGCAGAAATTAAATCTGTGTATGAGTTTCAATTATGTTTTCAAATGCTTAGGAGACCAAAAAAAAGCAATAATTATTTCAATTAATTTCTTTATCTTTTTTGGCATTGTTGCGCATTTTTTTATTAGTAAACTGTAATAAGGATTATCTTTTTGACTGCTGATTAAGGCAATATTGCCAAATGAAAAAGTTACTTTACAATAGTTGCATAAAATTAGCTAAAAGTAGTCAGCCTGAGTGATAACTGCGCCTGATTCCTTAACCCTCGTGGGTTCCTTGGGGTCATATGTGACCCCAATGCAATTTCTGTTTAATATATTTTGTTAATCAACCATTTGTTTTTAATGGCATTTTGTGGCTTTTATTCTTCTAGTTTTCTATTCAAAATAATGCTATTATTGTGTTTTATTTTTCCCGAATTGCATTTTTTGCACATAAGACCCTTGGGGTCACTTCCCCAGAAGGCCAAAAACAAAGGACGTTGCAACTTTTGTCCAAGAGAACTGGACAGAAAATGCATTGAAAAATGTCATAAGTGTTTGAAATTCACTTGCAAAAATCATGTTTTTTCAGGTCTGTAACAGATGTAAATAAATCTACAGTTATTGTAAGTTTTGCTCTAAAATTATAATTTTAATTCATAAACTAAATTTGACTTTAATTGTATCTTTTTATTTTTTGTTTTTTTAGCATTAAAAAGTGTGTGAACTTAAATAATGCATGTAACATTCAATAATTATAATGAATTAATTAAAGGAAGCATTGGGGTCGTTTATGACCCCAAGGGTCTTGAGTGTAACTGAAATGGGAGGGACCCACGAGGGTTAAACAATAATCATTGATACCTGACACCACACACAATTTATATTCTGATATTATTTTATGTAAGTGTGTACATATACTTACATCTGATGAAAACGTCCTTAGGCATTTTTAAAAAAATCAATATTTTAATGCTTTCTCCAAACTTGCAAATAAGAATATATTTAAGAGGTCACAGTGACCTCTTTTCAGTGTTCCCCTGTTTCCACGAACAATAGTAATAGCAGGCTATAGTTTGGAATACAATGTTTTAACAGAGAATGAATGATTTGAAAATGACTCTTGAAAAAACGCGAAAAAGCCCGTGTTTTTCATCAAAATTCCGAAAAATCCCAGGCGGGATGGACTTTTTTCTAACCCATTAACGCCTAGCGTCCCTTTTTAGGGACGGTCCAAAAAAGGGTTTGAATTTCCTCACAATGAACATTTCAACCAAATAACAGTGTTCAATTAGTAAATCGGTATTGTTTCAATTCGTTATTAACAGATTGCAGCATATAACCATTGTAAAGTGTGTTCTGTATAGCAGTTTTAATATGATCTTTATCAAAATTGACATCGTTCACAATCTCAAGAAAAAAAGCTAAGTTTTCAAAGTTATTCCCAGCTTCCCGGTTTATGTTAATTGCTGATTTTATTTCTTCTTATGAAATGTCTTTTTAAATATTATATCGTAGGCAGAAAAAAATTTTAGTCAAAAAAGTAAGTACCCTCTGGGGTTTATCGTTACTTTTAAGGGACGATTTTTCTTTTCTTAATAAAAAAATTAGTTTTTACATAATATTTTTTTAATTATTTTTCCTGTCCATTAAACACTGTTTGTATCCAGTATACAAAATATCTTTGGAAAAAAAATGTCAGGCATTAATGGGTTAAAAAAGCAGGGTTTATTCAAACCCTGGTTACAGCCTTGCATAAATTTAACCATGATGCTGTTTTGTTGTTTACTTGAAAAACATTTTGCCAATTACATCAATAACTTCCAGTATATGGCTATGTACAGCTATTTTACAGTTTATTACTGTTAAATTAGCTGTATTATACTTTGAAAACAACATCTATTTTTCTACAGTGTATACTTAACTATGACACTGTTTTGTTGTTTTCTTAGTTTGCTTCAAAAAACTTTTTACCACTGTACTACACTGCAAGATTTCTTGACAAAATCATCGTGACGTTAGCCTATGAAAAACGAGCTAGATAAAACGTCACAGCCTACTTGGCGAATTGGAGGAGATCGCGGACTGCTTGTGAGCTCTTATTGGCTCCGCCCGTTGTGACGTTCAGTGTCAACTTAAATTGCTGTCTAGTATAACGTTAATTATTTCCAATATATGGCTATCGATTTTGTTATTGTTACATTTAAACACAAATGTTTTTCCACTTGAAATGGTGAAGAAAATTTACCAAGTACCCTGCTTAATCGAATACTGTTTCTCTTGGAACCGACGGTATTCGCTTTAGTACGGCAGGCAGTATTACTGTTGTTATTATCATTACTATTACTGTTATTATCGTTAATCATTATTATATTGCTATTATTATTGTTAATTATAATTATATTACTATTATTAATATTTTTTAAAAAATGTAATTGTTATTTGTATTGTTTTTTCGTTTCAATAATTATTGTCATTATTACTATAACTTCCTTTTTTGTATTATTGTTACTAATATTAATGCTATAATTATTGTTATTATTATTATCATTTTTGATATTATTATTCATAATATCTGTACCTCAGAACCAGACTAACGTAAGTCCATTTTCGTCATTTTTCAGTAGAGGGGAAAAACGATGTATTCGACAATCGTTTTTCCCCTCTACCGAAAAATGACGAAAATGAACTTACGTTAGTCTGGTTCTGAGGTACAGATATTAATGCCAAAAAATTGCTTATATTATTGGTATTATTATTAGTTCTATTATTTATTATTATTGTCATTATATTACTATTACTATTGTTATCATTATTGTTATTATTATTAGTAGTAGCAGTATTAATGTTCTCATTTTTATTGTTGTTATTTATTATTACTAATATTTATGCTAAAAAATTGTTATTATTATAATTGTTATTACTAGTAATAAATCGATCTGTGGGTCTTAACATGCATAATATTTGTGAGCCCCTTAACGATGGGTTCATTTTTCAGAAAATGGTAGGAAAAGAACCTATTTTTTAATTCGCTTTTATTAGTTTCACTTTTGTGTTTGTATGTAACTCTGAATAAAAGATAAAATTCACGTTCTTTAGAAATATAAAAGTAATACATTTAATACAGTGAACTCTCACTTATGCGCCGGCCCAAGGGACCAACAGAAAAAGGCGCATAAGTGAGAGAGACGTATAAGTGAACAAGCCTATTTAAAGGACTAAAACGCAACATAGGTTCTAATGAGAGAATGAAAAAGAATGTTTCTATGTAGAGAAGGGAGATATATTACTACGGTTTGACAATTACTGTAACGTAACTACAATGATAAAGCGAAAACAAAAATTGTAGCGTACCTAATTACAAACTCTTCCCCTTAAAACGATGCATAATAGATAATTGTCCCTCTCCGAACTCTAGCTCATTCAGAAAAATTGCCTTCCGTGAGCATTACAGGAGAAAGCTTAAAGAGGAAAGTAAAGATAAATGCTTATTCTTAAAAAAAAAAAAATAAATAAATTTTTACATTTTAGGGAAACTTCGGGGCATAAGTGAAATACTTATCTCTAGAGCGACGCACAAACGAATGATACTATGATTATTTTTCTATGAAATGTATGGGACTATTCAAAATCGTCGTATAAGTGAAAAAGTTGCATAAATGAGGCGGCGTATAAGTGAGAGTTCATTGTATATTTAATACTATTATTGAATGGAAGATAAAACTTACGTTCTGTGCAAATATAAACGTGTGGGCTATGGGTGTTTTCGACTAAGTCTGAAAATCGTCCAAGCAATTTCAAAAATCGATCTGTGCTCTTGACATGCACAATATTAGTTAATAGAAATTAAAACAATTAATCGGTTGCGCCGATTAATGATAACGATGATTGTTCTTAATACTACCAATTTCACAATCACTGTTTTTTCTCTCTGATACAATTCCGAGTTTCGAAATAGGAAGTAATTTATTTCTGATAGAAGACCATTTTCCTAATTTTCACAAAATAATTTCTATATTTGATCAAATTTCTTAGAACCAAATTTCATATTATTGTCAGCAGTTTTACTTTAACAAATTGTTAATTATGTTAACTGGACATAAAAATTCAAGAAAAGGGAGGGGGGATCTGTGGCGAGCACTCCAATTTAGGAGTACTTTTAATTTAAAATTTTAATAATCAGTAGTAGTTTAATTCAAGACTTTATTCTTTGAAAATGAGAGGTCATCTAAAAGCACTGTGCTAAAGAGAAAACTATCACCACATGTAAAATGTTGCAACATTGTCTATGTGTATATATTTACTCAAAATTGAAGAATTAATTTATTGAAAACTTTATAGCAACCGTGAGGATTATTATTACTGCTAATAAAATTATTCATCATAGTTTCTTAGTGAAGGTTTTAAAGAATAATGTTTAAAAAATATTGGTAAGATATATAATAAATCATTTTGGGCCTCCGTTGCTAGGTGGCTCCTTTTTTCAGATTGGCAATCTGCCAACATTGCGCGTTCACCAGCTTCCGCTTCCACAATGCAGGAAATGGTAGCGATAGATGGCGCTATCTGTTGAATTGCCCTATAACCAATATGTGGCGTACGGATGTGTGTCCTTGTTGAGGCCTGATCCGGGGTCCATCATGATTGTAACCAGGCCCGTCATTTAGGGGGGCAGGGGGGGGCCTGACTTTGAGAAATTAATGTATTTACATATAAGTGGGCGTGGCTTTTGATGTTTTTCGATGAAATTACATTGAGTTTGGACCCTTTGCCCCCCCCCCCCCTGGAAAACTTGAAATGACGTCCCTGATTGTAACCCAATACTTTATCCACTCAGCCGGAGCGAAGTTTGGTTGTTTTTTTTATTTTTATCTATTTGTTTATTTATTTTATTACTTATTTATTTATTTTATTACTCATTTATTTATTTTATTACTTATTTATTTATTCTATTATTTATTAAAAAATTTTATTTATTTATTTATTTTTTTTTAAGGAGAGGGGGATGGTATTACAAATTAGAATCCTGGGTGATACCTGTGCGAGATCTACTTATTTAATATTGCGAGCTACCCCTTACCTTTTTTTTAAGGATGCTCCTCTACCAATTTTTACAGCTGCATTAATTTGCTTTATCGTTTAGTTTAATGAATAGTTTGGATCACTTTATTCAAAGCTAATCTGACATTTAGTAACAATACTCCACAGCTATAGATTAAATTGTTTTTCAAATATATACACAGTGGGAACTCTTTAATCCGAACTAATTCGGAACTTGCGGACTTCGGACTATCAGATCCTTTGGATTATAGGACTGGTTTTCTGTTTTTGACGATTTGATTCTTTACAGCTGTTGATTCAATTGAGCAACAAACATGAGTAGAAAGGTTTGTTGCGTTTGTGACAGGATCTTTCGGACTAAAGGACGCTCGGATTTCTACGTACCGGATTATAAAGATGTTCTGTGTTTTTTTGCACGCATATATATGCACGTACCCAAGTAGCATCAACTCATCGGATTTTGCTCGTCCGATCATCGAACTCCTCGTAAACTGATCCCGTAACGCACGATGACATCGTTCCGTCAGTACCCTATAATCTACTTTTCATCGGAAAGCGAAATTCTTCCAATCAAGTTTCCCGGTAAAATTCATCGGCACAGGACTGTCCTGCTAGTAAATTGCTCCAAATCTCATCGTATTTCGAGCAAAACTCATCGGATTTTGCTGCTCGGATTCTGTTTGGCCGATGAGAATTTCATCGGGTTTCGATGAATGGCCGATCATCGGCCGATGAGATGATGCTGCTAGGGTATACACGTATGAGTGACAATGCAAGATGATGATGGCGATTTAGGTTTATCATTTTAAACGGGCTTGTCCGGATATATATATATATATATATATATATATATATATATATATATATATATATATATATATATATATATATATATCCTTTTGAACGGGTTCGTTCGGACTAATGAACTTTCGGATTACGGGATTCCGGATGATCAAAATGTTCTGCCTTAAAGAAATATTTTTTATTTCATCTATATATAAAAAACACACATATATAAGCACAAAAAACAAAGAATGAAATGGCGAACCAATGACTAGAACGTCATCGGGGGGAAGACCATTTCTCTGGTTCGCAATGGATATGGTCTTCCCCTTGATGACGTGCCAGCCATTCGTTCGCCATTACATTCTTTGTTTTTTGTGATTACGCCGGTACTGCTATTGTTCCTGGCGGCTTTGCGCTGACATTTCAGTACACTTTTGTATTTTTGTATATTTTGGGATTTAATTATCTCTATGACGAACTTTTTAAAAATTTGTTTTACATGTATATACTGTCAGCCCCGTTTTAACGAATACTGTCGGTTCCAAGAAATATTATTCCATTAAAGGGGTATTCGATTAAGCGGGAATCTTTAACATTGCGTTTATGGCATGGGTTCCGGGATGTTTTATTCGAATAAGCGGGGTATTCGTTTATCCTTTATCCGATTAAGCAGGGACGACAGAAAAAAAAAATATATATATATATATATAATCACAAAAACACTTCAGTACGCTTTTGTTTTTTTGTGATTTGATTATCCCCATATTGAACTTTTTAAAAATGTGTATAATACATGTATACACATATATATATATCCACACACATACACACACACACACACACATATATATATATATATATATATCGAATTATTGTACGTTCGGATTTCCGGATTATCAAAATGTTCTCTTTTAAATAAATAAATATATTTTTATGTATATACACGGATGAGTCACGCCTCACCCTAACGACGGTGTTTCTTTCTTCCTCAGGAGGCGTACAAGGCGTGGGTGTGCGCCATGTTCCTGCCCCCCCTCCTCCCCTCGGAGGAGGGCGGGGGGCGGGGGGCGGCGCTGAAGCCGTGCCGCTACCTCTGCAGAAGAGTGGAGCAGAGGTGCCCCTACTTCCACCCCAGCGTCAAGGACCAGTACGCGGGGGAACGGGTATTCAAGTGCATAGGTCAGTACTCGGATTCTCTCTCTTTTGCAGTTATTTGTACTAGGGATGCACCGATTAATCGGCAGTACCGATTAATCGGCCATAATCGGCCACTTTGCCGATTATTAATAATCAGCAAAATCGAGCCGATTAATCGGCCGAAAGGTATTTTTTAAATATTATTCTTAAAAGTATACCTTCACTAAGAAACTATGATGAATAATTTTATTAATAGTAATAATAATTCTCACAGTTGATATAAAGTTTTTTAATAAATTAATTCTCCTACTTTTAACAAATGTACATAGACAATGTTGCAATATTTTTCATGTGGCGATAGTTTTCTCCTTAGTACAGTGCTTTTAGATAACCTCTAATTTTCCCAAAGAATAAAAGCCTTGAATTAAATTGCTACTGATTATTAAAAACATTTAAATTAAAAGAGCTCCTAAATTGGAGTGCTCACCTCAGACTCCCCCTCCCCCTTTTTTGAATGTTCGTTGTCCAATCAACATAATTAACAATATGTTAATGTTATATTTTTGACAATAATATGAAAATTGGTTCTAAGAAATTTAATAAAATATTGAAATTATTTTGTGAAAATTAGGAAAATAAAAAAAAATCTTCTCGGAAATAAATTACTTACTATTTCTACACTTGGAATTGTATTAGAGAGAAAAAACAGTGATGGTGAAATTGGTAGCATTAAAAATAATCATCCTTATCATTATCGGCTCAACCGATTAATCGGTAATCGGCCAATTTGCTTATCGGTGCATCCCTAATTTTTACACTGTCAAAAATAGGCGTGGTTTCTACAGCATAATACAGCTAATTTTACAGTAATAAACTACAAAATTTAAATATCATATTCTGGGCAAATATGGTTGAAAGCATCTAAATCAAAACAGGTATATTTCACAGAACATTTTTTTTTTTTAAGTTTTACAATAGATCTCTTACTTCAAAATCTCGGTCAAGAACTACAAAAGCATCTTAAAATTCTTTCACATTTGAAAAAAAAAAAAAATGCAAATCTTCAAAAGTAGGTTAGAAGTTAACCTGCGTCGCAGGACACAAAAGTTTTGGTTAAATGCTACTGCGATAAAAGCTGCAGCGCAATAAATAAACTGTTGTTTTTACAGTATAATACTGGCAGCAGAGGCTCCAGTTTTAAAATGTAAAATGCACCGTAATAAACTGCAAAACTAGATTTTTTTTTAAAGATTATTACTGTAAAACGAGCAACGTTACAGTTTATTATTGCAAAATAAGCATCTTTTTAGGTTTGTTACTGTAAAATAAGCTGTATTATGCTGTAAAAACAACATCTATTTTTACAGTGTATAAAATTGTTAGTTTACAGTAATAAACGTTAAAACTGTTAGTTTCGCAGTTTTTTACAATGCATTTTACGGTTTTAAACTGGGGCTTCTGCTGCTAGTATTACACTGTTATTTTTACAATAGAATACAGTTAATTTTTTGGCATTGTTTTAATTTTACGGTGATAAACTGAAATTGCTAGTTTTGCAGTGATTAACTCTAAAATTGCTAATTTTACAGTAATAAACTCTAGAATAGTTAGTTTTACAGTTTTTTGCTGTGCTTTTACAGTTTTAAACTGGAACTTTTGCCGCTAGTAAAACTGTAAAAACAACTGCCTTTTTTTTGGCAGTGTACGCAGTACAATGAGATCAAAATGAAAATCATCCTCTCACTGGAGAAACAAAAACAAAATAGGTCCTTAAAAATTCTCTCTACATCCGCATAAGAAAAACAGTCAGCGGAACGGATATTCAAGTGTATTAATCAAGAGTATTTCACGGTATTTGTGACATAGGGGTGTCCGTTACAAAACTTTTTAAAAAATTAAAATTTTCATATATATTGAAAAAGTACATTCTAAAGTATATGAATATCGTATTGTTTTCATAGTTCACTTTATATTATGTTTGTAATTGCACTCGGAACATTGAAGATGCATTTTTCACCGTTACGGATTCTACATTGAACTTTTCTTTAAATCTGGCTTAAACCGATTTTTAAGCCAAAACTGGTACTTGAGACGGATAAAGTAAAGGCTCACCTCTAATATAGCTAACAATTTCTATCAAAAAGTGCGTTCTATAAAAAATTATGGATTGTGAAAATGATGACTGTAGAGTCCGTAAATAAAAATTTTGTACTTTTAAAAAGTTTTGTTACGGACACCCCTATGTCAAATACCTTGAAATGCTTTATATAGTTAAACCGCTCTGTCAAATTAAAATGCGCATAACATTTCAGAATAAAATATAAAAAAAAAACTTTTTAAATTTAAAGACAATTTCTGTCCGCTAATTCGCACTAAAAAGTATGAAATAAACTTAAGCGTTCGATATAGTCATTATAGTGTTCAGAAATTTCAGCTCATCTTGATGTATTTATATTTATGTTAATGCTAAAGCAGCCAATAAAGTTTAAATTAAAAATTTGATTTAAGAAATAGGCGGTATAGTAAAAGCTATTCGTAATAAACAGTATACCGCCTATTTCTTAAATCAAATTTTTAATTTAAACTTTATTGGCTGCTTTAGCATTAACGCAAATATAAATACATCAAGATGAGCTGAAATTTCTGAGCACTATAATCACTATATCGAATACTTAAGTTTATTTCATACTTTTTAGTGCGAATGAGTGGACAGAAATAGTCTTTAAATTTAAAAAGTTTTTTTTTTATCTTTTAATTCAAAGTTTTTTCGTTTTGAAATTTATTTAGAACTAGCGGTACCCGCATGGCTTTGCCCGTGGTATAAAATTAAAAGTTCATTTGTAAAATAATTGATATAGCAGAAAAAATGCTGTACTTCAGTTATAATTCAACTATAACTCCTTCAAAGTATCATATAAAAATCTGATATGGACCCCACACTACTTAATTTTACGTGTAAATTGCTTAGTAGATGCCTTAAGTGCTAAAACAGTGCTTGGAGTGAGCAAGATAACAATTCAAACATTTGTATCCCTAGTTTGCTACGAAACAATGCAAAAAAATGTTTTACAATGATTAATCTCCTAAATATCACCGATTTTAACATCATTCAGTGGATTTTTCGCAAAATATCGCCAATAGCTCCAAATTGAACCAAAAAAAGTTTTTTTTTCGCCAAATTGGCGTCAAACACTTGGCGACCAAAAGCTTGGCGATATATCGCCAAGTGGTCGCGCCAATTCATATCACTTTTGTCTGCATTGAAAACACTGATTTATCCCATAAAAGGGTTAAAAAACCCCCTTGGGGACATTCGAATGCAACCTCAAGGAGAGGTGCACAAAAAAAAAAGCCAAAAGAGAAAATAGGAACAATTTTGTTGCTCACAGAAACCAACCGAAATCTTACCAAAGTTTAAAAGAAGAAGAAAGTTTTCTTTCCTAGCTTTAAAAACCAAATAATACATTTTCCGAAATGAAACACTTTAAAAAGAACGATGCAACATCACAATTGATACGATATTCGGTTAATCTGTGCATTAGGTACCCTTTTCCCGCTAAATGGGCGATAGGCGCGCCAAGCGTGGTAACCCTGACTATTTTGCGTAGTTTCTCTTGCAGCTTTCAATTCCGCGAGACACGCGAAAACGCGCCAGTTGGTGACTTTTTGAAAACGCGTCAAGCATTGTCCCAAACCACATTTTCACCGGGAAAAAGACAGGGTTTCCAGAGAATTGAAACAGAAAAATACTACGCCTCCTCTAAAAAAAATATTCTACAAGATACTACTGTTTCCAAACGTTGCCAAAATCAATATTGCTGAAATGCGACATCTATGAAAATGAAAAAAAAAAGTCTGCCGAATCTTTTAATTAAGTTATTAAAGTATATTGGAAACAGGGTTGCCAGAAAAATACTACGCTTCTTATTTGGGCCGAAAAACTATTACCGTAGTATCAAAAATACTACGTCTGGCAATGCTGTAAAAAGAACGAAACAAAAAAAAGGTATGAAAACGTAACCATGGTAACAACATGAAAAGTTGATTTCCGTTGATAAAATAATTCATTTCATCTCTCTTTTCAAACAAATTTTATTCTCGAGCTGAACCATTTTAAAATCGTTTCGCTTGCTTTACTGAAGGTAAGCCTTGAATTCCGGGATTCTAAAAACAATTATTACAGCTCTCCTGATGATTGTAGAAACTTCGAAAAAACTTCATTTTATGCAGAAAATTACAAGCTTTCGAATGACATAAGACTTGAAGCTTTCGAATGACATAAGACTTGAAAATGTGTATAAAGTATTTCTTCCTTATTTAATCGAATTTCCGCTAAGAATTCGAATAGAAAAAGAACGAAATGGAATTTTCGAAAAATCGCTTCGAGGTGCAAAACTACATGCTACAGAATAATTTTGTGCCAAGTGGCATGAAAATCGACCGAATGGTTTTGGCGCTACGCGCGTAACAGACAGAAAGACAGACAGAAAGAAAGAAAGAAGGAAAGACAGACCCACCTTCAGCTTTATTATTAGTAGAGATGGCGTGAAGACAAACGCCGTTGAGCATAATTCACCGAGAAAATAACAAACGCCGTTAAAAATGTTATTCACTAACACTTCTTTTTTTACTCATGAGAATATTTCGTTTCCAATTTTGTTAATTTATCAACACTCCTGTATTATAAGTGCATTTAAACTTAGCGAATATTCAATTTTTCTTTTTAGTTTGATTAACCCTAAAAGCGTAATTTTTAGTTTTTGTAAACTATAATTTAATTGTTACTTTTCTGGAAGAAGAGCGATAGCATATGGAACAATATCGGTTGAATGGAAAAACTGCAATAGACGATATCGTACGTATCATTGTAGCATTACGGACCCGACTTTCATCGTTTCGTGTTGTTACATAGAAAAGCGCTCTTGCATTGACCTTATTTTGAAACTCATTAGAAATATAATTAAGTATCAATCAGTTATATGTCCGATTTTTAAAGGTTTTTTTCGACTACAAGTAAGGTTTTTAGAATTTGGTGAAACTCCTCCTGAAAAACTAATAATCTTTAAATTAAAAAATTATCTTTAAATTAAATTTAGTTTTAAAAAACAAAAAAATACGTTTTTAGATGCTCTTAAAAAATACATCAACATGTAGGGGAAGGGTGGACATAGCGGCCACCCTAAGGAGCATCTATTTTTTTCCACCCCTTAACTTTATTGAAACATTTTATAAATCCCTTCAACATTTAGTATGGTTTCTTAAGCCTAATTAAAAAAGATAAACAACTAGATTTTTAAATTTTATTAGTACAAAATTTTTACTTTACCAAAAACGTGTCAAAGTGGCCACTGCTTGAATAGATTTAAATAGTATGGAAAAAATGAAACGCATTTAGTTTCAGAACTCAGAACAATTGTATCAGGGTTTTAAACAAAAAAAGCCATTACTAAAAGTATGTGAAGTTATGAAATTACTGGTATTTACATGAATCACAAATAAACTCATCGTCCTCCTCTTCGGCTCCTGTATTGGCTTCGTGAGTCCATTTGAGGCACCCAGAACATCTAATCCAGCCTTCGTTGTCCTTAGATTTCGAGTAACAATCACTACAGAAAAAACAATCGACGTCGCTGACGTTGCCTTCATCATCATCACGGCTGTGGCTACTTTGCCCTCTAGCGCGCCATTTTCGAAAGATAATGACAATATTTCACGAACAACTCGTTGTTGAGACATATGAATTCAAGGCTAGAAACGTGGTGTTTTGCACCATTGATGCAAAATTTACTTCACCTAGTCCTACAATAAACTAAAGCGAAACATGTGATACACTTATCTAACATCAGCGGGTCGAAAAAGTGAAAAATTTGCGATATCTCCGTGAGTTTGCGTCTGAGCGGCACCAAACTATAAAGGCCCGGTTTCCTAGGAGTGAAATCATCGATCTCTGACGAGGCGACAGACGCCGCCGCCTTCTGCGCATGCGCCTGAGCCGCAGAGTGACATCGCTTCATGCCACGCTCCAATCAAACTGGTTCTGATTCCAGCGTGCGTTGCGCCCGGCGTCGGCGACGATTCTAGGAAACCGGGCCTTAACACAACAACAACGGCTGCCGAGTGAGTAGTTGAGTCTATTGCCGCAAGGCTGCAGCACTATATAGGGAGAAGAACTTCAAGTGGCCACTTTGCCCGCAGTGGCTACTATGCCCACCCTTCTCCTAATATAAGTAATATAGTTTATTTTGCATAGTTTAGCCTTTAGTGTTAATGGTAGTAAAAACATATTAATTTTATATTTGCAAAGAACGTGAATTTTATTTATTATGCAGAGTTACATACAAACAACTGATACACTTAAAATACATCAACATGTTATGAATATGGTTGAGCCTTTAGCATTAATAATAGTGCTTACTATATTACTTTCATACTTATAAAGAACGTGAATTTTAGCTTTTATTCAGAGTTACATACAAACCCACAAGTGAAACTAATAAAAGCGCATTAAAAACCCCTAACTATGAAATATTTTGTTTAAAATACAGTGAACCCTCACTTATACACCGCCTCATTTATGCGCCTTTTTCACTTATACGACGATTTCTAATGGTCCCTGCTCATTCCATAGCAAAATAATGATAGTATCATTCGTTTATAAGTCGCTCTAAAGATAAATATTTCACTAATGCGCCCAATTCTTCGTAAAATGCAAACAATTTAATTTATTCTCCTAAAAAATGAGCATGTTTCTTCACTTTCCTCTTTAATCTTTCTCCTTTGTTGCTCACGGAAGGCATTTTTTTCGCATGAACTCGAGTTCGGAGAGGGACAATTATCTATTATGGATCGTTTTAAAAGGACCAATTTAGGATTAGGTATGCTACAATTTTTGTTTTCTCTTTATCATTGTAGTTACGTTACAGTAATTGCCAAACCGTATAGTAATATGTCCCTTGTCTATAAAAAACATTCTTATTCATTCTCTCATTAGCACCTATGTTGCGTTTTAGTCCTGTAAATAGGCTTGTTCACTTATACGTCTCTTTCACTTATGCGCCTTTTTCTGTTGGTCCCTAGGGCCGGCGCATAAGTGAGAGTTCATTGTAGCTGGAAATAAATTAAAATCGCCAAAAATGAAAAGTACGCCGAGTGACTGACTACCTTAAAGACATTACGATACTGTATGATATTTTTCACGGCGGCTTCGGGCGCCTTTGCGCATGCCTCAGTTCTCTACAGATTTTGTCAAAATGGGGGTGAGATTGATAACAGTGATAAGGAATGTTTGGAGATTTTGCTTTGTTTTTTTTTTTCGTTGGGGTTTTTTTTCTCTTTTTAATACGCTTTTGTTAAATTCACTTGTTGGTTTGTATGCAACTCTGAATAAAGATAATTTCACGTTCTTTACAAATGTAAAAGTAATAGATTTAATACTACTATTGATACTAATTAAGCTAAACCATATTACATGATGATGTAGTAAATATAGAAGTAATATATTTGATAATACTATTATTGATGCTAAAGGCTAAACTATATTTCATGTTGATGTATGATAAATGTTTCAGTTGCTTGTATGTAACTCTGAATAAAAGTTAAAATTCTTGTTTTTTGCAAATTTTCAGGAATTTTCATTGTTGCGGAGCTAGGGTTGCCAAAGCATAGTTTCGAGAAATCTCCAAGCTATGTTAAATTCACGTGAAAAGTTACCAAAAAGCGATAACTCGCCATAAAAGATAACCCTCAAACACGCGCTCGATCCAAAGTGGTGAAACTTAATCTTGATGCGTCGGCTCGTCTATATAGGGGCCTTACTTTTTTTAATGAAACCGTTCAACGGTGCTAGGCGCTCCTTCCGAGGTTGGACAAAAACTGGGACAATAGTCTAAGTTTTTGCGTGACTAACTTTATTTGAATAAATCGGCTGCTTTTTACAGTAACCTTATGCGAATATAGTCGGGGCAAACCTGAACTGGCAGTGTACGATCTACCTAGACCAGTAAGGTTC
This sequence comes from Uloborus plumipes, assembly GCA_038373865.1. Taxonomy (NCBI): domain Eukaryota; kingdom Metazoa; phylum Arthropoda; class Arachnida; order Araneae; family Uloboridae; genus Uloborus; species Uloborus plumipes. The sequence continues at coordinate 32,971 of JAXGGA010000127.1, forward strand.
CGCCACACGGAAATAGTTCGTCTGTAAATCATTAACAGTACTTTTAAAAACTGCTTTTCCATACAAAAAATTTATAACCATTTTAGAATTGAGAAAATCAAGTCATAAATATTCAATTAAAACACAATATTTTGTGTTTTTAAGAAATAAGAACGACAAGATTAATTTAACGTCATGTTATCTTCTGACCAATAAAATTCTCAGTTCGCTTGGCGAGATTTGGGTTGCTTTAACTTTACTGCATTGTATAATCTCTGCCACGAAAGAAAACTGCTAGGGTAATTAAGACAACATTAAAAGTTAATTTGTTGGCGACTAATTTGCACTTTGGCATTCATTTCTATTTCAATATATTTGATAGACTGATCTGGCTGCTAGCGGGTTTTTTTAGTCTCTTTTTTTTCACGTTGTTTAATATTTTCTTTTCTTATTTGGTAGATAACTACGCATTTTAATGGCTTATTTTAATTAGTTAAAGAATTATTATTTTTCATTCACTAAAAACATAAAATAACATATGGTATCACTAAAAAAATAATGGCGAAATTGAATAAAATGAAAAACAATCGCCAAGATTCAAAATGCTTCAAATACCAGTAACGGTATTTGAAGCATTAGGGTACTAGATTCATCTTTTTGATTCTCATTTGTTGCGTAAAAATTTTAAGTGTGAAATGTCATCTCATGAATATTGTATTTGGATGTCAAAAGCCATTTATTTGTTTAATCCAGAAAACAAACTGAAATTTTCGTATTTCTCGTTGCATGCAATATACCCGAAATTAAGCCAAACTAGAGAAAAGGTGGGGCTGTGAAACATTAGAAATAATGAGGAATGGTGTGATAAGGCTCCCGTAGCTTCTATAAGGCTGCCAGTTTAGGTTTGCCCCAACTATAGATACAGTGAACTCTCACTTATGCGCCGGTCCAAGGGACCAACAGAAAAAGGCGCATAAGTGAGAGAGACGCATAAGTGAACAAGCCTATTTAAAAGTCTAAAATGCAACATAAGTTCTAATGCGAGCATGAATAAGAATGTTGCTATAGAAAATGGTCATATTACTACGGTGTGGAAACTACTGAAACCTAATTGCAATGATAAGGAGAAAACAAAAATGGTAGCATACCTAATCACAAACTGATGGACCTTTTAAAACGATCCATAATAGATATGGTCCCTCTCCGAACTGTAGTTCATGTGGAAAAAATGCTTCTCGTGAGCAATAAAAGAGAAGGATTAAAGAGAAAGTAAAGAAACATGCTCATTTTTCAAGAAAATAAATTAAATTGTTCACATTTTTCGAAAAATTCGGCGCATAAGTGAAATATTTATCTTTAGAGCGACGCATGAACGAATGAAATTGTCATTATTTTAGTATGGAATGTGCCGGGACCACTGAAAACCGTCGTATAAGTGAAAAAGGCGCATAAATGAGGCGGTGTATAAGTGAGAGTTCACTGTACTTTGTTTATGTCGGCAAAGGACAAATATTCCTCGTGTAGGAACTGGTGCCAAAATTTTTCGCCAATGAAAGAAAACAGTATTGATCCGTCAGTCTGGCGCAAACGAAAAATTGCCAAACAATGTAGAATTTCACCAAACAAGTGCTTGGCGACGAAGGCGATTTTCTAGCTCCTTTTTACTATTTTAGGAACTAACGTATAATCTCCAGCGCCGTACAGATTTTTCGGCAAAAACAAATTTGGCGTTTTATTTGGCGGTCTTGTGTAACTACGAAATCATGCAAACAACAACCGTAACAAAATAATCTTTAAATTATTTAAAAAAAAAACTAAAAAATACGCTTTTAGATGCTCTTGTAATATACATCAACATGTAATATAAGTAACATAGTTTATATAATATAATTTAGCCTTTAGCAATAATAATAATGTTAAATATAATGCTTTTATATTCGCAAACAACGTGAATTTTATCTTTTATTCAGAGTTTAATACAAACCCACATGCGAAACTAATAAAAGCGTATTACTAGTTAAGGATTCCGGGCTGTTGTGCCGTGGTCTGAATGGCTTTAATCCATACGTTTCGATCGCAACTGCGGCGGTCATCTTCAGTGGGTGTCGTTGATTAATTTGGCGACTGATGCGAAATTTCGAACTGCTGCAAGATTTTAAATTGAAAACGCAGCGCCCTCTACCTTCCGACTCGGGATTGACAGATGACTGGATGCCAAAGCTTGTTAACTTTTACTTCTTCCTCCTTCTTGTTAAAATTATTTGGGTGTTTGAAAATTTCAATGGCCTCTCTATTCAATCTGGGGAAAAAATTTGAAATCCGTGAAATTCAAACACCCAAATAATTTTGACAAGAAGGAGGAAGAAGTAAAAGTTAAGAAGCTTTGGCATCCAGTCATCTGTCAATTCCGAGCCGGAAGGTAGAGGGCGCTGCGTTTTCAATTTAAAATCTTGCAGCAGTTCGAAATTTCGCATCAGTCGCCAAATTAATCAGCGACACCCACTGAAGATGACCGCCGCAGTTGCGATCGAAACGTATGGATTAAAGCCATTCAGACCACGGCACAACAGCCCGGAATCCTTAACTAGTATTTACTCCGGCCGTGAAAGCCTTCATTCTTACAAAAGCTTATTAGTTGAACAAAATCATTTTGTTTCGCAGAGCCTCAAAAACCGCGAGTTTTTAAACAACACACTATGATGCCGAAACTGGCAACATTCTACTTGCTTATTTCCAAACACAAAACATTGCGCTCAAAATAAAACCAAGTACATTTCCATCCATAGATTAAGTTTCTATTAACTAATCCCTAACTATTAAAAACAATAAACAAAAACGATGGACAAAGACTACCCTTACTATCTATCAGACCAAGAAGAATTGGAATTGGATGAAATGGGGGAGAAAAACCGCTACCAGTCGATAAAGATCCAGGATCATTACGCCAAGATTCAAGATCATCACCCCATCGAGCCAAAAGAGGCCGCCAAGAAGTGGAAGGTGGACTTGGCGAGCAACCGGAACTACGTGAGGAGCCAAATCAGCGGAGCTTACCAGAAAGGGGAGTTCCTCGCCCTCCGGACGCCGCCAAAGAAGAAGTGGGCAGTGAGCTACGATAACCGGAATTTTGTCAGGAGCCAAATCAGCCAGAGCGTCATGGAAAGTTTGGCTGAGAAGAAGAAAAACCGAAGTTGCCAAATTTAACAAGTTTTAGAATAAAATGCAATTTTTCTTTACTTTCCGACAGAAAATAATTTATTTCCTTTGTCAGTTCCTTTGAGAGAAATAGGTTTCCCTTTGATGTACGCACCCAAAAAATTACGCGCCAAATCTGGCACTCCTTACGGACTTTTTAGGGCTGCTATTTCTTATTTTGTTTCTGCCAATTTAGGTTTTTGCTGTTACCAAATGTAGTATTTTCTTGTATTTTGTGCCATTTTTTGAGCTTTTTTTTAGATAGTTTTGTGGCAACACTATGCTTGGCGGGAAAAAAAGTCTCCAAATTTCCTATTTGGGGGGTATATCAAAGTATTCCGAGAAATATTATGCTGCGAGCACTTGGTACTTCTGCCTTAAAGGCACGTCACTTGGTTTGGCGACTTGTTTACTTTTCGACCAATTCAGCCAAGGCGTCATGAAAACCTTGGCTGAAAAGAAAAAACCCGCAGTCGCCAAATTCAACAAGTTTTAGAGTAAAATTAAACTTTGAATTCTTTCTCCATGTAAAAGAATTTCTTTCTTTCCTGATATTCTTAGGGAAATATCACATGAGAGCACTTGGTATCTTTGCCTAAAAGGCACGTCGCTTGGTTTGGCGATGTTTAATGGAACTACTTTGATATACCCACAAATCGGAAATTTGACGACTTTTTTTCTCGCCAAGCATATTGTTGCCACAAAACTTTTTAAAAAAACTCAAAAAATGGTACAAAATACAGGAAAATACTGAATTTGGCAACAGCAATACCTAAAAGATGAAAAAACCTAAATTGGCAACACCAAAATAAGAAAGAGCAACCCGAAAAAGTCCGTAGGGAGTGCCAGATTTGGCGCGTAATTTTTGGGTGAGTTCAAAGCTGTACCAATATCATGATGCGAATAGTACTTCTGCCTTAAAGGCACTTCACTTGGTTGTTTACTTGGCGACAATAGAACAATTTCTTAAGATAATCGGCGATATCTGATACTATTTAGGAGCCCTAGTATTGAAATAATGAAGCTGTTAAATGTCGCTAGCTTCGAAATAAACAGTCGCCAAATTCAACGTTAAAGAGTAAAATTAAATCATGTTTTCTTTCTCGATAGAAAATAATTTCTTTCTCTCTTTCCTTATATTTTTAGGGAAATATCGTGGCAGGAGAGCACTTGGTACTTTTGCCTAAAAGGTACGTCACTTGGTTTGACGACATGTTTACTTTCTGTCTTGGCGACCAGGCTTGGATTAATCGAGGATTTCGTAATCATAATCCATTACATTGTTTGCGCTTTCTACCTTGGTGACTATAGAAAAATTTCCTAAAGCGATTGGCAATTGCGAAAACTATCTAGGAACCCTAGAAATAAAAAACTGAAGCTGTTGAATATCGCCAATTAGGAAAATTTTAGTTTGCAATGGCGACAAATGATTAAAAATCGTTGAAACTGAAAAAAAAAAAAAACCAAGTGACGTACCTAGGGATAGTTCGATAATTGGGACTTAGGCACATTTGTGAAAGCTTGTGCGTGACAAACTTTATTTTGGTAACCTGCCTGCCTTTTTGGTAACACTATGCAAATAGATTTATTTCCTTTCGAATATTTTGGGGAAGTTATCATAGCGTGGAGCACTTGGCACGGTTAAAAAAATCTGGAATGGACCCCACACTACTTCCTTTTACGTGTAAATTTCTTAGTAGATGCCTTAAGTGTTCAAAAATAGTGCTTGGAGTGAGCAAGACAACATTTCAAATATTTTGCGATGAAACAATGCAAAAAAAAATTTATACAATGATTAGTTTTCTAAATATTGCCGATTTTAACATCATTCAGTAGATTTTTCGCAAAATGTCGCCAATAGCGCCAAATTAAACCCAAATTCAAAAAATTATTTTTTCGGGAAATGTTTCGCCAACTTGGTGTATGTCGCTAAGAAATGGGAGACAAAAACCGCTACCAGTCGGAAACGATTCAGAATCATCCCCCCATCGCGCCAAAGGAGGCCGCCAAGAAGTGGAAGGTGGACTTGGCGAGCAACCAGAACTACGTGAAGAGGCAAATGAGTGGTTGCCAGAAAAGGGAGTACCTCGCCCTCCAGACGCCGCCATAGAAGAAGTGGACGGTAAGCTACGATAACAGGAATTTTGCCTGGAGCCAACTCAGCCAGAGCGTCAATGGAAAGCTTGGCTGAGAAGAAAAAAACCACAATCGCCAAATTCAGCACGTTTTAAAATAAAATACATTCTTGATTTTGCTTCTCGATAGAAAAAAAAATTCTTTCCATCCCGATATTCTGAGGAAAATATCATGATGTGAACATTTGGTATTTTTGCTCAAAAGGTACGTCACTTAGTTTAGCGACTTATTTACTTTCTACTTTAGCGTCAATAGAATTGCCTGAAGCAATTGGTGATATCCAAAAGAACATTGCAACATTGAAATTAAAGCTGATGAATGTCGCCAACTACGAAATTTTTAGTTTGCAACAGCGACAAATAAATTAAAATCGCCAAAAAGGAAAAGTGCGCCAAGAGGCGCACCTTATGGATAATTCGATGATTATGACTTTGGGACGATTGTCAGAGTTTTAGCGGGACTAACGTTATTTTAATAACCAGGCTGCTTTTTGGTAGAGCCCATATATAGACAGGCCGACGCATCAAGCTTAAGTTCAACCACTTTGGATCCAATTCATTAACTTTTACTTTCAACTTTTATTGTTGCGGAGCTAGGGTTACCACAAGAAAGTTTTGGGACAATACCAAGCTTCGCCAAATTCACGTGCAGCTAATAATTGCTCAGAGAAAAATTACCAAAAGGCGATAACTTGCCAGAAAAGACAACACTTAATTGAGAAGACAGATACTGAAACACGCGCTGGATCCGAAGCGGTGAAACTTAATCTTGATGCTCCGACTCGTCTATTTAGGGGCCTTACTTTTTGGTAACCCTATGCGAATTGATATTTTTCTGCTCTTCATTTACGTCAGCAAAGCAAAAATATTCCTCGCGTAGGAATTGATGCCAAAAAAAAACGTCGCCAATGGAAGAAAAAAACAACACCAAATGCCCAATGCTCCTGGTTATTTGACGAAAAGTACTTTTTAAAAATAAACTTTTTTGATCGTTTTAACAGTGGACCGTTACACTTAACAGATAGAATTAAATAAAATTGGTAACTTATCCGTTAGTTGGGCGCTAGCAAGAAATTGCCAAATAATGTATCGCTAATCAATCTGGAATTCTGCCAAATTTCTCACAACCATATTTTTTTACCGTTCAGCGTACTTTTGTTCCGTTGCTACATTTGTCATTCGCTTCGCTTGGCGACATTGGCAATTTTTGACCTTTCGATTGCATCCCCCGGCTAACGGATAAGTACCATAAAATCATTTATCTTTGGAGAGCCTTTAAAAAACCGAGAGTTTTGATAACTCAATACAATACCGAAAATGGCTACACGCTAATAGCTTATTTCCCGACCCAAAATATTGCGTTTAAAATAAAACCAAGTACACATTTCCATTCATAGATTAAATTTCAACTACTTGCAGCGTCGCTAACTATTAAAAACAATAAGCAGAAACAATGGGCCAGAATTACGCTTACTATCCACCAGACCAAGACGAATTAAAATTGAATGAAATTGGGGACAAACACCGGAACCAGACGGGAAAGATTCAGGATCATGGCTCTATCGCTCCAAAAGCGGCCGCCAAGAAGTGGAAATCGGACTTGGCGGGCAACCAGAACTACGCAAGGAGCCAGATTAGTGGAACCGTAGTCTCCTCCAGAAAATAACAAAAATGTTCGTGTTTCTCTTTGCATGTAATACTTCGCGAGGTTGAGCGAATAAAAGCCAACTACGGCAAACCAGAGAAGGAGTAGAGCTGTGGTACATTAAAAATGTTAGGAAATGGTGTGATACGGCTTCCATAGCTTCTATATTGATTTCAAGTTAGGTTTGCCCCGACTATAGATCATTATTTCCTTCCCAGAACTATGGCGTGCGTCTTTCAATGTTCCCGAGCACCTCCAAATCGGCCAACTCAAAATGTTCTACACGATCCAAACGACTGGCGTCCATGTTTGTGAACGAGAAAGGGATGATGGGAAGGAAATCTACACTTAACCCATGCTTAAACAACGCCTCCTAAATACTAAATGCCTGCAACCTTCTGGTTTTTAGCACAGAGTAAAATTTCATTCTTTGTTCACTATACACTGCCATCTACCAGAGTTCTTCGAGAAAGAGAAATTAACGATTGGTTTATTTCTAAATTTAAATTTAAAAATCAACAAATCAAAAAATTTAATTCGAATAGTGTTTGGATCCATCGCCAATAGCTGCAAAATGCTCTTAGTTCACGATACACTGCCATCTGCCAGAGTTCTACGAAAAAGTAACGATTGGTTCATTTCTTAATTTAAATTTAAAAATTATCCAATCAAAAAATAACAGCAGCACTAGCTGCCAGGACAGCTAGATTAGCTTCCTGCGGCATGTTGATGCATAACGTCTCCCCTCTCTAACTTTTACCTCATTCTGAAGTTATATTATTTGATATAATTTAATGTTCATTCAATTTCAAGACATACCACGCACGTGGCCCGGCGTTGCACGGGCACTTCGTGCCTTGAAAGTAGTGAGAAAAATTTCAAGAAAGTACTCCCCGCCAAGGCGGCTCGCTAATAGGCGCTTCACGCCTTTACTTTTTTCCTATATAAAAAATCATTCGAATTATTGAGATGCTTCGTGCTTTCAAGATGGTGAGGAGAGTTTCAGTAAGTTCAGCTCGCTCAAAGAAAAAAAAGCAGACATAGACACTCAGTTTTTAATATAAGTAGATGGCTTTTCAACAAATGAATGTTTCAAAATATTACAAGTAGCTAGCGATAAAAAATCTACGTAAGTGGCCCGCTTATGAGTTTCGTGTTTGATTTAGTTAAGCCTTCATTCAAAATTCTCATTATCATTGTTATCACTGTTTCATAGCAACGACGGTTTGCAAGAATGGATTTCATATTTAATCATTTATTAGGCTTAATCGCTTTAAACTTGACTACTCATTAATTGATATCTTCGCTAATTAAAATCGTATAATTATATAGATTGAAACTAATGAAGCCTGAAAAATTACCTATCTATCGGTACCTGGTTCGACTTTCAGTTCATTGGCGTTCAGGAGAAAGAAGCGTGACATAGAAAGAAAGATAGTTAGAAAGAAAGATAGTTAGAAAGATACTCAGTTTTTAATATAAGTAGATTATCGGATTGCCGCAAGGTGGCATTTAAAGTGGAACCCATCTCAACGGTAGCGAAGCAAATGTTCTAGGCATTTAGTATTTAGGAGGCGTTGGCTTAAACCGCCGGAGTCGGGGGCACAAGCGAAACTTGAATAAAGGGCGTATTGTGACGGATCTTTTCGCCAAGCCGGAGTGGAGAATACGCTTATTTTATAGCCTCGCGTTAAACCTCGCTTAATACTTAAGCGTCGGTTAAAACGGCGTGGAATACCGGTGTAATTAATTAATTTAAAAATAACTAATTCGAAATTTATAATTTGGCCTTCGAGATGCATTACATGGGGATACATTCGAATTTTTGTGCCGAGTTTCAGGTACGTAGGTGCTATGGGAGCGGTTTCAAACGTACAAACAAACATACAAACAGAGCTCGTCATCTTTATATACAGAGATGAAGACAAATTTAAACCACTATGTAACTTCTGTAACGAAAGAGCAGTTTGTATGGAAAATGGGATCTAGTGTTTCGTTTTGTGTATACAATTAATCCTCGAAAATTGGCTAAATTTGATTAATTAATATCTCCCGTTCTAATTAACGGAGAGAAACGTGTCAAAACTTTTCTTTTTCAGAAAAAAAACCCTTCCAGTGATGTATAATGTTATGGGAAGGCAGGAAGTCCCCCCCCCCCTCAATTATGCCGGGTACACCAAAAATGAGATTAATTAATAATTTAAAAATTCTCAATTTTGAATTTGGCCTTCGAGATGCATTACACGGCGATACATTCGAATTTTTGTGCCAAGTTTCATGTCTGTAGGTGCTGTGGGGGCTTCTGGTCAGCGGTTACAAACATACATACAGAGCCCGTCATCTTTATATAGATAGATACCAGGTGAGTTTAAAAGTCAAAGCAGAAAAATGGCAATTCACATCACAATTTTACGGAATTTTTAATGCTTACATTTACTTTACAATATTTTCTTTCTGAACATTTGAGGAACTTCAAAAAATAACCAGTGACGAAAGTGCAGCCATTTCATTAGCAACATTACAGAAAATGTCTGCAAATTTGTCCTCCGGTTGCTATACGTGATTGCAGCAGATGGTAAACATTTTGAATACATTATTATGTAATTTTGATCTATATCTAACGGGTCACTAATTGTGTTTCAATTTTTTTTCAGCAATAAGCGATTTCCTCTTACAAATCTTTGAATACCGTCTCTTAACTAAGATGTGATTGCAGCTAGTGACTGACAGTGAGAAATATTGTAAAGTAATTGTAAGCATTAAAAATTTCGAAAAATTGGAATGCCATTTTTATTCTTTAACTTTTGAATTTACCTGATAAAATGAATTCTGATCGTCGGCTTCGATCCTGAAACCTTAGGATTACTAGGCCTTGACTGCTCGACCAAAAATCCTCGTAGTTAAGCGGACAAGATTGGATTATGCACTTCCAAAGTACTGTCTGTCTGCGTATTGCGCGCCTGGCAGTCACGATCGCTTCCATTTGAAAAGGGATGTTGCAGGTGTTTTCGCTTCTTACTTCCTGTTGAATGTTACTTCGCATTTCCCCCGTTTTTGTTTTTTTTGAGGAAATCCGAAGAGACTTCAGGCATGCGCAAATGCGAGGAAAGTTTTACGATAAAAGATTAGACAGTACACCGCATATCTATGGGGGCTTACTATCTACAGCGCCATCTGTTGAATTTTTTTAAAACTAAACTTGGAGTTCCGGGAGAAAAAACTCCTGGCCAACTACATGAATTTTCTGCAAGAATTGTTTTTTTATCATTTATCGTTCTCCTGTTATGAATTTTTGAAAACAGTCAGTCTTTTTCAGGCCCTGCATATGTATGTATTTATCACTTGCATGCTAACAATTCCTCTCTCTCTATCCAGACCCGGACATTCCGGACCTGGAGGGCCAGGCGGCCAACTCCTCCTACGGCCCGCCCCACCGGTGCTACTGCCCGCGCCACCTGTCGGGGGGCGGCGAGGACGAGGAGCCCGAGTGCCGCCCCCCCGGGAGGGGGGGCCGCGGGGGTGCAACCCCCCGCCCCTCGCCGCCCCCGCTCCTGCCGCTGGCGGTGGCGGCGGCGGCGGCGGCCCTGCACAGACACCACCAGGGGGCCAGGTAGCGCCCCCCCGCCCCCCCAGACATCCAACCGACCGGAAGAAGTGTGACGTACGTCCGTCTGTCAGCTGCCATGCGCCCGAGGACGGGTTAAGCGCCCAGGTATAATATATTTTGTTTTTACTATTTCTATTATCATTGTTACAAACATTATTATTATTATTGTTGTTGTTATTATAATTATAGTAATGATTATTATTTTAATGTTTGCTTTTGTTATTATTGTTTTTACAATTATTATTATTGTTGTTGTTATTATTATATTTATAGTAATTATTATTTTTTTTATTTTCGCTATTGTTATTATTGTTTTTACAATTATTATTATTGTTGTTGTTATTATTATAATTATAGTAATTAATATTTTTTTATTTTCGCTATTGTTATTATTTTTTTTACAATTATTATTATTTTTGTTGTTTTAATTAACATTATTATTATATTATTATTATTGTTTTACAATTAGGATTGTTATTGTTATTATTATTATCATAATTATTTTTGTAATAATAAAGTTATAGATTTATATTCCCTCAATCTCTTGGCCAACTCGTCCCAAATTTTAAAATCAAAATGGAAATTTTTTGCAATTTTTTAAATTTTTTATTAGAGCTAAATTATTTAACCTATTTTCTTTATTTTAGCAGAGGTATGCAATCATGCTTTAGTAAACGATATAAATTCGCTTTTGCATGCATGAACCCATTTCTGTCACCCGTCTGTCAGCTGCCATGCGCCCGAGGGCGGGTGAAGCAACCAAGTATGGTGCGACCGCCGGGAGTTGGCAGTTCTTGCCACGCCCATTTTTCGGCTTGTTTTTAGTTTTGTTTTGATAATAATAATAAAATATAAATATAAATAATAAAATATAAAAATAAATAATAAAATAATAAATAATAATATATAAAAAAATAATAAATAATAAATATAATAAAATATAATAATATAAAAATATAAAAATAATATAAATATAAATAAAAAAAATATAAATAAATAAATAATATAAAATATAAAAAATATAAATAAAAATATAATAATAATTAAATATATAATAAAAAATAAAATATAAATAAATAATATAAAATATAAATAATAAAATAAAATAATAAAAATAATAAATATATAAATAAATATAAATAAATATAATAAAATAAATAATAATAAAAAATATAATAATAATAAATAATAATAAATAAAATAAAAATAATAATAAAATAAATAATATAAATAATATAAATAATAATAATAAATAAAAATATAAATATATAAAATAAATAATAAAAAAATAAATATAAAATAAAATAATAATAAAAATAAATAATAATATAAAATAAAATAATATAATAAAATAAATAATAAAATAATAAAAATAATATAAATAATATAAATAATATAAATAAAAATAATAATAATATAAAATAAATATATAAATAAATAAATAATAAATAAAATAAATAAAATAAATAAATAAAAATAATAAATAATAATAAATAAAAAATAAAATAAATAAAAAATAAATAAAAAATATAATAAAATATAAAAATAAATAAAAAAATAATAATAAATATAATAAAATTAATAAAAAATATAATATAATAAATAAAAAATAATAATATAAAATAAATAAATAAATATAAATAATAAATATAATAAAATAAAATAATATAAAAAATAAATATATAAATAATAAATAATAAATATAATAATATAAAATAATATATAAAAAATAAAATAAATAAAATAATAAAAAAAAATATATAAAATAATAATAATAAATAAATAAAAATATAAATAAAATAATATAAAAATAAATATAATAATAAAAATAAATATAATAAAATAATATAAAATAAAATATAATAAAATAAATAATATAATATAATAAAAATAATAAAAATATAAAATAATATAAAAATATAAATAATAATAAATATAATAAAAAATATAAAAATAAATATAATAAATAAATAATAAAAAAATAAATAATAATAAATATAATAATAAAAATAAATAATATAAATAATAAATAATAAATAAAATAATATATAATAAAAAAATATAAAATAAATAAATATAAATTAATAAATAAAAATAAAATAAATAAATATAATAAAATAATATAAAAATATAAATAATAAATAATATAATAATAAAAATAATAAATAAAATATAAAAATATATAAATAATATAATAAATAATAAAATATATAATATATAAATAAAAAAATAAAATAAATAATAATAAATAAATAAAAAATAATAAATATAAAATAAAAAATATAATAAATAAAAAATAAATAATAAAAATATAAAATATAATAAAAATAAAATATAATAAAATAATAAATAAATAAATAATAAATATATAAAATATAATATAAATAATAAAATAATAAATAATAAAAATAAATAAAAATAAATATAAAAATAATATAAATAATATAAAATAAAATAATAAATAATATAAAATAAAAATAAAATATAATAAATAATAAATATAAATAAATAAATAATATAATAAAAAAATAAATAAAATATAAAATAATATAAATAAAAATATAAAATATATAAAATAAATAATATATAAATAATAAAAATAATATAATAAATAATAATAAATAATAAAATAAAAATATATAATAATAATATAAAAATAATATATAAATATAATAAATAAATAAATAAAAAATATATAAAATAAAATAAATAAAAATAATAATAAATAATAAAATATAATAAATAAATAAATATAAAATAAATAATAATAATATAATAAAAATAATAAATAAAATAATATAAATAAAAATATAAATATAAAATAAAAATATAAAATAAAAATAAAATATAATAAAATAATAAAATAAATAATAAATAATAAATAATAATAAAATATAAAATAAAATAATATAAAAATAAATAATATAAATAAAATAAATAAATAATAATAAAATATAAATATAAAAATATAAATAATAATATAAAATATAATAAAAATATAATAATATAATAAATAAAAATAAATATAAATAATAATAAATAAAATAAAAATATAAATATAAATAAAATATAAAATAAATATAAAATAATAAAATATAATATAATAAATAAAATAAATAAATAAATAATAAATAATAATATAAATAATAAAAATATATATAATAAATAATATAAATAATAATAAATAAAATAAATAAAAATATAAATATAAATAAATATAAATAAAAATAATAAAATAAATAAAATAATATAAAATATAAAATAATAAATAAAATAAATATAATAAAAATAAATAATAAAATAAAATATAAAAATAATAAATAAAATAAAAAAAATAATAAAAAATAAATATAAAAATAAAATAATAAATAATAATAAATAATAAAAATAAAATAAAATAATATAAATAAAAATAAATAATAAAAAATAAAATAAATATAAATATAAATATAAAATAAAAATAATAAAATAAATAAATAAATATAAAAAAATAAAATAAAAATATAAATAAAATATAATAAAAATAATAAAATAAAATAAATAATAAAAATAATATAAATAAAATAATAAAAATAAAAAATATAATATAAAAATAATATAAAAAATAAATAAATAATAATAATAAAATAATAAATATAATATATAAAATATAATAATAATAAAATAATAAAATAAATAATAAAATATAATATAATAAAAATAATATAAAAAATAATAAATAAAATAAAATAAAAAATATAAAATATAATAAAATAATAAAATAATAATAAATAAAATAAAATATATAAAAAATAAAAATAATAATATAAATAATAAATAAAAATAAAATAATAATATAAATAATAAAAAAATATAAAATAATAAATAATATAAATAAAATAAATATAAATAATAAATATAATAAAATAAAAAATAAATATAATAAAATAAAAATAATATAAATATAAAAAAATAAAATAATAAATAATAAAAATATAAATAAATAATAAATATAAAATAAAATAATATAAATAATAAAAAATAAATAATAAATATATAAAAATAAAATAAAATAAATAATATAAAATAAAATAAAAATAATAAAATAATAAATAAAATAAATAAAATAAAATAAATAATAAAAATATAAAAAAAATAAAATATAATATAAATAATAATAATAAAATAAAAATATAATAAAATATATAATAAAATAAAAAAATAAATATAAATAATAAAAATAATAAAAATAATAAATAATTAATAAAATATAATAAATAAAAAATAAAAATAATATAAAAAAAAAATATATAAAATAAATATATAAAAAATAAATATAAATATAATAATATAAAAAATATAATAAAATAATAAATATAAAAAATATAAAATAATAAATAATAATAAAATAAATAAAATAAATAATAAATAAAATAAAATAAATAATAAAAAATATATAAAAAATAATAAATAAAAATAATAATAAAATATAAAATAAAATAAATATAATAAAAATATAAAAAAATAATAAAATATAATAAAATAAAAATAAAATATAAAAAATAAAATATAAAATAAATAAATAAAATAAAAATATAATAAATATAAATAAATAATAAAAATATAATAAATAATAACTAAATTAATAAATTAAAAGTATTTATAATATATATCAAATTATATTATAAATATAAAATAATAAAATAATAAAATACAATAAATAAATTATAAAATTAAACAAAAATAATATAATCAATTCAAAATAATTAATAAAATCATATAATATTTCAAACAGAAATCAAAATTATAAAAAATAAAATAAAAATTATATAATTAATAAACTATTTAAACAAAATATATTTATAATGAAGCACATTAATTATGTCAGTATGAAATATTAATTTATCTCAAATTATTTATTAAGATAACTTACATAATATATTATAAAGTATATTAATTTTATATATAGAACGATACTTATATAACTAGAAATATAAATTATGTTAAGATTGCTGTATGTTTTGAGCGTTTATTTTTTATTGTGTTGCTTCGAAGCTGGTTTGACTAGCTTCGTTGTTGTGTATGAGAATCTGATGTGGTGAATTTTTTTTATAAAATATTATAAGATGAGATGAATGGTGATGATTGATGTAGCTATGGATAGGTGTCTCTGTGTGTTGTGTTGTTGGTTCTTGGTGGTGATGGCTGTTTTGTGTATTGGCATGTTATGTCGTTATTCGTGTGTTTGTAGTGTGTGTGTTTAAGACTTGGTTTATGTGTGTTGGTTGTGTTTTTTGTGTCTTTGTTGTTGTTATGTGGTTGTGTATGGTAGCTATGTCTCGGGTAGTGTGGTCTGTTCTAGTATGTCGTTGGATGTGTTGTAGTTGGTGTTTTCGTATTCAGATGGTTGATTAGATTTGTTTTTGTGGTGTGATCGTTGTTTGTTGCTATGTGCGTGTTGTGTTTGTTTTAGCAGTGCTCGTGATGTTTTCGGTTATGTTTGTTGGCTTATTTAGTTAGGGTGTTTGTTTTTGTGTTATTGGTTGTGTGTTGTTATTTTGGTCGTCGTTGGTGTGTATGAAGGTGGTCGTGCTGTTACGTGTGATCTAGTTGTTGTAGTTTGTGTGTAGTGTGTGGTTTTCGGTGATTGTGTTTGGATTGGTTGGTTCTAGGTAAGGTGGTGATGTGTCTGGTTGTTTGTGTGGTTGTGCCTTATGAACATGTCTGTGTTGATGGCATAGTATGCTTTTCGGTTGTATTTAGCATGATTGATTTGTTTGAGATTTTTATTTGTGACTTGATTGGCTAGTTGAAGGTTGTCGTTGGTATGTAGTGTAGTGTGTATCGGTGCTTCTTGTCGTTGTAGATTGATATTTGTAGGTTTTGAGTTTCAAAGGTGATCTGTTATGGTAGCGGTTGTAACGTTTTTTGTGTGGTATGGGAGCTGAGGGGTGTACTGTGAGTGTGTTGTGAGACGCTGTGAATGTTTGTACGTTGTGTAGTGGTTGTTGCTGTAGTAGGTTCTGCTGTTGTTTAGTATAGTTGTTTTTTTGTGATAAATGGTTTCGGTAGGGATAGGGTGTTCTGGATAGGTTGTTAGTGTTTGTTGTTACGATGTGGTAGGAAATGTTGTTTATTTGGTGTGTTGGATGGTTTGTTGAGTCTCGTGTGTTATGAGGTTGCTGCTTGAGGGGAATTGTTACGTGTATTTGACGTGCTTGGGTGTGGTTTGTTCGTGTTTATTTGTGGTGAGGGATGTTTGTGTGGTGGTTGTAGTTAGTGTTTGTTGTCGGCTGTTGATGTGGGTTTGTTGTTGTTGGTTGCTATGCTGTTGTCTGTTATTTGTTGTTGCTATGTTAGCGTATTGAGTCGTTGGAGTGTGTGTGTGTGGTTTTGTGTTTGTGTGTATCTTTTGCTGTTCGGGGTGTGACGGACGTACATTGTTTGTGTGTGTATGTGGGAAATTCGGTGGTTCGTTTCTTGTGTTGTTGTTGGTTTTGTGTTTTGACTTGAGGTGTGTGTTGTGCGCTCGTGGTGTACTCGACGTTTCGGTCGTGATCGTTAGGTTGTTTTGATGTGCTTTTCATTTCGGATTGTCTTTGGTTGGTTTGTGTTGTTGTGTGTTAGATCGGTGTACTGTGTGATGTTAGACGCTGCTAGGATGCTTTTGTGGTCGGACTGTCGGTGTTTTGATCGTGGATGGGGGCTACTCGTGTTATGCATAGTTATGGGTGAGGTGGATGTATTGTTGTGTTTTATAGTTGTGTGGAGTTTATTGCTATTGTTGTAAGGTTTTGTTTTCGATGTTCGGTGATTCTTCAAGTATAGATTGATGTGTAGCTCCTTAGTTATTGTTATGTGTTTGAAGTTGTATAAGTTGTATAGTGCTGGCTCCGTGTGATAGTTAAGTATAAGCAAGGTCTGCTAATGCTGATGTGATAAGTAAGTTTTGTAGTTGTGTGGTCGTTTGTTTGTAAGTGATCGTTGTGTGTTAGTTAAGAGTGGTTAGCGGATGTCTCGTTGGCTTTTTATGTACACTGTTTTCGGGACAGTAATGTAGATTATGCGCTGTCGTAAAGATAGTTTGGTTGATTAGTAATAGTAGCGGTTTTGATGTGCTGTGTTTGTCGATTGTTGTTTTGTGTGTTTGGAGTGTCGGTATGTTGACTTGGTTGTTGTGTTGTTGTTATTTAGTTATGTTTGCATTGGTGTGAAGTGTAGTCGTTTTGTTGTGCGTTCGTGTTGATTATGGTCGTATGTGTGTGTGTGTGTCGTCAGGTAGGATTTTTGTATGTGTGATTGTGATGTGTGTGTGTGTAGTGGTTAGATTCGGGAAGTGCAGTATGGTTAGAATACTGTTGAGATTGTGTTTGTGGTAGTTAGGAGTGATGTGGAATTTGTAGTTGTTAGTTGTAGGAGATTTGTTGTGTTGTGTAGTTTTGTTTAGTAGTGTTGAGTAGGATGTTAGATGTGTGTTAGATAGGAGTATTTGTGTAAGGTTGTATGGTTGTTCTGTGCGTTGTTTGTTTGCTGAATAGTTGTTTGTTTTGTGTCGAATTTATCGCATTTGACAGCTGTTGTTGTAGTTGTAATAAGCGTAAAGGATTGTAAGTGAGTAGTTGTGTATGTGGTGGATGTTGTGGGTTGCTTGTTGCTGTATTTGAGTTCGGATGACATGTCGGTTGTGTATTGATGTGTGCGACTTGAGTTTTGTGAGTCGATCGTTGTGGAACAGTATATGAGAAGGTAGGTGTTGATAAGTTGATCGTTGATGTTGTAGGGTGGTATGTGTGCTTAGTCGTCGATGTGTGATTTGTTTGGGTGGTGTCTTGTAAGATGTGACAGGGTGATACTGTGGTAGTGGCTTTGTTCTTTTTTTTGTGTGTTTGTGTGTGTTTGTGATGTTGTGGAGATGGTGGTGAAGGCGTTGCTTTATTTGCATAGGCACTCGCTGTTTTGGTTTAGTGGTCTTGGTGGGTTGTATTGGTTAACTTAGCTGGTGGAATGGGGATATTGATGGTAGATGTGAGTGTGAAGAGGTTTATGGATGTTTTTTAGGACGTTGTAACTGTGGATGTGGTTTGTCGGAGTTTATTGCATGTTGGGATGTGTTGTTGTGTTGTTTTTGGTTTCCGAGATTGTGTTGTTTTGTGTATGTTTGTTATAGTGATGTGAGTTGTGGTAGCGTTGTAGTATAGTTGATGTTGCTTTATTTTTTGTTGTGTATTGATGGCTTAACTATATAGTTTTGTGTATTGTAAGAGGGTCGTATGTGTTGTTTGTTAGGTAGTTTAGTACCGTTGTATTGGTGAGTTGCTGCAGTGGTCGTGGTATGTTGTTTGGGAGAGTTGCAGTGGGTGAGTGAGTATAGTGTGTTCAGAGGGTAATTCTGGTAGTGTGTTGTGTAGTTTCGGTAGTGTTAGTTGCGTGTGTTTTAGTTGTTGTTGTGTGATAATGTAGTGTTACTTGTAGTGTGTGTGTGTTAATTAAGTGTAGTCGTTATGATAGGATGGACCGTTATTTTTGTCTAGGTTCTTAGGTAGCTGTGGTGAGTGAGTTTATCTTGCATTGTTTGCTTAGTCGTGTGTTTATTGGGTTTGTGGAGTGGTGTTTGTGGTTGTGTGAGATGAGTTGTGTTGGTCGTGAAAGATGGATATTGATGGATGTGTTTGTTGATGATATTTTAGCTGTAGATTGTGTAGTGATGTGTTTTCGATTTGTTTGAAAGTATCCGGTCTAGCAGGGAGGAGGCAATGAGAATGCAAAGTTAGTGCTATTGTTTGAGTTAGTGTGTGGAGTTGTGCGTTGTGTTCGTGTTGTGTTTTCTGATTTAATCAATGTCAGTGAAGTGTGTTCGGTTGTGTGGTTTGTGATTCTATGTTGTCGTCTGTATGTTGTTGCATGTTGGGATTGTCACGTATTAAGTATAACGTAGTTTGTTGTTTTGTTAAAAGCGTATGTCGAGATTGCTTGTTACGATATGATGTGTTTAGATTGAGAAGGATTGTCTAATATGTTAGTGATTGTAGAGTGGTGGTCTGGAGTGATATGGGTGTTGTGTTCAGTATGTGATATTTATTGGTGGAAGTTTGAGATGGTAGTGATTTTGTATATTGATGTGATGTGAAGGAAGTGTTGAGCAGTGATATTGATTGGTAGATGTTTATTAGATGGGGTATGTTGAGTTTAAGTCGAGGTGTTCTTGTAGCGTGGTGGTGTTGAGTAGACTGTTGACGTTTATTGTGTGTGTGCGATGCTCCACTAGACTTATTTTTAGAAGGAAAGAGATTGAGGAAAGTTGGGAAAGATGTGTACTACGAGTAGTGAAGTCTTGTGTAGTCTGATGCGATGGATAAGCCGTTGGTTTCAGATGAGTCGGGTTATATTTGGGTTCTTTGTGTAATTTCTGTAGAGTAGCTTTGTGTTTGTCAGATTTGGTGTTGTGTTTTGATTGTGTCGGAGTGTGTGGTTGACTGTTTTTGGTTTGAAATGTGTTTTGAATGTCAGGTATTCGCTTGTTCAATTAGCTTGCTCTGTATGTTAGATGGGACTGTGTGCTTTTCTGGGGTCTATGTTTGTTAAGTGTTGTTGGCTCGGTTGTGTTATATGTGTTTAGTTGAGTGTGATCGTTTGTGTTAGGATCGTGTGTTTGTGTGTTTTGTTGTTTAGAAGTCCGTGGTGTTGAGTAGTATGTTAGATGTTGTAGAATAAGTGTAGTTTTGTGTGTGTTAGTGTTAGTATGTGGTTTGATTTGGATTGCTGTAGACGTTTTTTTTTTAGGTGTGTGTGTGTTTACGTTCTGTGCCTATTTTGTATTAGTCATTGTGTGTGTGTTCGTTGGTAGTGTTGCTGCGTCGGTGGGTAGATTGTTCGTATGATAGTCGTGGTGAGTGTTGGTGAGGAGGGCGTTCTTAGTTGTGTGTTGTGTTTGTGTTAAGTGTTTGGTGGGTTTGCTGTGAAGATGTATAGTGGTGGTTGTGTGTTGTGTGTGTGTTTATTAGTTATGATTGTAGTAGGTGGTGTTTGTTGTAGGGTGTATATTGTTAATGGTAACTAGAATAGTTATGGGGATGCTGCTTGATAGGTGTTTGTTGGTTGAGTTTGTATTCTGGGGCTTTGATGGGTGTTTTGTATTCGTTTGTTATAGTTTGTTTACTATGTTGTGTTAGGGTGCGTTTGAACAGTCATAAGGATTGTTATTTTGCTAAGTAGATCGCTGATTTGTGTGTGTATTAGTCGTATTATGGTTTGTGTGTGTGATACTCTAGTGTTTGTAGTTCTTGTATGTTTGTGAGGTCGTGTGTGATTGGTGGTTTGCTATCTTGTATGTTGTTATGTTTGTCTAGCGGCATTTTGTGTTCGCGTTGATAACGTGTGCGTGGATTTTCGTGTTAGTGTAGTTTGTCATGTTTCTGTCTGCTGTTGTGTTTGAAGTTTATGCATGTTATAGGTAGTGGTTGTTGGCAGCGGTTGTTAGATCTGGATAGATGTGTAGATGGTTGATTCTGTAGTAGTTTGCTTGTGTTGATCTGTGTAGTATGTTAGTGGTTTGTTGTTTTGTTGTAGGGTGTGATTTTCAAGTTCTGGATGTTGATCGTCGTCAGTGTGGCTACGCATTTTGGATCTTGATCTATGTACTTGGTGTCAGTTAGTCAGTTGTTAGTGTAGTGTTGTGCCTCGTTTTGATAGTGTGATTAGTTTGTGAGGTTGTTTTTGTGGTGGTAGTTTAGTCCTAAGGTGTTAAATTGCTGTTTAATAGTATAGTGTTTTGTCGGAAAAATGGAGGATGTTGTAAGCTGTGGTTGCTTATAAGTTTGTTGTTGTGTGTAGTTTATGTTTTGATTCGGTCTTGAGTTGGTGAATTCTGGCATGGTGTGTGGTTTATTATAGAGTTGTCGTTGTGTCTTTGTGTGGTGTGTAGTCGGGTGGTTGTTTTTGGTTTAGTTTTGATGATTTTTGTGTGGGGTGTCATTGAATGATCTCGCTTTCTATGTTAGAGTTGTTCGGAGTGTGATATGATTTAGTGTTTTTGTTGGTGTGATGTTGTTGATGTGTCGGTACGTTTGTGTGGAGGCTTTTTTATGTGTGGTGTATCGTTAGTTTGTGGTTTGTGAGTGTGTGTTAAACGGTTTTGTTGATAAGTGTTTGATGACTGCTCTGTCTCTAGTTTAGTAGAAGTGGTTGGTTTTAGATGTGTTCGTTTGTGGCCTCGAATGTTGTGATTGTGGTGTTGGTGTTATTAGTTGTTGCTGATTGTATATGTGCAATGAGTTGTGGGTGTGACGTATTTGTGTCGTCTTTTTAGGTGGAAATGTAGCGTTGATTTGATG
The DNA here is from genome assembly GCA_038373865.1 of Uloborus plumipes. Classification (NCBI taxonomy): domain Eukaryota; kingdom Metazoa; phylum Arthropoda; class Arachnida; order Araneae; family Uloboridae; genus Uloborus; species Uloborus plumipes. The sequence goes on from JAXGGA010000127.1 coordinate 54,841, forward strand.
GTTGTAGTGAAGTATCTGTGTGGTGTGTTGATTGTGTGTCAAGATGTTGGTGTTGTGTTGTTGTAGTTGTGGGCTGATGTCCTCGTATAGTTGTGTTTGCTGGTATTTCGTTCGTGTACGGTGTGGTGTTGTTATCGTAGATGATGATTATGTATATTGGTGTATGTGTGACTTGTGAGTTGTTGGTTGATTATAGAGTTGTTGAGTTGGAAGTTGCTGTATAGGTGTATTGAGGAGGCTGAGTATTGTTGTATGGATACGATAAGTTTAGTTTTGTTGTATCTCGGTCGTTAGTATGTTGTTTGGTAGTTGTGGTGTTCGTTTGTAAGATGTTATGGAGTACGCTGTTAGTTGGTTGTGTGTTGTGTTGTGTTTGTGTATTTATGTCTTATTTAGTTATGTTGGGTGAGTCTGATAAAATAGCTGCTCGTTAGTTGTCGAAGTGTTTGTAGTTTGGAATTGATTTGTGTGTGTAATTGGGGATAGTACGGATAGATTATGTATGTAGTGTCAGTTTTATGTTAGTGTGTGGGTTTTATGTCATATGATAGTTTGCTTTTTGGTTTAGGTCGTTGTATGTTATGTTAAGGATCACTGATAGTTTTGATCGTTGTGGATAGAGTGTGTCTGGTGGTGAAGGTTGTTTTTATATGCTCCGGTATAGGGTGTTGTGTATGCTTTGATAGCACTAGTCTAATGAGTTGTGTGATGGTCTTTGTTATGTGTCAAGTGTGTGTTTGGTAAGTTTGATGTAGGGTTTGTTGTGCTTGGTTGGTGGTAGATGTTGTTTGCGAGTGGTGTGTCGTGTTTTGTTGCGTGGTTGTTAGTGTAGTGTGTTGTAGAGTTTTGTTGGTTATTGTGATGTGTTGAGTCGTGTTTGTGAGTGGTGTTTGCACTGTTTATGGACTGTGAAGTCGATGTTGTTTCAGGTGGTGGTTTTTGGTTTCGTTGTGATAAAGATGTGACGGGTATTTCAGATAGTGTTTCTGATCGAGAGAGTTTAGGTCTAGTGTTGTGTTTCTCCTGTGTGATTTAGTGCTTTGTCGGCTTGGCTTGGTTAGCGGTGTTTGTAGACTAGTGTATTGTGTGTTTTGTTGATTGATTGATAATTCTGAGTATTGAGTTGTTGTGTTGAAGTTTTTTAGTGTTGTGTTGTTGGGAGTTTGTGTTGGTTGTGAATGAGCGGGGGATTGGTGTCTTAGTGTGGTGAGTGTTGTTTTGGTAGTGTTGTGTGTTGTTGTGCCGAGCGTTGTGTTCGTTCGTCGGTTGGGTTGTTTGGTGTCGTAGATTTTACGGTATTTGCCATCGTTGTACGTTGGTAGTGTGTGTTGTTAAGTGGGTTTAGGTGTAGTGTGTGGATATAGATGTGTAGGAGTGAAGTGTGAAATTGTGTAGTGTAAGTGGTTAGTGAGTTTGAGGATTTAGTGCTTTTACTGATCGTAAGTTATGTTGGATTAGTCATGAGTTGGGTCGTTAGGTTTCTGTTGGCTGGTTGTGGTTTGTTGAGTTGTGTAGGTTGTAAGAGTCGTGTTGTGATGGTTTTTGTGGCTCGTGTGATGTAGGAGTTGATCTTGTATTTAGAGTTGTGGTTAGGTGCTATGAGTGGTTGTTGTTGTGGTTGTTCGTTTGTGTTGTTGTGTTTTGTGTATTCTGTTATTAGTTTGAGTTCGTGCTAGTGTGGTGAGGTATGAATCGGCTTGTTGTAGATGGTGATGACTTCGTTACGAGTGTTTAGTGTTTGGGTTTCGCTGCTGATTTAGTGTGTCTTGTGGTTTCGGTGTTTTGTGTGTAGTTGGTGATCTTTGTTCGTAGGGATGTCTTACGGTTTGTGAAGTTTTGTCGTGTGCTTTTTGTTTCGTGTTAAGGTTGCTCTAAGCGTGATAGGTTTGTATGTGTTTGTGTTGTTTCGTGAGTTCGAGTGTGTTTTGCTTGTGTGTGTATGTTTGGATGGATTCAGCTGCTGGTATGGGTTGAGTGTTTGGCTTTGCACTGAAGTGTAGAATCTACGCACGCGCCAAGTCTCTTCTGACTCTCTCGAAATAGGGGGGAAATGCAACGAGGAAGTAGCAAGCGAACAAAAATTGAAGACATCAGGAAGTGCGCATCCTAAACCTATCTCCCCTTTTTCAAATGGAAGCGTTCGTGACTGCCAGGCGCACAATACGCAAACAGACAGGAAAAGCTGTTGTGCTTAAAATACAGAAATTGTTTTTTTCTATTAATTGTTTACCTTCGAAAAGTTGTACGATCTGTAAAGAATTATGGTGATTATTTATGATATATAGATTCAGCGGTTTAAGGGTATTATCTGCTGTATTTTTACTTACTTACTGCTGTTTTGATGATCCGCTTACTATTAAAATGCTCATGAAAATAGGAAGGAGCCAGTAAATCAACTAACACAATATTCAGTAAATCCTTATTTAATTTTATTTTAGGCAAATCTAAACATTTTTGTCGGTAGTACACGTTTTTCAGTGCAATACAATTCAATTGCTTACTCTTGCAGCTTTCTGACATCATGTAAATACCTGTCTGAAGAATCTTTTGACAACCGATTTCTCTAACCAACATCACCACACATGAATTCGTAACCTCAGTCAAGGTAGATTGACACTTTGACTTGACACACACACAAAAGAGAGAGGAAAACGCACAAAAATAAGAGCGCTTACTTTGGTTTAAGACCATACTACATATCCCTTGAGTTTTGAGGTGCTATGAATTCAAAGTTTATTTTTTACGCTATTCATTTAAACCTTGTTTTGAAACTTTTATTAAGTACTTCTCACGCTTCGAGTAAAAAATTAAAAAAAAAAGGAGAACAGGTTCGAAGGCGCAAAGACACATAGCTCAGAGGAAGATGTTTTATTTTTGGTTAAAGGTCCTCCTTCCAGACTATCTATCACCTCTGGGGGCGGGTGGGGGGCAATGAATTAAAGTGAATTATAGCACATTATTAATTATAATCTCCTGCAGCAAACTTTTATAGACTGTTTCATTCGCTTCGAATTAAAAGAAGGGGGGGGGGAGGTCACCCAAGTCAATTAGATTCGAGGGTGCAATGATACATAGGCCCTAGGGTGCTCACTTTGGATTAAGATACCCCCCCCCCCCCTTTCTTCGACTGGACTGCCTTGTTTCATACCCTCCGAAAGTAAGGTGGAAAAAAAACGAAGGCGCACAGGTTCGAGGGCGCAAGGGCGTACAACCTGGAAGGCGCTGTACTTTTTTTTCCGACAACCTATCAGGTCTGTGATGCAATAAATAAAAGTTAATTATAACAGGTGCATTATTGAGTATAACCATTTTTTTCAATCTTTTATATTGCTTTCCGTGCTTCGAACTTAAAGATTAAAAAAAAGGGGGGGGGGGGGGGCTTTGTTCACGGCGCAAGGACGCACAGACCGGAGGGTGCTAACTTTGGATTAGATCCCCCTTAAAGACCACCTATCACTTCTGTGGTACAATAAGAGCCGCCTTCTGATAACGCTTATTGACTACTTTTTACATGTTCCAAACAGGAAAAAAAATAAAAAATAAGTAATTTACTAAAGTTGAAGGCGCACTGGCAGTGTGAGGGGGGAGCGGGTTACTGTTCAAACTGTTAAGGGTTGCTTTCAAACCTAAAAAAAAAAAAAAAAACGAAGGCGCACACGTTTTGAGGGCGCACAGGCCGGAGGGCGCACCTGCCCGCGGGCAGGTGGCCTCTACGGCCAGTCCGCCTCTGGTTGGAGGCAGAAATCCTCTTATAGAGTAAAGAGAGCGAAAAAAAAAACTTTTAGCTAATGTGAAATTAGAACACCAGCGAGCGACTGCACTTGGTACTGTAGAACTCGTAAATTTTGAGGCAATCCTTCTTCACAATTTCAAAATGAAGAGGACCAGAAGATTGTGTTGTACAATGTCTTGAGTTTCTAATACACTGGCTCCATTTTTTCCTCTCAGACTCCACCTAGCCTTACGCAGAACTGCAAAAGTTCTCCCAATGGGGGAGTTTCCTTCAGTCAAAAGTACTACTTTTTGTTACTGAAATTGATAGAATGATATAAAAAAATAACATGGGCCTGGAAACTACTTTAATTTTCCCAACAGTTTATTTTTTATTAATTCTTTTAAATACCCTATCTTGAAAACGGGGCGTGGTTTTTGTGACGTCAGTGGTGCACCTACCAGCTCTCTTTCCAATAAAACCACCATTTGGCTTGACTTGAGTTGTCCAATCGCAGGAATCGGGGACGTCACTACCTTCATCATCTCACTACAACCAATTAGATCTCGCGCTTACGTGCACCACTGACGTCATGCGCAGATATTTTTTTTTCTTTTTTCGGAATAGCATCTGCGCACCGGTTAAAATAATTCATAAAAAATATATAACTGTGTCAAAAAATAAAACAAATGGTCAATTTCTATGTTTTGAAGCATGTTCTTCCAGAAAAAAATACTTTGGAAACTTCGGAAACTCCCCCATTACTAAAAGAATTAGATTATAGCATCGAGAGGTTGTTTACTGCTACTGTTTTGTGCCCATTGTTACAGTGCTTAAAGGTGTTATAAAATTTTTAACATGAAATCACGCTTGAGTGCTCATTCAATAGTTGGCCGAGTGAGAATTTTGATACTTGGGAGTTGGGTAAATTTTATACATTGGTACCGAATGTTTGGCTTCAATTCCAACGGGAAAATTATTTGACCTTCGTTTATGTAATCAAAAAGTAGCATCTATTCACAATCGGATACCAAAAATCAACAAAATGTTCACTGTTAAGAATAGATGTAGTTTTTACAGGATAATACAGCTAAGTTTGCAGTAACAAACTGTAAAAATTGCTAATTTGACAGTGATTAACTAAAACTACTGCTTTACAGTAGGGCAATTCCATGCAAGTGTGGAAAAGCGTTGAAAAAATTAAACTCGAGTAATGTGACTGTTCTGCATATTTTTTGGTTTAAAAATGTTAGAAGTTTCTTATTTATAACAATTTTTTGTTAGGAATGTAGTTTTTTAGTTTCGGCAATACTTTGAAGTTGGTATTAGAGCATTTTATTTTCAGTGAAGCAAATGGTCAAACTTTCAACATTGATAAGTTTCAATTTTTTCCATTAGATAAATGTGACAAAGGAAGATTGTTGTTTATTACACTTTAAATTAATATTGTGAATTGATGAAACAAGTGTTTTCAATTTAATTAAGTGATTTATGTCAATTTCAAAAAGACACTGTTCTATGTAACGTAAGTTACCGAAAACATGTTAAAGTTTTTACAGCAAATAAAGAAAGGGCAATACAATGTCAACTATGTTATATTTTCTATCTTATAGATGTGTACTAGGCAAATAACAATACTTTTCTTTTCAATATTGTTTATTTAATTTTTTGTGCTACAATCAAAACGTGTAACGTAAGTTACCCACATATGCAGATAACGTAAGTTACCTTAGTAGAACTTCAATACTTGTGTTTCGAAATAAAGTAAATTGTAAATAAAACCTATGTGGTTAATAGAAGCAATTTATTCAATAATTCTTTTAATTGTACTACTGTATTTACTTAATTTAGATTACTCATATTTCTTAAAATGTCTGTTTTTTATAAGATTATAATACACTTTTATTATAAATTACATGCTTCTTTTTGGCTATTAAGATATTAATTCGCTTTAAACAATATCACTGCATTCAGAATATTTAGCAGGAAATGTACTATGAATTATTCAAAAATGACTTCTGTTATGATTTAAAGTTATCAAATATGTTTTGGAAAAAGCAAATATAAAAATAGTCTATCTCTTTCAATTGAAATATATTTTGTTTTGCATTAAAATGCAACTGAACTCTGCAGAAAAGATGCGCTGTAGAAGGGGTATGAAAAAAGTCATGTGGATATTATATATTCATAAATAAAAGTCACTCTTGATAGTTTTGAAATATGTTAGAAAAAGCAAAATGTATCAAAAAAATTTCTGAAGATCCGCACATTCACAATGACCATTTAAGAACCAGAAATGAACAAACTGTAGGGTTTCGTTTAGTTGTATTTTAAGGAACAAGAAGAAAAAACAGAGATAAAAGCTGGTGACTGGTGTGTGGTGAAGTACGAAAATACATTGTATCCTTGAGTTGTGACGATTATTGAAGAAAACGAGTTTAAATTAAAAGTAATGGCTGCTGTTGGAACCAATCAGAAATGGCCAGAAACGACAGAGGAAATTTATTATAAGAGAAAACATGATTCGAAAATAGAATTACCTGAACTTGTTAATACCAGCGGTCAGTATGCATTTAAAAGTCTTATGTTTTGTAATATTTTTGATTGATCATTGAGTTTGGCATTAAATTTCTGTAAATTTAACTCATAATTGTTAATTTTCAGTATTTTGATCTAAACTAAGCTGTAATTTTCATTCATTAGTTTTTGTAATAAATATATGCTTGTAAGTGAATTTTGTAACGTAAGTTACTGTAACGTAAGTTACCCAGTTAAAAATTCTCATAAAATTCAATTTTTAAAATAAAATCTTAAATTTATGAAAATTAATTCCTAAATATTATAAGAAACTGATAAATTATACTTCAAACAAGAAAACAGCTGTAATAGAGCAGAAATTTGCCTTAGAACCAATTTTCATATTATGCCGTTCCCTTTTTGTGTAACGTAAGTTACTGTCTTATTTTTGACTGCTAAATTTTGTAAAATTTAAGTGCATCGAATATTTTTGCATTTTAATTTTGCTTTTGACTGGCATTTTTACTGAATGCTTTTGTACAAGGCTTTTGTAACAATATTTGTCTGTACTAAGGAGCTAACTGCATAAGAGTTGGTCAAAATGTAACGAAAGTTACCGTGGAATTGCCCAGTAATGAACTGTAAAACTGCCAATTTTAGTTTATTATTGTGCATTTTACAGTTTTAAACTGGAACCTTTGCTGCCAGTAATGTACTAATGTTTTTACAGTATAAAACAGCTAACTGTATGGATATCTCTACTAATAATAAAGCTGAAGGTGGATCTGTCTGTCCTTCTTTCCTTCCTTCCTTCTGTCTGTCTGTTACGCGCGTAGCGACAAAACCGCTCGGTCGATTTTCATGCCACTTGGCACAAAATTAGTTTGTAGCATGTAGTTTTGCACCTCGAAGCGATTTTTCGAAAATTCCATTTCGTTCTTTTTCTATTCAAATTCTTAGCGGAAATTCGATAAAATAGGGAAGAAATACTTCATACACATTTTCAAGTCTTATGTCATTCGAAAGCTTGAAATTTTCTGCATAAAATGAAGTTTTTTCGAAGTTTCAACGATCATCAGGAGAGCTGTAATAATTGTTTTTAGAATCCCGAAATTCAAGGCTTACCTTCAGTAAAGCAAGCCAAACGATTCTAAAATGGCTGAGCTCTAGAATAAAATTTGTTTGAAAAGAGAGATAAAATGAATTATTTTATCAACGGAAATCAACTTTTCATGTTGTTACTATGGTTACGTGTTCATACTTATTTTTGTTTCGTTCTTTTTCCAGGGTTGCCAGCGTCAATCGTCGTAGGCTACGGCCAGACGTTGTATTTTTGATTCTACGGTAGTATTTTTGCGGCCCAAATAAGGAGCGTAGTATTTTTCTGGCAACCCTGTTTCCAATATACTAATGACTTAATTAAAAGATTTGGCGGATTTTTTTTTTTTTTTTCATTTTCATAAATTTCGCATTTCAGCAACATTGATTTTGGCAACGTTTGGAAACAGTAGTATTTTGTAATATTTTTTTTAGAGGAGGCGTAGTATTTTTTTTGTTCCAATTCTCTGGCAACCCTGTCTTTTTCCCGGTGAAGCGGTGAAGATGCTTTGGGACCCTGCTTGGCGCGTTTTCAAAAAGTCAACTACGCAAAATAGCTAGGGTTACCACGCTTGACGCGCCTATCGTTCATTTAGCGAGAAAAGTGTACCTAAAGCACAGATTAACGAAATATCGTATCAATTGCGATATTGCATCGTTTTTTTAAAGTGTTTCATTCCGGAAAATGTATTGTTTTGTTTTTTAAGCTAGGAAAGAAAACTTTCTTCTTCTTTTGAACTTTGGTAAGATTTCTGTTGGTTCCTGTTACCAACAAAATTGTTCTTATTTTCTATTTTGGCTTATTTTTGTCCATCTCCCTTGGGGTTGCATTCGAATATTCCAAGGGAGTGTTTTACCCCATTTATCGGGTAAATCAGTGTTTTCAATGCAAGGTGATATGAATTGGTTAACAAAAGTGATATGAATTGGCGCGACCACTTGGCGATATATCGCCTAGCTTTTGATCGCCAAGTATTTGACGACAAATTGGCGAAAACAATTTTTTTTTTTTTTTTTTTTGATTTAGGTTCAATTTGGCGCTGTTGGCGATATTTTGCGAAAAATCCACTGGATGATGTTAAAATTGACGATATTTAGGAGATTAATCATTGTAAAACATTTTTTTGCATTGTTTCGTAGCAAACTAGGGATACAAATGTTTGAATTGTTATCTTGCTCACTCCAAGCACTATTTTAGCACTTAAGGCATCTACTAAGAAACTTACACGTAAAATTAAGTAGTGTGTGGTCCATATCAGATCTTTATATCACTTTGAAGGAATTATAGTTGAATAAAACTAAAGTAGAGCATTTTTTCTGCTATATTAATTATTTTACAAATGGACTTTTAATTTTATACCACGGCCAAAGCCGTGCGGGTACCGCTAGTAAACTATAAAATTGTGATAATAAACTAAAATTGCTTATTTGCAGTAATAAACTGTAAAATTGCGAGTTTTACAGTTCATTATTGTGCATTTTACATTTTTAAATTGAAACCTCAGCTGCCATAACAAAACTGCTTATTTTTTACAGTATAGAGAGTTACCAAAATAAAACTGTTAGTGCTGCATTATTACAGGAATATCCCCTTGATCTGTCCCACATTAGTTACTTTTATTTCAAGTTTAACCCATTAATGACTAGCGTCCCTTTTTAGGAACGGTCCAAAAAGTGTCCGAGCTTACCAAAAATGAACATTTCAACCAAATAATAGTGTTCAATTATTACTTTGGTATTGCTTCAATTCATTATTAACAGATTGCAGCACATAACCATTGTAAAGTGTGTTCTGTAGCCGTGTAACCAGTTTTCGAAATATATTTGGAAAAAAAAAGGCAGGCATTAATGGGTTAATCCACCACTTCATTGGGGAACAAAATGCCTAAGTTCAAATGTAGCGATGTCATACAAATGAAAATACAGCAAACATTGATGTCGCTTTCTTAAAATACATGCTTCCACATTTTACAAAGAAGTCAAGCAGTCGGTAAACATAATGAGTACTTTCCCATTCAAATAGAAGAAAATGAACAATTTTTTAAAAATAAATTATATTTGCTTACATTTATATGAATAATTCATGAACTCTCTTCATCTTATACTCCGATTTTTAAAAGCTAAGGAGTTAATTAGAGAAAAGACAAAGTTTTTGCTGAATAATTTAAATGCTGGTTCTGAGAGCAATAAATTAAAGTGACGTCCTCCGTAGAATCATATAATGGAACTTAAAATTAAAGAAAAAGATTGAGAGTTAAAAAGTTTCTAAACATTTTAATACGACTCTGATTTATTGATCATTTTCGGTGTCATTGTCATTTCAGAAGATGAAAAGTCATTATAATATTCAAACAAAAATTTGAGAAAGGTTTAATTTTCATGAAATTCTAATATTAGTTTTGGATAACGTACCTAAAGTTCAGTCTTGATTTATGTTTTTTTTTTTTTTCAAGCTGAAGTTTTTTTATTGCTATATGCAGTTAAGGTACAATTTACGATACCTAGCACATTTCCAAGGAAATCTTTCTAGATACATAAATGACTCCTTTTTGTATGTATCTCCGGGGTAATCTTCCAAACTACTGGAGCGATTTTAACCATTTTTTCACCGTAGATAGCTACAGTAACAGGGAGCAGAATAAGCTATTATTTATTTCTAAAAAGCTTAGTTAAAAAAGTTATTATGGAAAATAGTAAATTTCATGTCATTTCCCCATTAAATGATTAAATTTTCAGTCCATTGTTGCAAAAATTTGTTGCCTTGCAACAACAATATTAATAGTGATCATGATGAAAATTTTGAACCAAGGCTTCTCTGGAGTAAGTATGAAATTTATTGCTTTCTTAGGATTTTTATATTCATCTATGCCAACAATCGATACCGGGTTAAATAAAAAGAGAATTGATTTTGGCAACAGTTAGAAAATAGAAAGTAACTTTTTGGAAAATCACACGGATAAAATACACTGAAGTGACAAAAGTCATGGGATAGCAATATGCAAATTTTCAGATGGCAGTAGCATCGCATAGAACAGGTATAAATGCGCAGTGCTTTTACAGAGCTTTCATTTCTGTTCAAGTTATTCATGTGAAGAGGTTTTAACGTGATGATGACCGCACGACGTGAATTAACAGACTTTAAACGCGGAATGTTAGTTGGAGCTAGACGCATGGGTCATGCCATTTCGGAAATCGTTAGAGAATTCAACATTCCCAGATCCACTGTGTCAAGAGTGTGCCGAGAGTATGAAATTTCAGGCATAACATCCCACCATGGACAGCGCAGTGGTCGACCGCCTGCACTTAAAGATCGAGACCGGCGACGTCTGCAAAGAGTCGTAAATTCTAACAGACAAGCAACACTGCGTCAAATCACCGTAGAAATCAATGTGGGACGTACAATGGACGTGTCTGCTAGAACTGTGCGGAGAAATTTGGATTTCTTGGGCTATTCCAGCAGAAGACCGACTCGAGTGCCTTTACTGACAGAACGACATCGCTTGCAGCGACTCTCGTGGGCACGTGAGCATATCGGTTGGTCCCTAGATGAATGGAAAACCGTGGCCTGGTCCGATGAGTCACGATTTCAGCTGGTAAGAGCCGATGGTAGGGTTCGAGTGTGGCGCAGACCCCACGAAGCCATGGACCCAAACTGTCAGCAAGGCACTGTTCAAGCTGGTGGTGGCTCCGTAATGGTGTGGGCTGTTTTTTCATGGCATGGACTTGGTCCTCTAGTGCGACTGGACCGAACATTGACTGGAAATGCTTATGTGCAGCTACTTGGAGATCACTTGCAGCCATTCATGGACTTCATGTACCCAAACAACGATGGGATTTTTATGGATGACAATGCGCCATGTCACCGGGCCACAACTGTTCGCAATTGGTTTGAAGAAAATTCTGGACAATTCCAACGAATAATTTGGCCACCTAGATCGCCCGACATGAATCCCATTGAGCATTTATGGGACACCATCGAGAGGTCTGTTCGTGCCCAAAATCCTGCCCCATCAACGCTTTCACAATTATGGACGTCTATCGAGACAGCATGGCTCAATATTCCTGCAGAAGACTTCCAACGACTTGTTGAGTCCATGCCACGTCGAGTTGTTGCACTTCGCCGGGCAAAAGGAGGGCCGACACGATATTAAGAGGTATCCCATGACTTTTGTCACTTCAGTGTAAATAACGCATTTAAGTTGATCTACCGCATCGTCACAAAAATGGTTCTACTAGTCTTAGTTGAAAGTCATGCATTTATTTTCTTGGATTTGTCATATTACATTTAAACCTTAACATGCCGGGCACATCAGCTAGTTAAGTTTATAAAGTTATTAAACATGGCAACGACACTGCAAAATAATGAGCTGTTGTTTTTACAGTATAATACTGGTAGCCGAGGTTCTAATTCAAAACTGTAAAATGCACAGTGATAAACTGTAGAACTAGCGATTTTCAGTTTCTTGCAGTAAAGTTATTAATTTTACAGTTCATTGCCGTAAAATTTAGCAGTGTTATACTGTAAAAACAACAGTATACTACTGGCAGCAGAAGTTTCAGTTTAAAACTGTAAATTGCACGGAAATAAACTGTAAAATTAGCAGTTTTACAGTTTATTACTGTAAAATAAGCAATTTTGACAGTTTATCTACTTATATTAAAAACTGAGTATCTTTCTAACTATCTTTCTATGTCACGCTTCTTTCTCCTGAACGCCACTGAACTGAAAGTCGAACCAGGTACCGATAGATAGGTAATTTTTCAGGCTTCATTAGTTTCAATCTATATAATTATACGATTTTAATTAGCGAAGATATCAATTAATAAGTAGTCAAGTTTAAAGCGATTAAGACTAATAAATGATTAAATATGAAATCCATTCTTGCAAACCGTCGTTGCTATGAAACAGTGATAACAATGATAATGAGAATTTTGAATGAAGGCTTAACTAAATCAAACACGAAACTCATAAGCGGGCCACTTACGTAGAATTTTTATCGCTAGCTACTTGTAATATTTTGAAACATTCATTTGTTGAAGAGCCATCTACTTATATTAAAAACTGAGTGTCTATGTCTGCTTTTTTCCTTTGAGCGAGCTGAACTTACTGAAACTTTCCTCACCATCTTGAAGGCGTGAAGCATCTCAATAATTCGAATGATTTTTTTTATATAGGAAAAAAGTAAAGGCGTGAAGCGCCTGTAAGCGAGCCGCCTTGGTGGGGAGTAGTTTCTTTAAATTTTTTTCTCACTACTTTCAGGGCACGAAGTGCCCGTGCAACGCCGGGCCACGTGCGTGGTATGTCTTGAAATCGAATGAACATTAAATTATATCAAATAATATAACTTCAGAATGAGGTAAAAGTTAGAGAGGGAGGACGTTATGCATCAACATGCCGCAGGAAGCTAATCTAGCTGCCCTGGCAGCTAGTTATTATAAAATTAGCTGTATTATACTGTACAAATAACATTCATTTTTAGTCTAACAGATCATAGGTTAATAAGATTAAGATGAAATAGTTGTGACCTAAATCACTCCATAGCCCTTATGAATCTCAGTTCAATTTCAAAGCGTGCTTTCTTTAAACTGAAAAAAAATAGTACTTGTGAATAAATTTAATGCGGGGGTGGTAGTGATACTTATGCTACTCAACGTAACGAAGTTGGACAAAATCCAAGATTTCAAAATCATTTTTTTAAAAAAGTCTCTAAATAAGCATGTAGTAATTAACAAACTGAAGGAAATATTATAGTATTTGTCCCAATTTTTATTATGTACTCAGGTTTAGGATTTTACGCTAGTGACTACGAAGCACGGGTCAGTAAGGGCGCTGCTACACATCAGCGTAAAACGCGACCGAAACCGAAGGCAGAAACCGAAAATCCGGGTACTTTCCATAGGAACGGGGGGGGGGGCTATGTAATCCATTTTACGTTGTTGCCTTATTTTTCTGCTTTACGTCAATGTGGAGTAGGGCCCTAAGTTTTGCAAATTGTTGTTCAATTTTCTTTTACACTCAGGCACTCCTGTATTTAAAAAAAGGAAATCATACAGCTTAGAAGAAAAAAAAACGCAAATGCAAAGGAATCCACGGGCACGTGTTTTTGCATCTCAAGAAACTACTTTTTCAATGTACAAAATCTGAACTTATGGATGTAAAGACATCCGACAATTCCTGCGCAGTTGCGATTTTTTAACTCTGTATGATTTACTTTTATTGTTTTAAGGCACAGATATACAGGGTGTCCACTCCAATCGTGGACCAATAGCTAATTTCTAAACCGTTAGAGATAAGCATAGAGTTCATTTAGGAAAAAATCTCCAAATTACGAAAGGAATTTTGGGTCTATTCAATGTTTTTCAAAAAATCAAATTTTGAAAGAGTTACAAAACTTAAATTTTTATACAGCCCCCCAGTCCTATCAATCATATTTAGTAAAACATTCTTGACACTGTAACGTTTAAAACTAAAAAAAATCACTCTTCTACGACAAAAATTGACCGAGTTATGACGTTTTGAAAAATCAAGATTTTGAAGGATTTCGCATACGGTCCCTTAAGCGATCACTCGATGACGTCATGAAATAATGCAAAATCTTGATTTTTCAAAACGTCATAACTCGGTCAGTTTTTGTGGTAGAGGAGTGATTTTTTTTTAGTTTTAAACGTTACAGCGTCAAGAATGTTTTACTAAATATGATTGATAGGACTGGGGGGCTGTATAAAAATTTAAATTTCGTAACTCTTTCAAAATTTGATTTTTTGAAAAACATTGAATAGACCCAAAATTCCTTTCGTAAATTGGAGATTTTTTCCTAAATAAACTATATGCTTATGTCTAACGGTTTAGAAATTAGCTATTGGTCCACGATTGGAGTGGACACCCTGTATTTATTTTCCCACTAGACAAAACTTCGTCATTTTTATACGAATGTAATATATTTTTCCAAATCTGAGTGGAACTAAGCAAGTTTCAATTCAGGAGACCTTATCTTTTTGGAGATAGTTACATTTCAGTTGAATTAAAAAAAAAAATAACTTTTGGTACTTCCTGAAACTTTTGAATACTTGTAGATGTCCTTGATACTCCAAAATTGCTTTGCATACTTCAATCAATATACAACTTAAAGATATAAAAAATAAATCCGAATTTGGTTTAGTTAAAACTTAAACTTTTAATTAAAAATAAAACTTTTTTGAATGGCATAAATGGGAAAAAGTATTTTAGGTAGGAAAGTTTCGCAATTCTCTTCTCTTACTGCAAGGTGCATTGTTTTATTATCTTTTGTATACATTTTTAGCAATTCATATCAATATATAATTTGTTAATAATTGTTTGATCTGTCTTATAATTCTGCTGGATTAAATTAAAAAATTTGATAAATTTAACTGTATTATTTAAAATTTAATTCAATGTTTTGTTTTAATATACCTTCAATATTACTAACTAATGTTACTCAATAGCCCTAAGTAAAAAAAACCGCTTCTGTCATTCAGTTCCTTTGACTTTTTTTTCCAAAAAATATAGTGCTGCTCTGAAAACGTATGACTTAAACTCTATTGTCCGCCCGTGAAAACCGCGCCCAGTACTCACGAACCATTCCACTTGAAAAAGGGGTGATGGGTTGCGTGTGGGAGTTTTCCAACGTTTTCAATTTAAAACGTGCATTTGCTATATCCTTTTGACATATTCAACTGAACTATGTATTTGAAATTCGCATCGCTCCACGTTGTTTGACGCAGCTAAAAATGCTTCGAATTATCCTTCCCCTTATTGTTATCTTACATATCATACCTATTTTGGTAAGATCAGAGAGGACATGACGCATGCGTAAATACATGGAAGGTTTTACCTAAGAAGATCAGACAGTATGACGTTGACAATGTTTGCGTCTTCCTTTCAAATCCGTTCAAATACAGGGTGGTTATAAATTAACAGGAGGTGTTTGGAGCCCTCTAGCTCGCGAACTACTGGGCGAAACATTGCCAAACTTCGTGAGCATGCATATTAGACCATGGGGTTTTGATTTCTGGAATAAAAAAAAAAAAAAATTAGTTTGAAAAATCACCACCAGGGGGAAATTTGGCGCTGTTAAAGTGTATTATTCTGTTTATCGAAGAATTAATTGCTACTGACGAAATATGCATCCATTTTATTTGCAAAAATGACTTTTTTTTGTCATAAATGTGGTTCGATATGATCGCCATTGTAAAGTTGTAAGAGCTGCATACAACGCACAACATTTTCTACGGCAGCTCGTAACATATCAGAATGGATTTCTCTAACTTTTAAAATTATCATATCTTTTAAACTTGCGATATCAGAAATGTTTCTTTGATAGCATCAAAGCATTGTTCTCTAATAGCATTTGCAAATTCGTCAACTTGTAGCTGATTAACCGTCTGGTGCCCCTAGCCTGGTTGCTGGGCTAGAGATCCAGTCATTTTAAACTGCTTAATCATGTTTCTTAAATTTGTTATGGTCAGCGGGCCTTTTCTCAACTGCTTCACTCGCCGAAATTCTCGAAGAGTAACATTGGCATTTTCATCACGCTGATAGTAGAGCTTCACTAACAAAGCGCGGTCCTGCATAGTTAAAAGCCATCAAGAGGCAACTGCGCTCAGAAGGAAGAGAATGCTCCCAGTCAGTCATTTTATACAGATGATCGCTAAACGCAAAGCGTTTATGCGAATGATTGCATTCTATTTGGTTAAATGGACAGCTATTTTGTTCGTGGTGATTTTTTTTAATAGAAAATTCTACGGCGATCATATTAAACCTTATTTGCAAAGAACAATCATTTTTGCTTGGCGAAATTGATTTATACAGCGTCTTTTCAAGTTTAATTCGCGATATTCAGTGTAATACACTTTTACAGCGCCAAATTTCCCCCTGGTGGTGATTTTTCAAACTAATTTTTTTTTAATTCCAGAAATCAAAATCCCATGGTCTAAAATGTTCGCTTACGAAATTTGGCAATGTTTCGCCCAGTAGTTCGCGAGCTAGAGGGCTCCAAACACCTCCTGTTAATTTATAACCACCCTGTATATAGCACATTATTTTTACTAAACTCCTCAAAAACAGGCGAACACTGTCAAGGTCATAGTTCAAGTTTTCAGAGAAACACTATAGCATAATTTAAAAAACGACCTCAAATCTTTGAAAAATGTACGCTGATTAAAAATTAAAGCTAATTTACAAATTAAAGCAAATGCACCCACAGCTCGATCATAGCATCCTAAGACTGCAGTTTCGCCCTTATTATGGGCTTCTCAGTTAGGAATAGCCAATGATCGAGCCGGAGGCAAAAATCCTCTTAATGTAGCTAAGATAGCCAACAAACTGCTAGATAAAGTGAATTTATCTTACCAGCGAGCGTCCGCAAACTATGGTGCGGCTCAACTCGAAATTTGAAGGCAAAAGCTGGGTAATGTGCAATGAGTTACCGCCCGTAAGCCAGGGCTGAGGCAGAACTAAAGCGGACGCTCGCTGGTAAGATAAATTCACTTTATCTAGCAGTTTGTTGGCTATCTTAGCTACATTAAGAGGATTTTTGCCTCCGGCTCGATCATTGGCTATTCCTAACTGAGGAGCCCATAATAAGGGCGAAACTACAGTCTTAGGATGCTATGATCGAGCTGTGAGTGCATTTGCTTTAGTTTTGCCTTAGCTCTGGCTTACGGGCGGTAACTCATTGCACATAATTTACAAATTGTTTAACTTCAAACAACAAAAAATGTTACACTTTAGTATTGCAACTAATATACGTTTACACAAGGAGGGTATTCATATATATTTAATTTTCAATTTATTAGTCAAATATTTTAAATAAACGTTTATTCATTTACCATATTGGTCGATAATGAGCAAAGCCAAACTTGCTGTCTTTCTAAAAAAAATGGGAGTAGAAATACTTTTAGCTAATATTTATCTTGGACATTAGTTATAATTTATTTCAATTAAAAGAAAGTATTCATAATAACAAAAGACAAATATATGCTTTGCTTTTTAAATTCTCTTCGCCGTTTGAAATTTATTATTCATAATGCAATTAGGAAAACTTAAGAAACTTTAAGTCGAATACGTTGTTCAAAACGACAAAAAAAAAATCCTGGGAAGTTATGGATGCATTAATTTCAATTGAGTTTTTGACGTCAGTAAAATAAAATATTTCCACAAACCGACTCCTTTTAGGTTTTTCTAAAAGTTATAAGTGATAGTAAAAATGTATGTTTTGATGCATTCTAATTTCTGTTCCATTTGATCAACATTGAATTTTTCATGCATTTTTTTTTTTTTTTTTTTTGACATTTGATTATATTTTTTAAATAAAATTTCATCAATTATAATCAGAACCGTAACATTTAAATTGCTCGCAATAGTTATTAACTAGGCTTTGTAATCAACTAATGCGCTATTTTATTGTTTAATTATGCCCAGAGATGCACGAATTCCCGATTTGCTCGCCACAGTTGCTGATTTCTGATATAGTAATTCTACTAAAAGTTGATGAGTATGTATTTAATAGAAACAATGTGCAATATTGGCTGGTTTGAATTATTTTCAGTCGGTAAGATTTTCAAACTTACTTTGGATCATACCGTTGAATAACTAATTGATCAGTTGTTAATTTGAAGATAAATTTATATAAGACATATATATTGTCAAACTAAAGCTTGAATCTAACAAGATTTGGTAGTGGCCAGTGACCAGTAAACTAGCTTAGTCTTGAATTTTACATCAAATCCAACAATTTATTACTCAATCTTTTCTTCCTTTTTTTTCGTGATTTGATACTTTGAAGTGAATTCCTATAGAGTATGTAGAATGTCGTGACCAAAACCCCGTTTTACTGTAAAACCAGCTTCATATTGCATTTATTTACCATATCACCTTTGGAAAACATGAGGCAACGTCATCAGAATTATTGTAATAAATTTATTAACCCACTTACATTTTTGATTGCACACGCTAGTACATGCAATACAATTGAGATTACCACATGCATTTTATTAAAGCTTAGATAGGGTGAGGGGAGGTAAATTTTAAAAGAGACAAGAAGTTCTCTCAAGAGCTTAAAGAACCTACTTTAACGTTCATCGACATCGGCATTCTAGCATCTGATCATTATTTTCATAATTATCTGAGACTGAAAATTACGTCAAACATACCTTTTTAGCACTTAAAGCTGATTTAGCACTTAAAGCATCAGAGTTTAGGAGTCAAAAAAAAGGGGTCGTCAGTTATATTTAAAAGCTCTAAAATTCCAACAGTTAGGAGTCGGTCTTTTTTCCGTGTCTGCATTTCGGACATTGTTGCGAAGTCAGAGTCGAAGATTCGGTGTCAGAGTCGAAATCGGAGTCCTTAAAATAGCTTATTCAGAAAAAATATTTTTCATATATTCTTCAGGAAGAGCATTTTGCAACAAAATTTGATTGAATGAAATCCGCCCTTATCAAAATTTAAATACGAGAATGAAGTATCCTTGATAAAGTTAGTATCGTGGGACAGGTTATTTGAACGATTCAAAGTTGATCAAAAAATGGTTCAAACCAAAAAGTGAACTATGAGAATGAGGTGTCTTCGCCGAAATCTTTTGAACAAAGAAAAAAAATGTCCAAATCGTTCATTCAAAAGTTATTGAGGAGGGGAGGCAGACAGACCGATAGACACACAAATTCCTCATATTAAAACCCTTCTTTCCATTTTTTTTATTTTTCAACATTTGTTTATTTTTTTAAATTCTTTTTTCACTTTTTAAAGATTTGATATTTTTAAGATACATTAAGCCACTTTAATGCTTTTTTCGTCTAACTTTTACTTTAACGGGAAAAGTAGGTTAAAAAACGGATGACCCATTTACTTAAAAGTTTACTCAAACTGAACTGTTTCTGTGTGAAAATAATTAGACAATGCTGCTAATTAAAAAAAACACACGCACACGCACACAAACGATATAGTACACCGAAAAATCGAATATTACTTACACTCGCTCAAAAATATTTTTGAAAATTATGTGGACGAGAATGTTGTTGATTTTTCCTACAGTTTTTCTCTCTTTTTACCAAGCGAATGTTGTTAGTGCAAAAATCCTCATTTGTTAGTGACTTTTCAGCGAAAAGTATCTTTAATTTTTATTTTTAATACGTTTTAGCACCAAACGTACTTTTATTTTTAGGTGAAGCACATCTTCTTAAAAGTGTCATACTAAAGGGAATTTATGTCCATTTTTCTTTATATTTTAATCACGAATTCAGAGAAAACAGTCTTGGATTACCATCAGAGGGTCATGATTGATTGCTTTGCTCTTAACTTAGCAACCCATTCTTTTAAAATCAACTTTAGCAGCACGATCGAAAAAATAATGAATCACGAGGTTGCATGTATTACAAAATTAGCCTTTACATTTCGTTTACCAAACAGGGCTTTAATTTTTCTCGAAACATCACTTGATACGTAATGCACCTAGTAGACAACTTGTGTCCTCATTTATTATATTTTTAATCTAAAAATCGGCATTTTAATGGATGTTTTATAAAAACAATTTGCCATTTATGATTCTTATACGTTATCTATAATGCACGCTATTTTACAATATTGTTATCTTATCATTGTAGTTTCTATCCATTTAAAGGGGGGGGGGGCATTTACATCGTGTTTTCTCTAGACGAATTCAACATCACAAAAAAATTTTATTTTTTTCCTTGCTATTTCAAACAGTGAGTTTCCAATAAATAAAAGCAGCGCTTAGTTTAATATGTATTTAGATGTTTTTTCGAAAACCATTTGAATAATCTGTACGAGATTATAAATACAGTAAAATCTACTTATATTAAAAACTGAGTATCTATCTTTCGTTCCAACTATCTTTCTTTCTATCTTTCTTTCTAACTATCTATGTCACGCTTCTTTCTCCTAAACGCCAATGAACTGAAAGTCGAACCAGGTGCCGATAGATAGGTAATTTTTCAGGCTTCATTAGTTTCAATTTATATAATTATACGATTTTAATTAGCGAAAATATCAATTAATAAGTAGTCAAATTTAAAGCGATTAAGCCTAATAAATGATTAAATATGAAATCCATTGTTGAAACGTGGTTGCTATGAAACAGTGATAACAATGATAATGAGAATTTTAAATAAAGGCTTAACTAAATTTGCCTTTATTCAAAAAAATTTTTGTTTTTGATTTATTAACTAAATCAAAAACGAAACTCATAAGCGGGCCACTATAGTATTTTTATCGCTAGCTACTTGTAATATTTTGAAACATTCATTTGTTGAAAAGCCATCTACTTATATTAAAAACTGAGTATCTATGCAGTTAAATAGTAAAATTACCTTATTGCAATTCATTAGTATGTAGGTATCAAGCACACTAAGACTAATCTCAATTCAGATAATTGTTGCAAAAAAATGGCAATTTAGTTATTATTCGTCACTTCTTCCTAATTACTTCTCGTATTCCTCATAAGTGAGTAATTGATATAATTTAGAGGGAGTTATGAATTTAGGCTATTATGCTATGGGATAAAATTTTAATTATTCTTACTATAAAAAGAATGTTAATCAACAAAATTTATATACGTTTTACAAACAAAGAAAATCATAAGAAATATTATCATCACTATTTTATTCAAATTGCATTATATAGAAAACAAAGAAAAACATTGGAAAAAATAAATACGATTGATTACGGCTAATATTTTTCTTACAATAGATAAACTCAGATTGTAAAAAAAAAAAAAAAAAAACATGCATTTTAAACAAAGCTGATCAAAAAAAAAAACTCTTAACTCTTATTTGGCTTATTTAGAGTGAATGGCCCATATCAGGAAAATATCCGATGAAAAACTGGGATTAAACTAACAGTTTACACTGCCCTTTTTTCAAAAACCATTTCTATCTTAAAGTCCATCTATCATGGTCGTCACAAATCCAAATATTTTAAATATTAAACAAATTTACAAAGAACTTCAAAAAAAGTCATCACGCAAATTATGTCAAGAAAGAACTAAAGTTCTGAATTTCTATTAATAACTTTCGAATTATCAACTATATGTACATAGAATTTTTTCCTGTGCATACTTAGGGCGCTTTTCCACTTACCGATACGACAGCGATAAATCGTGCATGATTGTCGTCCTCCGACATTGGCGCACGCAAAATGTATTAAAATATGCTATGCGCTTTTCCATCTCCCGATTCAAAGACGATTGTGTCGTTTCCGACCGAACGATGTCGTTTGCCGTCCTATATGCGTCGGATGGCATCCGTCTCGCCTTTAAAATCGGGACGACATTCATTCATCTGTTTACTTTCTTCGAAATATAGCAATGGTGTTGAAATTCGACATCTCTGCATTAATAAATCTAAGTTTCAATTTGCAGACGATTGATAGAAGATGTAGCAATAAAAGATTTTAATCATATTATTTTATACTTTGTTTCATTAATTGTAGCGCAGACGATTTTCAATGCTTCAAAAAAGATTAAATTTTCATTCTGAACTTTCTTCGATGAGCAACACAGTAGTCATGGCATTCAAGTTTGACGTATCTGTTTTGTGTGAATTAATAGAGTAGCGACCGTGTCTATGGGATAAGCTAAATATTTTGTACAAAAACAAAATTCACAGGGAAAAAGCCTGGGAAGAAGTTTTTAGATTTTTAGATGAGGAATATGACGGCAAATCTTCTACACACAAGAAAGAAACAGGTAAGTTCAAAGAGCATTGTTCGTAACTTTAAAAATATATTATACACTTTAGATTAAACTATTTGTGTTAAATAACCTTGTCTAGATTTTAAATTTTTACTATTCTTTGTAAATTTAGTAAAAATATTTGAAATCATCTAAAATATTTTTGCGATTTCTTGAAAGTGTATAAAACTCGCCTACAATGTATCTTCTTTAAAAATATCGTGCATTCAATACCGTCTCTTAATTTGTTTTCTTTTTTTCCGGAGGTAAAGCAAATATAGTAGTCGTAATCTGTTAAATGGAGCAGCCATAATAATGTACGTGCGAACACAGTGCTGTTTCGAAATGAAATGCGGTGGAAAATGACCCGTTCGGAGAAACGATATCGTTTGAGTATAAAAGCAGTGCTATAGACGACACGACACCGTACTTATCGTTGCAGTATTACCGTCCGACTTTCATCGTTGTCGTGTCGTCAAATGGAAAAGCACCCTTATAGTTGAAAATGTTGAACAGTGCTGCTTACTTCAGTGATTCATTATACATTTCGCAAAAATTTGAAGATTTTCATAAAAACAAAACTAAAACAAAGCTTTTAAACCCACCACAAATTATTTTCAATTTTAAAAATTATTTCATAAATCATCTGAGTAAGACGTAAACATCTGGATTAAGCGGTAAGAAAAATTTTTGCTTCCAATACCAACACATTAAATTCTTCACTTTTGAAAACATTTGACGAAACATCTTTTGTAAAACAGAAACACCGTTATTGATAAACAACTAAAACATTTGCTTATGATATCAATATGAATTTTATATGCAATAAAATCGAAGCAAAAAAAATTGTAGTTTAGAAAACTAAAAAATGAAGCATTTAGAGTTAATCTTACTACTATTATATATGCGAAAGTTTGTATGGATGAATGTATGGATGTTTGTTCCTCTTTCACGCAAAAACTACTGAATGGATTTTGATGAAACTTTTACCATAATGTAGCTTATACATCAGAATAACACATAGGCTATAATTTATATCGATATTCAAAAACGTTCGATCGGTAGCGCCTTTTTCATTCCAATTTAAGGTACATATTTCTCATAAATCAAAAGGCATTGACCAAACTAATTCAGTATTTAGTGTATCATCTCAACTCCCTGTCGAAAGTTAAAATTGCGGGCATTATTTCTTCTTTCCGTATTTAATGTTCAAGGCTTTTCTCAAGTCAAATCATGAAGGTTTTTTTTTCCAGCTCCATGGGGAATATCCAGGCTTTTACCATGATTTGTATTTAAAACGTTTTGTAGTCTTAGTTGTGTAAGTAGAATATTTATCCTTAAGCAATGTGTTTCTTAATGGGCATTGCTGAGTGAAAATATTATTTCTTTAGAATAATTTGTATTCCTTTATTAGTAAATTGTTCACTGTATCAATTATTTTCACAAGTTTCGTAAATTTGTCGGTCCTGCTTAATCGGGTAACGGATAAACGAATAAAATATCCTGGAACTGGATATTTCCCATGCCATAGTCGCAATACTAAAGATTCCGCTTTATCGAATTCTCCACTTAATCAAATAATATTTCTTGAAACCGATAGTATTCGTTTGAGCGGGGCCGACAGTACGTGTTTTAGAGTATCGGTAATGTAATCGCTTGAAGAGATTAGCAACTAATAAATGGATTGGGTTCATTATTTTCCAATTTAATGGAGCTTTAAATACAACTTGACGGTATTTTTAAAAATTTGTTTGCGCTGACTGAGCGGGTACTTACAATTGGTCATTTAGAATCCAATCGAACAGGTGTCTTGCCGAATTTTTTGCAAAAATATTATAATAACTATATATGGGTAATTTTTTCAACTAACGCCAGTTTTGGCGCCAAAGACTATGTAATAATACTTTACTTCTTACACGATATAACTAAAATAAAACGATTGTTGTCTGATATTTGTAGACTGCGTCAAAATCCTTCGAGATAATACTCCCACAGTTGAAGAAAAGTTCAGGGATTTTTTTGGCCGATTTCGTACGTTGTCATTAAAAAACTTTTAAAACTTACGTCAAAGCGTAAAGTAATCCGCATACGAAATTAATCAAACCCCAAAACTAAAATTACCATTAATTTGATGTTTTTGGCACAAATAATTGTCAAATGCTCCCTACTAATTTCGAAATCACTTCGGACAAAAACTTTTAGCGTCATTTCATGGTCAGCAATATTTTCTCAGCATTAAATGACAATTTTTCTTTGACAAAAATTACTGACTTAATAATACTTAAGCATATTTTCAAAAAGTAGGGAGGGGAGCAAAATTATCCTAGGTATCCCAAAATAATTACCGCAAATTTAGCGACATTTTAAACTGTCAAAGCGGTACGTTTTGAGTTCTTTTAGTTTAGAAA
Organism: Uloborus plumipes; assembly: GCA_038373865.1. Classification (NCBI taxonomy): domain Eukaryota; kingdom Metazoa; phylum Arthropoda; class Arachnida; order Araneae; family Uloboridae; genus Uloborus; species Uloborus plumipes. Next base: position 79,281 of record JAXGGA010000127.1, read on the forward strand.
TAAAAAGGCGATTATAAATTGTTTCTCAATATTTTTACTGGCCCAGACAACGGCGGGTATTTTTGCTAGTCAAACTATAAAGCTTTAAACCATGTCGTATTATAAGTTTACATGCACCTTATACATCAACATGTAATATAGTATAGCCTTTAGTATTAATAATAGTATAAATTACATCAACATGTAATAATATAGTATAGCCTTCAGTATTAACGATAGTATTGAATGAATTTCATCTTTTATTCAGAGTTGCATACATACAAACAAGCAAACCCACTTGTGAAACTAATAAAAGCGTATTAATAAGTCAGTAGATTGAGCATCGTCTTTTCAATCTTCAAACACACGTTTTTAAAAGAAATTCCCAAAAATATTCTCTCGCACATTTGCGTTTTACATTTGCCTAAAGTTTCCGTACTTATAAAGTTTCAAGTTCTCTTTTTTTGTTGATATACAAGCACGTGACAGCAGAAACGAGCGGTCCTAAATTTCCCCTATCTCTTCTGGATTTTTGGTCTAAAGGTTTGAGCCAGTATCTACAGCACAGGACAAGAAACTTGACAAAAGAGAAACTAGATTAAAACCGAGAGAGAGAGAGAAGTTCTCTAAAGAATCTTTAAGTACGTTAAAGAAAAGGAAGACTCATCCAAGCGAATCAAGTTATGATCATAAATGATGTTAGTGTGCTTGGACTTTTTCCATTTTTCCCACAACTGAGCACGTCTCTGCGTCCTATCTCAGAAGACATGGTCATGTATTACGCTTCCGCGAACATAATTTTTTTAAGGAGCTTCTCTTTAAATCCTCTTTGTGTCTTTTCGACCAATCTTTTCGTTTCGCGATTTAAGATAAAAAAAATCTTTTTTTCAGCATGTATAAAGATGATAACGCCATTTTTCTTCTTCAATTCAGTTGAAGCTTCACTGTAAAAAATGAATCTTGTTTTTGCAGTATAAAACAGCTAAATTTATAGCAATAAACTGCAAAAATGGCTAACTTTAAATTAATAAACTGTAAAAATTGCTAATTTTAGAGTAGTAAACCATAAAATTTCTTTAATAGTACTAAACTGTAAAATTGCTAATTTTTCAGTTTATTACCGTGCATTTTACAGTTTTAAACTGGAACTTCTGCTGCCAGAATTACATCGTTGTTTTTACAATATAACACTGCTAAATTTTACTGCACTAAACTGTAAAATTTATAACTTTACCGTTCCGAAACTGTAAAATTGCTAGTTTTACAGTTTATTACTGAGAAATTTAACGGTTTTAAAATGTTTACTCGGTTGCCAGCATTATACTGTAGAAACAACGGTTCATTTTTTTGCAGTTTTGTAACTGTGGCAAATAAAAATCATAAGAATAATAATTGAAAAAAAAATAAAACGCATAAAAGTCGAAGCTCATACAATACCTTGTTACATGAAATCTTAAAAATAGGGAGAAAAAATAATACACTAAAAGTTGTGAGGTTTAGCTAAGTTAAAAAAGAGTGCTTTAGCATACACTTTATTATTTATTTTCTTTATTTGAACATTAAAATAAAACTTTATAATATTGCTTATAGCCGGTAGAAAATATGTTTTTGTTTTTCGTTTTATAACGTGAAATAAAAATATGTTTGCTTGAAATTTTTATTAGTTTACATTTTATTGAAAAAGTTGCTAAATTGAAAGCAATTTAATAAATCCTGTGTGCGGAGATGTTGCTAGGTTTTTTTCAATCAAGGCGTAAAGATACTCCTTGACAATTTTTGTTTGGATGAATGAAATTTGTTTTGGAGATTTCAAGTATCAAAAAAAAATGTCTTGAATAGTTTAACCTAAACTACGTAGGGCGATAGGATTTTTTTTTTGAAAAAATTTAATAGTATTGTTAATGGGAGGAGTCCCACTTGCCCGTAGTTTTTCCTGTAAAGGAAAAGTGGGTCTCCTCACTATGCGGTAAGTGGGACCTCTACTAATAGTAATGATTTTAAAATGAAACGCAACTCTGGTGAAGACTTTTATTGTGAAGTACGAGATAATTAGGAAGATCTAGAAGAAATTGATAGTTTAGTTACAAAAACTGGTAACTATGTATTATTGTATTTGTGAAACTTATATAAAAGAAAACTATTAGTAGTATGTAGCTCTAATTTTGGTAGTTGATGACGCAAAATCAAAAAAGTACTGATAAACTTGAAAGATTGAAAATATTTTATATTTAAAAAGTTACCTACTTTATAAAGTAAGACCCATTAACAATTTTTTTCTGATTTGTTTGCTAAAACTTTAAATTAAAGGTGGGTGACCGATTAACCTCTTAGAGAGGGTAAGTGGGACACTAATTCCTATTTATTGCAAAAATCATCCCTAACATAATTTACAGTATTATTTTAGAGAATAATGAACTTTTGTTAATTAATAACGTCTAGTATAAAATAAGTCAAATGGTTTATTTTTGTGGTTTCATAAGTTTTTTTAACTTTTGAAACGGTTGGTGTAAGCTTCAAAAACAAACTATTCTAAAAAGTGGTCCCACTGACCCCAATGAACTCTAAATAATTTTAGGCTTAAAAGAAACTTAATTCGTTGTTGTTTTCGTCGTTTTTGTCTATAGTTAAAACAATCCAACACTTAAAAGAAGTATTTTTTCTTAATTCCTCTATTAGTCCACACACTCTACCTATTTACATCTTGTTCAAATTTTCAACCTCAATTCTCACCAGGGACGTCATTTCAAGTTTTTCCGGGGGGGGGGGGGCAAAGGGTACAAACACAATGCAATTTCATCGGAAAACATCAAAAACCACGCCTCTTTATAAGTAAATACATTGACTTCACAAAGTCAGAGGGGGCAAATGACCCCCCCCTGCCCCCCTAAATGAAGGGCCTAATTCTCACCCACTTCCTGTGATCGAATTTTTTTAGAAAATTATGCAAACGCACACTGTAAAAAAAAGCGCTGTTTTTACATTATAATACAGCTAATTTTACAGCATTTTTACAGTAATAAACTAAAATTGCTAATTTTACAGTAGTAGACTGTAAAATTGTTAGTTTAAGAGTTCATTACTGTGCATATCTATATATATAAAAATGAATGTTGGTAAATGTGTATATATATGTGTGTGTTCCCTAAGATCTCAGAAACTACCCGGGAGATTTGGCTGAAACTTTCGCCGTTTGTTCCTTTTGGTACTGGGAAGGTTTAGAGACCAGTTTCAACAAAATCCGATGGGTAGTTATTTTTTTATTTCAATTTTAGACCTGATTCTGTCTTTGTAATTTCAATTTAAAACGCCATTTTCAAAGGCTTTCATCAATCCAATCGATTATTTAGTGTATCAACTCAACTCTCAGGCAGATATTTGGAATTGCTTGCTACCGTAAATTTGGCGATCTTTTAAATCGCGCCAAGAGCCCTCAATAATGGAAGTTTTCCCAATAACTGTCTCAAGTATAAAGGATAACAATGGTATTTGATTAACAGATTTTTCTTTTTTTAAAAACAAATGAGATTCGGTTTCATATTTCGGGATTTCCTTTAGATTTGTAGAGGCTTAGATGTCATGCCATTATTTTCCAGACGAACACTATTTTGTTCTTTATACCTATTGCTGTTTTCAATCAAAGTATGTTACTATATTTTCTCGCCAAACATCCAATCAATAGTTCGTTTTCATGTCCATACTATTTGCTATGATATACCATAATGTTGGAAATTATTTTAACGCCTTACGGAATGGTGTACATTTAGCGCCAAATATAATATTCAAATTGATTTCAGATTGCCAAAAAGTAATTGATCAGTGCATTTTTACAGCGTAATTGTTTATAGGTAAATTTTTCTTTATTATTGCTCACTGTTTTTTCTTTTTTTTTTCAAATTTAAGGGAGCAGTGGACGGTCTACTTTTTTGAATTGATCAGTGCATTTTTGCAACGTAGCTGTACATCTGTATATATTTTTTTTTCACCATGCTTTTTTTTCTGAACTTAAAGGAGCAATTGATGGTCTACTTTTTTGGATTGATCAGTGCAATTTTTACAACGTAATTGTACATATGTACATTTTTCTTTATTGTTGTTCAACGTTTTTTTTTTTGAATTTAAAGGAACAATTGATGGTCTACTTTTGTAAATATGTATATTTCTCTTTATTACTGTTCACCGTGGTTTTTTTTTTGTTGTTGTTTTTTTTCTTTTTTTGAAGGAGCAATTGATGGTCTATTTTTTTGGAATGTCCAGTGCATTTTTAGAACATAATTGTAAATGTGTAAATTTCTCATTGTTATTGTTCACCGTGCTATTTTTTTTTTTTTTTTGACTTTAGAAGAGCGATTGATTGTCTACCTTTTGGATTGTCCAGTGCATTTTTGCAACGTAATTGTAAATGTATACATTTCTCTTTATTTTTGTTCACCGTGCTTTTTTTCTAACTTTAAAGTAGCTATTTGTGTTCCAGTCACATTCTATTGTAAATATGACAATTTCATTTTATTACTATTCACTGATCTCTCTCTCCTTTTTAATTAATTTAAAAGAGCTATTCATGGTCCAGTCACATTATACATTTTATGTGTCTCTACATTTTATTTTCAAAACGAAGATCTCTTTTCACGATTTGTAGAAAGCTTCTTCGTCTTAATGTGTAACTAAAATTCCTATCTAAAATCAAATTATGTGTAAAGTTTTTCAGTGTTCAGTATTTTTTAATTTTTATAAAAAAAATTGGTGGCCTATTTGTAGATTGTTCAGTGCGTTATTTCAACTTTGTTTGATTTAGAATTTTTAAAATCTTTCTTGCCTATTTTCAACAACGCTTTATAGATTTTTACATCCAAAACACCATATGGAGACGAAATATACATCTAGGCAGAACTAAGGCCCCTATATAGACGAGCCGGCCCATCAAGATTAAGTTTCACCATTATTAAAAGCAGTTCACTTTGTGTTAAAATGAGTAAAAACCCGAAAAAGCGACGTTTAAAAACACAAATAGATGAAGTTAAAATTGGCGAACATGTTTCAAAAGCCTAAAGCTTCCTTCTTCAGCGCCAAGCAAGAAAGGGGAAAGAAAGGTTAACTTCATCTATTTGTGTTTTTAAACGTCGCTTTTTCGGGTTTTTACTAAGTTTCACCACTTTGGATCCAGCGCGTGTTTGAGTGGTTATCTTTTCAGGCCAGTAATCGCGCTTTGGTAATTTTTCACTGTGAGAAATTATTAGCTGCACGTGGATTTGGCAAAGCTTAACAATGTGCCAAAACGTTTTCCTGGTAACCCTACTCCGCAACAATGAAATATTGAAAGTAAAAGTAAATGAATTAGATCCAAAGTGGTCGAACTTAAGCTTGATGCGTCGGCCTGTCTAAGGCCCCTATATATACGAGCCGGCGCATCAAGATTAAGTTTCACCACTTTGGATCCAGCGCGTGTTATTGTGTTTGAGTGGTTGTCTTTTCTGGCCAGTAATCGCGTTTTGGTAATTTTTCACTGTGAGCAAATATTAGCGGCACGTGGATTTGGCAAAGCTTAGCAATGTGCCAAAACTTTTTTCTGGTAACCCTACTCCGCAACAATGAAAATTTGAAAGTAAAAGTTAAGGTATTGGATCCAAAGTGGTGAAACTTAATCTTGATGCGCCGGCCTGTCTATATAGCGGCTCTAGGCCTGTCTATATAGCGGCTCTAGGCAGAACTAGAGCCGCTATATAGACAGGCCGACGCATCAAGCTTAAGCTTCACCACTTAGGATCCAACTCATTTACTTTTACTTTCATTTTTCATTGTTGCAGAGCTGGGGTTACCAGAGCAAAGTTTCGGGACATCGCCAAGCTTTGTCAAATTCACGTGAAAAATTAACAAAAAGCGATAACTCGCCAGAAAAGACAACCTTCAAACACGCGCTGGATCCAAAAAGTGTTAAAACTTAATCTTGATGCGTTGGCTCTTCTATATAGGGGCCTTAGGCAGAACAAGGTCTGCCGGGTTCTGCTAGTTACAGTTTAAAACTGGAACCTCTGCTACCAGTATTATACTGTTGTTTTTACAGTATAATACTGCCGTGCTAAGCGCAAAAGTCGTATCTGCACTTTTTGTCAAAATTGAGTTACGGTATCCACGTGATTATTGGTCACATATTTCACCTAAATACAATGTTTTGTGGTCATTTGTCGATGGGAAATATTTTTAAAAAATATTTGAAAAAGTTTCATCTGAATCAAATACATGGAGAAGCAAAACTTTAAACGGCTATTTCTCCTTTTGAAGTCGTCTGCAGATACGACTTTTGCGCTTAGCACGGCAGAATACAGCTATATTTGCGGTAATATTGCCAATTTTACAGTAATAAACTAAAATTGCTAGTTTTAGTGATAAACTGTAAAATAGTTAGTTTTACAGTTTATTACTGCGATTTTACAGTTTTAAACTGGAACCTCTGCTGCCGGTGTTATACTGTATAACGGCCTATTTTTTGCAGTGTATATATCCGAATCAGTTCTGTACCTCAGAACCAGACTAACGTAAGTTCATTTTTGTAACTTTTCAATATAGGGGGAAATCGATTGTCGGATGCATGCAAAGGATGGGATTCATGCTTTTTTTAATGTTGCTAAATGATTGTGAAGGAATTTGTTTTATAGAATACCGTTCTCATGAGTCGATGCAGAATAAGATTCTACATACAATTCAACAATAAAGTGAAAATCGCCATTTTTGGACTTACGTCGTTCTGGTTCTGAGGTATAGAGTTTTCGTCTGAGAATGAAAGCGGGAATCGTGAAGCACGCTTCTTAGAAGCTACACCTATATGCTACGTTGATTACATTCATTGATTGCAGATCAATGAAGACAACACCTTAAGCTTTTCTTAACTACAACTGATGATTCTAGAGGCAATACTTTGCCATCATGAAGAACTCTCATTAGAGGTAGGAGATCAGAAGATCACAACACACTACTACACCTAACAACTTTACTCTATGATGCCAGTTGCACGCTAATTGGCTGGCTGAGGAATTAATAGCTGCTCCTCGTTTGCTCTCTTCAGAGGCATATCAAACCGCTTAAACCACGTGTAGTTGCAGATAAGGGGGGACCTGGAGTGGGTGTGAGTCGCTGTCTCTAAGTTTGCTCAAAAAAATAGGGTTGAATGATTTTGATTCATACTTTTATTTATTCAAAAAAAATTTCAGGAATTCAAAAGTTATTATTACACTAAAAAAGGAATGTTGCTTTTACAGTATAATACAGCTAATTTTACAGTAATAAACTGTAAAAGTTTATAATTTTACAATAATAATTGTAAAATAACGAATTTTGCAGCACTAAACTGCAAAATTGTTAATTTTACAGTAATAAACTGTACAAATGCTAATTTTACAGTTTATAACCGTGCATTTTAGTTTTAAACTAGAACCTCGGCTGCCACTATTATAGTATTGTTTTTACAGTATTTTATTAAGAATTTTAAGGCGATAAACTGTAAAATTTCTAACTTTACAGTAAGAAACTGTAAAATTGCTAGTCTTACAATTTATTACGTTACAAGCTAAGTACGACATTTTGGGACCATCAGATAACTAAACGCTTAACTTACAAAATAGTAAATTCAACTTTTTTCCCCTGCAAATAGCAACACACTGTAATAAATGAATGTTGTTTTTACAGTAAAATTGCTAATTTTACAGTTTAAAACAGTGCATTTCAGTTTTAAACTGCTATATTTACAGTATAATACACCAAATTTTACGGCGATAAACTGCAAAATTGGTAACTTCACGGTAAGAAACTGTAAAATTGCTAGTTTTACAGTTTTTTACTGTGCATTTTACAGTTTAAAATTCAAACCTGGGCTGCCAGTATTATACTGTAAAAGAAACAGTTCATTTTTTGCAGTGTAGAGACTGAACTATTGGTAGATTCAAAGAAAATGGTCTTTACTTTCGGTTTGAGGTTAATTTCGTTTTATAATAGTACGCTCTATGTTTTGCTGCTTAATGCGGTATACTTAAAAGTTGATAACAGATCGTAGGTTAACTGGTCAAGATGACGTGAGGGCGAAATGAAAAATCACTTGAATAATTTTTAAAACAATAGGTTATAGCTAATTGATAGGAAGGTAGCAAAACAAGTGCAAGAGGCCCTACTGAACAAAACAAAATATGCTCCCTGCTAATCCCGCACAAGCAGTCTGAATTTTACTATCCCCCCCCCCCCTTAGAGCGTGATGTCTTTTGTGAACCCTCATCGTGGGTGACTTGTGAGGAAAAATATTTTAAGTTTTAATTTTATTAAAAATATTTTCAGCGTTATATTTAACCACTGTGAGATAGAAGATAAACGTAGCTACGGTTGTACCACGTGTCTTACTTAAGAATTTTAGCGAATAATATTTTCTCTTTTATACAACAATAACACCATTGCTTGGTTTTCTTTTTCTTCAAGTCATAAAACCACTCCTTTATATCTTTCGGAGTCGCAAAATGATCAAAAGCAGTGAAGGTCATTTGCATAGTTGCTTATTAGTCAGAAATCTAAGGGGGGAAGGGGAAGCAAAAGAAAATATGCACATTATTTTGCAATTTAGCATTTCTAATAATCGGCATTTCTTGACTGGTGTCAGTGAACCATCATCTTTTTGCACTGATGATGGGGCTTCATTCATAATAGCCCCGAAATAGCTATCTGCTAGAGTTTTCTAACTCTATTTTAACCTTTTATTTGTACTTGTAGACACGTTGTCTTGTATTTTTAACTTAATCGGCATTTCGCATTAAAAATACAAATAAAATAACAAAACAGTCAAATTTAATAATTTAAAAGTCCCACTTTTTACCATTTTTTGCAATCCTAAATTTTATTAAAAAAAAACAGAAAAAATGTGCTTTACTAAATTCTTCAGACGCAAAGTTTCAATGCATCAATTATGCTTAAAGAAAAAATAAAAAATTGTTGAATTGTTTACATTAGAGACAAATCAAAATTCAAACTTGCTAAATGTTAATATTATTCAAAAATTTACGCATACTAGTTATTACTAATTTGCGAATAAAATACAAAAATAGTACTGGTTAAAGTGTACTCATGATTTGAAAACCTCAGTAAATTAACGTTGACTATAAAATTCACATAATTCTAACCTTATAACAGACAAGAGTTTTCAAGACTGTTACACTGTGTTCTATTTTAATCTTACACCTTCAAGACATCAGTATGTCATACTTTCTTTCGCTCCTTAATTAAAGCAACGACTTTGCAGGAATTTTTATGATACCTACATGGCAGGTCGTAATTAAAAGTCAATCCCTTTAGCGTTGTCTTTCACGCATGGGTTATTAGAACTTTTTATTCAAGTTTGGTGATCATTAGGTAATTAATTACAAGTTTATGGATGATAAGTAATTACGCTTGAAAAGGCAAAGAAAGATTATTACATTAGTCTTATCTGAGGGTAGTGAGATAATCATCAGGCATTGCAATGTCTCTTTGACCGATGTTGCAGACAAATGTAACATTTCATTTGATTTTATTGCTAGGATAATTATAATAGTTTGATATTTATTGGTTATGGGGGAGGGGGGGGTATTTGAACCGATAAACATTTCATTCACTTGTATGAAAATCAAAGTCAGTTTTTTTCTGAATTTACAGTTTTGAAGTATGAATTTCGTAACATTCTTTTTTTTTTTCTAATTGAAAAGAGCGAATTGAAAAAAAATAAAAAGTTTATTTGTACCGATGGCAGTAAGAATTTACCACTTGAGGCAATTTATGTTAATAAACTGTAAAATTGCTAATTTTACGGCAATAAAATGTTAAATTACTAGTTTTTCAGTGATAAACTTTGAAATAGCTAGTTTTGCAGTTTATTAGTCTGCTTTTACAGTTTAAAACTGGAACCTCTGCTGCCAGTATTATACTGCGAAAACAGTTTTTGCAATGTGTGCATAATCAAATTTGTGATAAGGGCGATTCTCTTTAAACTGGTAATTTGCTGTCCGGACCGAGTATTTTAAAAATGATAAAGTGTAATAAAATAATTATCGCTCTAAATATGAGTAAAGTATTAATACTCGGTGGCCCAATTGTATTTGGAGCGATAACAATTTAATTTTTTTTTTCTAGAAATTATGTAAGTGCTAAAAACACAGTCCCCTGGCTGTCCCAATCGTATTGTCTAACACTTCAAGGTAATATTCCAAAAATCCTATCAACACTACATACATTTGGCAATTATTATCTAAAAATAGAATAATGCAGCTATATTTTTTTCATGATATAATGCCTAATTACTTATTTTTTAAACTTAAAATTGTCATGTAAATTCTGTCCGGAGATTTTTCAAACAGTCCCCTGAGTCAAATTCAAAGCTCCAGTAGAAAAAAGCTGTTACTCTTGCAAATGTTTTTCGACATGAAGTTTAAAGTAATCAGTGTGAATTTGCTGAAATTGCCGAGAACGGTGCTGAAACGATACTTAGTTTAGTTTGAGAGCCACATTTGTGATGAAAGTTGCCATCAGGATCGTTACGAAAACAGTCCTCTGGGAAGTGATTTTAACAATTTCAATTAGTTTAATTATGAAACATATTAGTTATTATGTCCACGATTTGTGCCTAAATTTATAGGTAGTCTCGTATCTAATTATGCTCTAATAGTTTTGCAGATATTACGCAACAAAGAGCAAAAACACAGTCACCTGGCACAGTCCCCTGCCTAGTTATACCACGCAGGGGACTTACCCCCTATCACAATTTATCAGAAAAACACACGCTTCAATTGGCCCTCTTTCAAACCAAAGTAATAGATTCATTTTCTGAGCAATAGTAAAATAATTATACGGACATTTCAAAAAACCATGCCCGGACAGATTTCGTGTGAAAAATGACGAGTTTACAGAGGATCGCCCATAAATAAACCCATGTAAATCGAGGGCTTATTTTACGATGCTTCTTTTTAGTTTGAGACCGCAGTACAATCTTCTCCATGTCTTTAATCAAGCTGCTTGGGTATGTAGAAATCTTCATCTGCCACTTTTCACCAAACGCAGAAATAAAAGCAAAAATAACGAAAGAATGAAGCATAAGACTGCAAAAAGTGATAGATAATAAAGTAAAATAAAAAAATAATAAACGAAGAAAATCAAATATGCTGTATTCTTGGTTCTTAAGTTTTTAAACATAAAATTATCTGAAAAACATTTTAAATAAGTTTGAGAAGTTTTCAATTTTTGCAGTTTATATAAGGTCTGACACAGCTTTAAAGAGTATACTTACATATTTCAGACAGAAAAAATATTAAATACTAAATTATCTGACAAAAAAGAAGAAAATTTTCCTGCCAGAAACATACAGATACGTAAATGAAAAATGGAAAAGAGGAAAAAAGGAAAAATGTTAAATTTACTAGCTGATAAAACTTATAAACAGAACTCAAATATTTATATTTTCATTTATGTCTGCATTTCCTTGTGGGCTTGCGTTGTGTTTTATAATTCTGTTTCAAAGGGAAAATGGTAAAATTCGTGTTTTCGTCTCCACGCTGTTGAATGAAATGCATTTCTTTCGTAGAGCAAAATCGACAACGTTTAAGAAAATATGTAAATCTTTTCTTCAGAAATGGTAACTAAAATGTCTTAGGTGAGCTATTTGTAAACTAAATTGCTTTTCTGAAAATTTGAATAGTAAAATAAGTTTCAAATATAAAAAATGTCAGAGCGAATAAAAGATATTTCCAAATACTTTTCCCGTTTTTTTAAAACTTTCTTTCTTTCTTTTTTTTTTTTTTTTGTGTGTATTTTCATATTTGATACTTCAATAAAATTCAATACAAAAATACAGCATCAGTTTCTCTCCAACAAAGTAATATTTTGAACAAATGTAGCAACTTTAACTATTTCATCATCATCGTAATTCATTTTGCTTTCGACTTGATTTAATTAATTTAATTCTTACTCATTCAATTCTCCTGAAGTCATATTGCTTAGACTTGAGTTGCTAAACGTGATGTTTGCCACCAGTATATTTTTGATTTGTGGCTTTGGAAAGACTGCAAGCAGTATTTACTCCGTATATGGCTGAATATTGCACGTGTGCTTTCTTTCTCACCATTTTCTGCCTGTCTTCCTCTCAAGTGATAGTACTATTTTTTGGAAAGATTGCTGGAGATTTTTACAAGGTATAAAAGCATTAATTATCAGTTCTATAAGAGTGAAACTCATTTCGATACTAGTGAAATGTTGAAAACAGTAAAGACTGTAGTGGTCAATTAATTAAACAAACTAACTTTTTAAGTATCATATGGCACTTAGAAGAGAAAGAAAACAGGTGTGTACAGTAACCCCTCGTTATATCGCGCTTTTCGGGGGACAAGAACACAGCGCGATATATCCGAAAGCGCGATATAACCGAGGTCATTAAAAATAGTTTTCTATCCAGCATGCAAGTAAATTATACGTGCACATAAATAAAAATTCATTTATTCGAACATTAGATTTTTTTTTCAGCCAAAAGTAACAAAAAAATATAACTTTTACAGATTACTACTACACATTACTAACAGATGCTTTTCACTCATTGTATCAATACAAAAGAAAGTGTTCAGTAGTGTCCAAACTGTCTCTGCAGTATGCAAGTTTGGGTGACAGGAATTTGCTGCTTCTTTTCAGCGAATTCAGAAGAATAGAAGAACCTTCGTTTTGTTCATTGATGAAAAATAAATGAGAAAGAGACCTTTTCTGAGCACCTTACATATTTTCTCAAAAAATGGCTTCGAACTAAAAAAAAAATTTTTTTTTGGAGACAAAAGAAAAGAGCAATATATCCGAATGAGCGATATAACGAGGCACGATATAACGAGGGGCTACTGTATTTCGATTTTTTCACCTTTAGAGCGTTGACTATGTTTCTATTTGAAATGTTGTTCAGACATTTTGAATTTTTAAAAGAAGCTGCAGTCGCGGGATTTTGTGTAATGAGAGGAGGCGGCTGAAAGTAAAATTAATTTCCCACTCTCCGCACTTTTCCCCTGATGGTTATCATAGTTACGGTGCTATGAACTTTTTCCCCACTTAGCTTTTACGACAATAGTTAAATGCAAACGGTTAATACTGCATTGTTGCGTAAACTATTATACTCGTATATTCCATTGAAAAGTCAACGGTAAAAAACACAACTTTTTCTTAGAAATTTTTACTTCACTAATGTATGACTAGATTTGTTAGAAAACGTTGAGAAATAACTGAGACATGAGAATATAACTAAATGCGTAAGCCTTATTCTATACACATAAAATAAATGAAATGCCTCAACAGCAGTGTATAAAAAAAAATGGGGCTGTTTTCTTTTGTACGGTTCCCATGGAGACGAAGCAAAATTTCTAAACTGGATTCGCCTATTTAAAAATAACCAAGTATAATAAAGTACATTGTAGCAACAAATTTAATACCATTGATGCAGTTGAGTTTATCACTTCAACATAATCGACGCCAACAGTATAAGCCTATGCTATTCAATATAAGCATAGCTTCAGACGGCAAAGTCAAACCACTTTTACTTCTTTCTTTCTTTCCTTTTTGGAAATATGTATTGTTATTCCTGGTCGGCTTCAGCTACTCACCTCCGGTTTACAACTGAACGATCTGTCAGATTGCGTCATGGATGCTTCGCTATATATCAAACGGGCAAACAATTTTTTTTTTTTGCAAAGCTTTGCCCATGCGTGCCGAACACTTGTTTACGTCTTTGTTTCTGTTCACACCGGCAGCTAACGGCCAACAAGAAGCATAACTTCCAAAATTGATAAGTATTTAAAATAAAAACTTTAAAAAAATTGTCATTTATGTTATTTTTAAATCTTACATTGCTTTTCTTTTTCTTGAGTTTTCCAAATGGTAAATTTTACCTAAGATTCAAAGCTTGAAAATACGCCTGACAAAGTTTTTTTACCGTATTTTTGCTCTTTAATGTATAAAATACGTTTGCAGTGATGCTAAAAATATCTCGGATTTTTTCCTTATTTTAATTGAACTTAAAGAAAGGATATTATTTTTTTTTATCTTCCCTTTTGATCAGTTTTTTCACTACCTCCTATACCTAAACAATTATCAGAATGTAATATTCATTAACTATAGCTATTTTTAACATATCACTGACATTTAATAACACTTTTGAGGAATTAAATTTAGCTATATTCAAGCAGAAAACGTCCAAGCGGAAGGAAATCGAAAATTACTTCAGACACTAGATAGGATTTCAAATTCATATTCAAAAATTCGTTATTTCTATATGGTATGGAAACAATGAGCGTATTTTTTCATTTTATTTTTATACTTCGCAATATAAATTTGAAAAAGTTGAGATAGTTCAGAGAAAATATTTTCATAAATACATTTTTTGAGCTTACAATCAAATCAAGTAAAGTTTAGTTGTAATGCAGAGGGTTTTGACCTCACACAAAAGTGGCATAAAATTTACATTTTTGAAACGTTTCGAACCAATGATATCAAACAGAATGCTCCTTTTTTGTTGCACAACATTTTTTTTCAGATTTGCAATGAATAATTCAGTTCTGTTTCGATTTCTGCGGATTTTTACTTAGAAAAGACTACAACTGTCGCTAATGTGAGGTAATCATAGAATATGTCATTCTATCAAAAGCAAATTGAGTTTTCAAGCAGACGAATTTTTTTTCGTTCTTTCTTTATTATTATTATTATTTATTTATTTTTATTTATTTTTTTTACAGAAAGGGACCAAAGTTTGTTTTTTTCTTTCAGTACTGGAACCCTGTATTATATTTGGTGCATATAGCGAAAACATAGGAGAAGAAAACCGAGATCTAAATTAAAATTTAAAAATATTTTAAATAACAGTTAAGAGAGAGAAAAAATCATTGAAACCAACAAAATAAAAATTAAAATTGTGTTTATATACCATTGAAGTTTAAAAATGCCTTTTAGATTTTTTCAGATCTAATATTTAAAGAAACAACGCTTCGAAGTGCATCATTCGAGATTTCAAACTACCTACTTACCAAACTTCAATTCTGTAAGTGCTATAGATTTGTCTAGACATACAAACATATACATAGACATTGAAATTTTTTGCGATTTTAATTTTTCTAAGCTCATTAATTTACTGAAAAATAAAGAGTTACACCATCAAAAAGTGGTAAAAAAGACCAGAAACTTTAAAATAGCAGTATCAATTTCTTCATCTTCATTGAATGGAACTTATATCTCATCCAGAAAACAATGCACCATTTCACGCATGACGATTCAAATAAAATTTCAAGCATTGTTAAAAGTGCGATAAAATATTTTCAAACAAATATCTTCCGTCCTTGATATCAAGCTTAAAACCATTCACTTGATTGCCTTCGTTTCAAACAACGTGGATTATAAACAAACCTCCACGGGGAGCAATAATACCTGCCCTTCTTGTAACTTATTTCCGGCGCAATCCCTTCTTATTTGCGTTAATCAAGATTTGCGTAAACTCTAGGAATAATTAAACCTTGCACAAGAAGGTGAGTTCTCTGAAAATTTATATCTTACTATTAAAGTAATGGTTAGATATATTTTAAGCTTAGTTTCTACAGGGTATCCCGTTTCTATTTTAAATTTTTTAACCCAAATAAATTGATGTCCTGTCTTTTCCTAGTTAAAATTACAAAGAATTGAAAAATACGATGTGCGTTCTCGAAAATAGTACAAAGTATTGAATTATTTTCATACTAAGTGGTTGAACTCTCTCTCTTTTTTATAAGTTGTTTAAGTTAAACTTAATGTCTTCTTTGAAAAATTCTTGCATTTCTTCTACTGAAGTTGATCTTTCATCATGCCTTAAACATCTATTTGTATTTTATTTTGTACCTGTGCATTTTATTTTCACTGCAAATGATATTTTAAACATTTTCCCTGCAGTACTATAAAACCCTGGAGTGAAACAAATAACTTTACGCCTTATTTTTTAAACTATTATTTTCTAACAAAACTCTGAAAACAATTTCAGGAATCCTAGTACCTTTAATAGAGATTAAACGCCCCAGGATAACAAAATAACCTGATGCCGTCTCTTTCTTCCTATTGTTTGTGTATTTTTTTCTTTTTCATTGCGTTTATTTATTTTTCTCGAGCAAACTTTTGTTGTTTTTTTTTTAAATAGTAAATCAGGTGGAAATCATTACCATGGAATCCGCGTAATCCTCAAAAGATGGAGAGGCCGGTGTAACCCCTTTGCATTGATTGTTTCAAATAACTCAAAAAATAATCAACTGGACTTAATGAATTTTTCAAACTCTATAATGTGACCTTATTTGAGTGTAAAGCAATGAGTAACCGCCCATAAGCAAGATCTAAATCAGAAACATGCAATAAACAGCCAACTTGGTTCTTTCGATTCACGGACTGCAGTTTCGTGCCTATTATGCACTCATCAGCATGCAATACGAAAGTAACCGAGTTGGAGGCAAAAATCAGCTTATCGAGCAAAGAGAGGCAACAAAACTGGTAGCTAATGTGAAATTAGAATACCAGCGAGCGACCGCACTTGGTACAGTACAGCTCGCAAATTTTAAGGCAGAGCTCGGGTACATACATTACTACCATTTTTTGGTTCTATTTGCTCTATGAGAGAATTTTTGCCTCCAACTCGGTTACTTTCGTATTCCATGCTGATGAGTGCATAATAAGCACGAAACTGCAGTCCATGGATCGAAATAACCGAGTTGGCGGTGTATTGCATGTCTCTGACTTAGTCCTTGCTTAGAAGCGGTTACTCATTGCTTTATACCCGAGCTCTGCCTTAAAATTTACGAGTTGTACCGTACCAAGTTTGTTTGGATGATATAGAAAATAGCAGTGAAGGACGATAGTGTAGCTCAAGTGTTTTGTCTCCTGTTGAAGTGAACGGTTAGATAAGGCCTGCGTTTGTGCTAGTTTTATCGTTGCTGCTAGAACTCTAGCGATCATTTCTCACTTTCCCTACATGCATCCTCCAAGAGTTTCGTACCTCCAGTGCTCTCCTTTTCATTGCGCAGAGACTTTTTCTCCTCTTGCTCTACGCGGCGGTTGCTCCTCTATAACTGCAACCTATCAGTTAACTGGCGAGACCGCATGTTTCAACTTTTGGCTCTCTCACTCTCTCTCTCATGTGGACGTGATAGCAAATGGTTGTTTTGTTGGTGACTCTCTCCTGGACCATTGTGTGTTCGGGAGCCACTGATAGCTGTGCTTGGAAAAACGTCTAGTCTTATTCGACAAACTTGATTTCTCTGTTTTCAAAATAGACTAGAAACCAATTCATAATAGGATGGAGCTTATTATTGTGGGCCGAAAGGCTGAAGATTAAAATTATGAAGTATTTTTTCTGTGGGCCGAAAGGCTGAAGAATTGAATCTTGTGCACTGGAGCCGCTGAGTGAGAATCTACACTGGAGGAGTAATCGTTTTGCATCCTAAAGAATTTCACCGAATATTCCTCCGCAGACATTCGATCGTCTCTCCAAAATGTGTAAGGAGCACAAAAAGCAAGGTATTTCCATTTATTAACATCATCCAACTATTTTGTTAAGAGAACTGTTTTTTTGAATTTACCACGAGGCTCACCACCGAACTCTACGTCATGTTATTGTAATATATTGCTGAAAAATCTTAACATGCTTTATCTTGATTCAAAAATTCACAATACGCTGATCAGCATGCTATTTTAATATATTATTGATCTTGTAATTCAAATTGGCCATAATTACAAAAAAAACGCAATGTACATGTGAAACTGTTAAAATTATATTAAATATCATTTATCCCAGAATTACTTATCAGGCTATTTTCTATGTGTATTTTAATTTTTGGAGCAAATTTTCTCTTTTTAGCAGATATGATCAAATCATCTTTTCCCACTATAGCTTCTTTTGCATATAATACAACCACTTATAGCATCAACCACCTGTTCTACATGCTCCAATATCTTCTAGCATATTGGTATCACAACTTTACCATTACCACCCACTTTAGCAGTTGCACTAGGTGATTCATTCAATACTGCCTCTAGTGTTTGTGATGACTTTAAACTCTTAGATGCTATGACTGAACTTGAGGATCCTTCAGATCTGGCCTCGTTTCGTTGCAGATTTAATGGGTGTTGAGACGTCATGTTTTGAGCATTCGGAAATGGGTGATCTGTTGGAAGCGAAGAAGCCAAGATATCGCACCCTTGCTACAAAAGTGCCACAACTCAAAAAACTACGTTTTCCAGGAATTGCAAAAAACTTCTCGGGCTGACTAGGCACATTTTAGTATTTTTGAATTTGTCAATATGAAGACCGATACATCTCAAACTATGATCGTTAGTCATTGTTCTAGTCTCTACGATGCCTGGACGACAACTCAAGATGTGGCATTTCAGGGGAAGGGGTCCTATTCATCTTGATAACAACAAAACGCCATACCTGCCCTTTGGCGGCTGATTTTTCAATGCAACTTCTGGCTCTTTTGAATATTGGTAGAGAAGTGTAAACTACGTCTAATGACGGTCATAACTCTAAAATTACAATTTTTGAGTTGTGGCACTTTTGTAGCAAGGGTGCGATATATTCAGGAAAGACATGTGGGTTATATCGAACAATGCCAGTTTTCCTGAACCCATTCACAGCAGTTTGGACAAGAGCTGCTCGTTGAAATGCTGCATTGAGTATCTTTCCTACTTTGTAGATAGTAATTCCTCTACCAGGATGGTTAAACATTCACTTGCGAACTTCTTGCTCCTTTCGTGCTTCTTAAACACATTGCCAAAACATTAATGGAAATGGTCGGGTAAAACGGGACGTATCATAATTGTATCCCGTTTTGGGCACCGCAAAAGTATCCCGTTTTGCCCGACCATGATGCTTTTGACAACATAAATGGCTGACCCATGAACCGTCACTCACTAGCAATATTTAAGTACATTAAATTGTTGCTAAAAGAGCTATGAACAAAACAGAGTACTAACAGAAATTGCTCCAAAGGACGGAGAAGCATAAGGATAATTATTTTGCAATCGAAAAAAGTGAAAAGTAAGTAAACGTTTCAATTGAAAACTTTGAAAAAAAAATTATTTGCGACACACATGCGTAGCGTTGAGTTATCAACTGAGAATGCTGTCATTGCAGTCGAGAACCAGTTTAGCCTGTCTCCCGCGAGATAGTACTGCCAGTCAAGCTCCGAGGCTCAATATCTCGTTTTGGGCTACTTTCCTTTATACGTGTCTCTTAAATTAAAAACTTGTTTACAACCTATCGAACACAGTTAATTTATAAATTTCGCTGTTTACATGCTATTCAGCTGTCATAATCGGAATATCATCAATAACAATAGTACATATAATAGTACCAAGTAATTGTTTAAAAAGGGTAACGTACTTTTCTGAAAAAATCGCAAACTTCTAGCCTTTATCCAAAAGTTTATAGTCATCAAAGGGTATGCTTTAAGGTATAAATATAATAGGACTGAAAAAACAAACTTGGTAAAATCAATAATTGAAATGCAACGGAAAAGCGAACACTTTCGAAGTGTTAGAATCAACAGTGCTTTTAAGTTTGTACAACATATTAATCATGCTTCAACTTTAAAATGCTTCACTCAGTTTATATTCAAACACTTAATTCCCTATTGGATCACTTTTCATTAAATGCCGCTTCAAATTTTCAAACCAGATACATTATTAATTGAAATATAACCGCTTTGTGGAAGATATGAGATTTAAATGTATTTAAACAAGTATATGCCAAGCTAAAAGTGTAGTTGTTTCAGTTCATTTTTTTCAATTCAAAGACGGTGCATTTTTAATTGTGATCCATTCTCCCTAACATCTGATTGCATTTAAAATTGCGTGATTGTGGATTGTAAAAACATGATATGATATACCACATCATAGCACACAAGATGCATCTATTTAATTATTAGCGTAATTAACATATGATGTACTGCCTAATTAAATGGACGTGAAAATCTTGAAACGTCGGTATGTTATTATACACATTATTTTTATTTTTCATTAGCATTTCCCTAAGCACGCACATTTGCAATTAGTCTAAAAGCATGCAATAAAAGCTTATCACAAACAGGAAAAGTAATCTAATTACTTCATTATTTAATTAATTTATTCATGTCGAGTTTAAGAGTTGTCTGTTTGTTTGAAAAAATAGGCTTGAACGGAAAGAAAAATAAATTTTACATTGCCAAAATCTTTATTAAAAAAAGGTAATTTTTCGGACTTCCCTTAAAATGTTTTATTCTTTAGTTTTGGTGAGGAAATGTAATTTTGCAAATTAAAATGACAATCAAGAAAATTGATATGCATATTAAATAATTCGTCCTCCAAGAATTTTTGTCGATAAATAAATAAAAACTTTGACATCTTAACTCAGATTATGTTTTTCGTAATTAAGAATTGGGATAGGTTTGTATGTTGCTTCAAAACGTATTGTACTGAAGCTGTACTAGACTTTTACATTTTTTTTGAAAAATAAAAATAACGTACCTAAATCTAATTTATATATCCTACAACTGGCTCATTCGCCAAGCGATTTCAGAGGAATTTATCCTGGTAAGCTTCATTTAATTGCTCTAGATATTGAAAAGGCAATGTTTAGACACCAGTAAACAACTAAATTAGACTGAAAACCGTAGCATAGCCGAATACATGCCTACTTTACGTTGCTGGCATAGTGATATAGTGATTGCAAGCTACTAGCCGTTAATTGGAAAATAGGAGAGCTATCATTAAATACTTCTCCCACACGCAATCAAAGTTATTTCTACCATCTTTAGTTTGGTGGGAAAAAGTTTGTCGGGCAAAAAAAATGTAGCAAATTTCTCAAAGTAATAATAACGATAAAAATAACAATATGTAAAACGCCAAGTTATGTAAAAAAAACTATTAAAAAATGACGATTCATTTTATTATTGCATATTTTGAAACAAATGTGAAAGTGAAACCACTTTGACTATTTCAGAATTAAATGCAAAATGTGTATATATATACATAAAATAAAATATTACTTCGCATTGAGATTGTATTTTAGTGGAAAAATAAAAATCAAAACGACTATAAATCTAACATTATATCTTGCCGTATTTTTATTATTATTACCTATTTGAGTCCATTAGAATTTCAGTTTTGATGAGCATTCCCTATTCCCCAGGGAAATTTCTCACTTGCTGATAGGAAATAATTCCCATTGAATTAGAATTTCATTAAGTTAGTCAGAACCTAATTGGGAGATTAATGCCCTAAATCCAATAAGAGTATGAACTCGACGGGTTTAACACAAAGATAGTTGGGGAAATATTACGGAAAATATCACTACTTATTCAACTGAATGTATTAAGCTATTTTGCTACATAATGTATATCATTACAACAGTGTTTGTAATAATAATCTCATCATATTGTTAGCTATCACTGTTAATGAAAAATTGATTTTAATGTTTTCTCCCATAGGAAGCTAATACTTTGGTCATATTCGGTCATAGGTACATAAAAATAATCCTAAAAATGTTGGTTTGAGTCAGGAGAATACAAATTTTTCAATTATTACAGGATTAGTTCTTGAGAAAATACACTAAAATGTTTGTTTACCTGCTGTGTATTGTATGCATTTCATACAGCTGTGAACACATTTGAAATTTATTCAATCAAGTAGTAACATTAGTAATTTTTATTTTTATTCGTCCGTTTTATTTTCGTCCACAAAATTATTCCTAAACCCTTATCCCTATTAAATGAAACTTGATGTAACCGAAAAATCGATTTCATTTCAATCAACTGTACAGGTACGGGAAAACTGGGAAAGAATATATTTTATTTTTGTATTTTTCTGAATCAGTTTGGGGATAATAAAGAACAAAACAATCAAAATTTAAGGTACCTTGAGTCATTGGAATGAATCTCTTCTGCAATTGCTAGATTTATGCTCTGTTTTAAGATTTAAAAAAAATGGACATCTTGAAGTCAAATTGTGTATTTCGCAATCACGAAATACGATAGGTAAGCACACGCGTGGTTGTGTGTGTGCGTGCTTATGTAAGCATGATGTGGCATGGACACGGCCACCGATAGAAGCAAAGCAGGACCTTCACTACCTTGTTTTAACGGTTCAAAGTTGAACCAAAATTTGTTCCACTCGAAAAATCAAATACAGAAATGAATATTCGCCGAAATCTTTGCAGCAAAAAAAAAGTTTGTTCATTCTAAAATTATTAGGGTGGGGGAGGCAGACAGATCGACAGACATAGACACATTGACACATTTTTCTCCATCTCAAAACATTACTTTCCAATTTTTCATTTTTCGATATTTATTTATTTTTAAATTCCTTTATGACTTTTTTTTTTAATTTGGCGATATTTTTACGATGCATTAAGCCACTTTTAATGCTTTTTTCGTTTTTTTCTCATTTTAACTAGAAAATAGGCTAAAAAGGAGCCCCAATGCCAACAATGGTTGAAGGAGATTAAAGAGCAATCGTCATGACTCAAAAAATAAGTACAATTATTATGCAATTACTTAAGTCGAAGTAAAAAATATAATGCTTGCTTTATTCAAGTATTTCATAGCTTACTTTGTCGCTGAAAATAAGAAAGTAAGCCTTTCGTTTTTAATGACAATGATACTATTTTTAATCCAGTAGTAACACATAACCCTCTTAAAGCATTTTTAAAATTTCAATGCATGACCCGACTTATAGACTACTTCGACAAGCTTAACAGACAGAATTATCGAGACAAAATGCACGTATATCAAACAAGGAAAAAAAATATAGATTAGAAAAACAAAAACATTTCAAGCTTTTAACTTAACTATTTCAGCAAAATTTCAAATTTTTTTTTTAACAAACAAGCCGTAAAAACATTTTAGTGTGAATTATAAATGAAAAAAAATGAATATTTCCTTTTTCATTTTTTCCTCCAAACACATAGAAAAAAAAAGCTATGTGACATAGAGAAAACAATGGTTGAATAAACCAAGAATGAAATGAAAACAATTGAATGAAAATATGACATCAAGATGCAAACACTAAGGATTAAAAGCGATTAGCATTCTTTTTTTTTTTCAGAAAGAAAATGTTAAACAATCATAATGTACATGCAAGTGATTAATGATAGTAAGACTTTGTTTTTCGTTCAAAAGTTTTGGTTGAATTTTCGTTAAAAAAACATATAAATAAAAATAAATAAAAGAAGTGATGAAACTGCATGAAGGAATGTAGGTAATGAATATTTCTAAAATTACAGTAAAAAATTTGGTATGGACCCCACACTACTTCCTTTTACGTGTAAATTTCATATTAGTTGCCTTAAGTGTTAAAAAAAGTGCTTGGAGTAAGCAAGGTAACAATTCAAATATCTGCACCCCTAATCTGCCACAAAATAGTGCAGAAAAATGTTTTACAATGGTTAAATTACATCATTCAGTGAATTTTTCGCAAAATATCGCCAATAGCGTCCAGTTGAACCCAAATTCAAAAAATAATTTTTTCGCCAAATTTGTCACCAACTTGGCGAAATCTCGCCACGTTGGAATCAAACACTTGGCTACCAAAAGCTTGGCGACATATCGCCAAGTGGTCGCGCCAATTCATATCACTTGAGTCTGTATTAAAATTAACTCTGATTTACCCAAAAAAAGGGGCAAAACACCCCCTTGGGAGCATTCGAATGCAATCACAAGGGGAGGTGCACAACTAGACAATCCCCAGAGCCAACATACCAAACTAGAAGCTTCTACGGTATATAGTTTTTGAGTTACGCGACATACATACATAAGCACATACCAGACGTCACGAGAAAACTCGTCGTAATTAACCTGGGGGTGGTTGAAAAGGATTTTTCGGCTGTTTATATGTTGGTAGGTACATATGCACGTGCTCACAGGGCGAAAAAACTACGGAACATTCATTCGGGGGTGAGCAAAATCAAAATTTTGACCCAAATTTGAGTGAAAATTTTTTCGCGATCACAATACTTCCTTTACTACGTAAAAGGAAGTGAAAATAAATCAAAAATG
Source organism: Uloborus plumipes (assembly GCA_038373865.1). Classification (NCBI taxonomy): domain Eukaryota; kingdom Metazoa; phylum Arthropoda; class Arachnida; order Araneae; family Uloboridae; genus Uloborus; species Uloborus plumipes. The sequence continues at coordinate 103,316 of JAXGGA010000127.1, forward strand.
CTACTAAGCAATTTCCCCAAAATCAAAAAACTAGAAAAGTAAAAAAAGAGCAAATAAAGTGTGCTTTTGAGTTGAGGAAATGTGTCTCTCTATCCCCCCGGAATGACAATTGAGAGATTATCCAATTCCAATGAAACGTTTCGCTCGAAAGGATCACTGTCGATCCTCTGAATTAGTCACCTTTAATTTTTTTAATTCACCACGACATATTATTTTTATTGTTTATTTATTTTTTGTCAAAAAATGCTCTACTTAGCTTAACTAAGAAGAACTACAACCTTTTTTAATTTCGACGGAAAATTCATTTTGCTTTGACACATTTGATAGAAACACTTTTTTTTTTTTTTTTGTCAATATCAGTAGCGGGACTCGCCGATACACTTAAACGCTGGTTTTTCCTATTTAGCAACAAGCTTTATGCAGTTTTTGAACATTTAAAATGTTTAGTTGTTTGTTTTGAACGGGGCTGCATAATGACTACTATACTAGAAAGCAACTTAACTTGACACTGAACGTTACTACGAGCGGAGCCAATAAGAGCTCACAAGCAGTCAGCGATCTCCTCTAATTCGCCAAGTAGGCTGTGACGTTTTATCTAGCTCGTTTTTCATAGGCTGAAGTCACGCTGACGTCACGATGTTTTGTCAAGAAAGGTTGCAGTGTAGTACAACCATTTGCAGACCTCTTGCATTCCTCGAGACCGGCACCCATTCTTTCCTTTGGCACCACTACTGGCAAAGGCCAATACCACGAAAATTTTGATGACCAGTTTCTCCATCAGATAAATAATTATGAAAAAGGAGAAAAAGGACATTACAAATTGTTGTGTTCAAATTTTGCTGACTTAAAATCAAGTGTCAGCACATAAACTCATAAATACTTAAGAGTGCAAAGCGTTTGGTAATTCCCAAAATCCTTCTGATTCTAAATGATAATGGTTCTAACGCAATAATATTGTTAATGCATCATATAAAAGCAGTTTTGGGGCAACATTATTGTATTGATCTGCAATTCCCCCTTCCCCCAACTCCTTATTCGTATTTTCATAGTTGAAATGTTTTTGATATTACGTGTTCAAACGCTTGTAAAAACTTGTGAAAAACGAACAAGGATATTTCTCAAAACGTTGACAAATCAGTTAGTTGGGGTCCGTACTATCGGCTTTGTCTGACGTTTTCTCTCAAGAATAGTAGAAGTCTATAAAAATTAATCTTTGCAATATCTAAGAAAATTTTCACCCTAAGATGTTGCATATACTGATTTCTTTAAAAACTGGCACTGTAGTACTGACAAAATCTTTTATGGTATTTGATTTTCCGGTAAAAAAATTAATAAATCCAATATCCCTTACACAAAAAATTAATAGATTCTTGAGCCTACTGTTTGAAATAATCTTTAAATTAGTTTTAAAAAACTAAAAAATACGCTTTTAGATGCACTTATAATGCATCAACATGTAATATAATTTATATAATATATTTTAGCCTTTAGTATTAATAATTGTACGAAATATATTACTTTTATACTTACAAAGAACGTGAATTTATCTTTTATACAGAGTTACATACAAACAACTGAAACACTTAAACACATCAAAGTGTGATAATATAGTTTAGCTTTTAGTTTCAACAACAGTATTAAATATCTTACTTTTATATTGGTAAAGAACGTGAATATCATATTTTATTCAGAGTTACAGACAAACCCACTAACTAATAAAAGCGTATTAAAAAGTAGGCATCTTTTTCGAAAAAATATCTATTTAACCAAATTAAAAATAACATGTCTCCCAAACCACCAAAAGCGAAACCATTTATTTCAATAAAATTACTTCAAATTAATTTCAATCCGACATTTCTTTTCTCACTAGAAAGGCTGTCATACTCTTATTGCGAAATATCTGCTTTCACTTTTCGGAAATCTTATCAGGGGCGACTTGTAACAATGCACTTATCAAATTAGCAGTAAGAGTAAATAGGTGTCAAATTCCCCTCTTGATAGTTTTTTTTTTCCCTTTTCGTGTTGTTCGGGTAAGGTTGCGATGAGCACTGACAGTGTTCTGTTAGTAACCTCAGCTCAAGTTTTGCTGACTGCCTTTGGGTTTGAAAAGATAACACGAATGTGACGAAAAGGAAAATGTATTTTGTAACCATTTGATATATTTTTTGTTAGGGCTAAGATATAAAAGAATAATTTTGCTTTGCTGGTATTGTTATTTCTGATTTAATTAATTTCAATTGAAAAGAGTTGCAGTAAAACTATGGTTTTCAGACTATATATTTTTCTTTCAGTGTCGCCTTAAAAGGCGTAGTAGTTTCAATGTATTTTCATTTATAATTTGTTTACTTTTAACAGAAACTATTTTTTTAAGGAAATACTTTTTGATTTTAAGCAGAATAAAGTAGAAAATGAAAATATTCACAAGATAAAACAATGACATGAAAAACAATAATATACACTGTTAAAAAAATTTCCTGAAAATAACGAAAAAATATACGGCAGCTGAGTTGCCGGAGTGTTTCCGTTTCGTTAATTATATTTCCGTGATTTTACGGAAAAATGACGAACAGAGCGTTCGTCATTTTTCCGTTAGGCATTTTTTCGTTTCGTAATTCTCCGTTCTTCATTTTTTCGGTTTTTATTATCCCCGCTTATACGTTATAGGCTTATACCTATACGCTTTGACTTATATGTATACATGCAAGATGGAAAATTATTTAAATTTTGCAAATTAACAAGCGCTTTTATAGCAGCTTAATATCAATAGCAAATTATCTATGGAAGTTCAATAAATTAGTCCTTTAAGTGTCGCAAAATGCGTAGATTGTGTAGAACAACAAATGCACAAATTGAAATTTTAAGAAACATTTGAAAATTTGCGAAACAATATAAACATATAAAAAGAACAAACATGGGTAATGTGATGCCTTATCTTTTTCGTTTGTTCTTTTTATATGTTTATATTGTTTCGTAAATTTTCAAATGTTTCTCTAAAGTTTCTTAAAATTTCAATTTGTTCATTTGTTGTTTTTTCCAATATACACATTTTGCGCCACTTAAAGGACTAATTTATTAAACTTTCATATATTATTTGCTATTAATATTAAGCTGCTATAAAAGCGCTTGTTTATTTTGCAAAATTTCAATAATTTTCCATCTTGCATATATAAGTATAAGCGTATAGGTATAAGCCTATAACGTAAAAATGTGGGTGATTAAAATATGGGAAAATGAGAAACAGAAAAATAGAGCAATTAAAGAAGGAGCGTAAACTAGCTCACCGGAAAATTATATATATATAAGACAAAATGATGAGCAAAAATGTAAACTTAAAACCCTTACGAATTTTGTTTTTTAGAAAAAGTTTGAAAATATCCGCTCATATACTTCAAACTTTTAAACATCTTGCCTTAAAAAAAATACTAAAGCAATACAAGAATTGGCTTTTTTTTTTTCATTAAAAATTTTAGTTCATTAAAATAACATGATTTTTTTGAAAAGATTACATCAATCTCGCATAAAATACTCAAATATTTTAAAGATGGAATGATCAATGCATAGTATTTCTGAGCGCATAACTTCAAAAAATTAAAAAGTATTAACAAGGTGCATTATTTTAAAAATATTTTCTCTTATGTTTGAATAAAAATTAAGTTCTTCCGAAAGTTCTTTTTTTCCTTTCTGAATTTGAAACATTCGTGGTTCCTTAAAAAAAAAATCCTGTATTGTTACTGATTTCCTCTATTTTCATATATATTTACGTTATGGTGTTCATAGTGATCAACACTTTCAGAAATGCACTCTCAAAATTAACGAATTTTCTTTGTTTTTGATGAAATCACTTCCAAGAATATACCCCGAGCGAACATTTCGTAATTTTTTGCGGATGAATTTCGTCAAATGTAGCGAAATATTTCTTTATCCTAGTATCGTCAAATTGACAATCATTTTCGTAGTTTTGACAACATTAATTTCGTCACATTAACGAAGTAAAGTCATAAAGTAAAAAAGCTAAGTTTTGAAACTAAGCTTTTAAATCTTGATATAAAATTACAAAAATCATTTCACTAAATTTTACTAACCCTCAGCACCAGTAAGTTTATACATGCAACTACTAAAATGCACAATTGGTTTACATCATGAAATAACTAACTGTTAAGTCTGGACTCAGATTAAAATAAAAATAGCAGTAACAAAAATAAAAATTCTTACCTCTTAAATAAAAATTTTAAATTTTTGTTGATCAAAAAAGGCAACAATAGAGCGAGTAGATTTTAAAATATACTAACACGCCCTTTTGTTGCCCATTTTGATTCTATCCATTGCCATAAACGAAGTCTTCTTAAAAATGTTGAGCTAGAAAATGCTGGATACCGAATAACACATGAAAAGATCCAAATTATTTTTCCAGTCAATTTGATTAACTATGCAGAATCCTGGAACAATTCTTCTTCGAATGCTATCACAATAGTCAACGCTCTTCGACGAAGCATTTTCAAATTGAAACAAAATGGCGCACACATAATAACGTCCTGAGGAACACGATTAAATAACATTCGACAGTGATGTTTTTTGTAAAGTAGCTATCCAAACGACGAGACACCAGATGTCCTCTTTTCCATGCTAATGCGAATAATACAGCTTTCACAGAAGCGTAAACATGCACATTAATTCTCGATGACTTTGCGTTACTTTTGCTGCGCACTTTGATTCAGTTATGAATCATTTATGCTGCCGTCGTTTCTGCGCACGCGCAAGTCTCTTCAGACTGTATCTAACTCACTCGTTCGGTTATATTTCAACCACAAAACCGGGTAAATTCCGTTTTTTGTTTCTCCAACTTGGTAATTCACGGAATAGTTCTGTTTTTTCAAGGAAAAGTTCTGTTTTGAAACGAAAACGGAAATTTACTGTTAAAATCAGTAAAAATCTTCTTGAAAATTCAGTTTTTTTTTAACAGTGTAGAAAAAAATGGCGTTACGTGTTTTTGGGTCACAATGACTTTTATGCAAAAAATATGCAAGCTTTTAGATGTCAAGACATCTGACACAAGATGCGTTTATATTATGCGTACCAATCGAGAAATACCCGGATAAAACTATTATCGAAAGTATTTCTCGATTGGTGAATTGTTTTAATTATAATGTGCATTCAGATTCCTTTCTGGTTTTCTCACACCTATTTTTCCTTTTCTGTTTGATATACTAAGAATCAATTAATTCAAAGTTTAACTCATGCACGGAAAAACATTTTCCTGAAAATAACCAGTAAAATGTACTGGCATCCATTTTCCGGTAATTTCCCTCGAAAATTTTATAACTTTACGATAGAAAAAATAGGAACGCTGTGGCTAGTCGCGTTGGTTAAATCGAACGAGATACAGGCCTGCCTTCCCAATATTCGCCAACTGGCGAGCTAGCCCTTCACTGAATGGGACTTAAAATATAAGTGGAAATGGCATTCCTTCTTCACAACATGAGTTGTGATCTACAAATTAGCGCAGCGATTGCTTACATTTTCAGATAGAATTTCCCGCATTTTTCCGTACTGTAAACACTCCACTGTTAAAAATTCAGGAATCTTTTATGGGAAATGTTACTGTAAAGTGTAGCGTTTACAGTACAAAAAATTTTTACAGTAAATGTACCAATAAAAAATTGCGATTGCAGCGCCAATTGATCACCACGTGACTTAATGCGCGATGCAGAGGATACCCTATTTCCGCTCGCCTGATGTGTCTTATCTGCTACCGTGGATAGTAAAGCAGTGTGTAACAATTGGGTCCTGAATTCGATCCCTGTCGCTCGTATTTCGCGCTTTTTAATTCTCGTTTTCTCTTCCGTAAAATTTTACTGTAAAAAAATATTTTACGGTAAAAGTTACTGGCAACATGGATGCCAGTAACTTTTAACGTAAAATTTCAGAAAAACTTTTAACAGTGTCCATATTTTACAGCAATGTTTATCTTGAATGTTCCCAGAAATTTTAATAGCGCGAGCAGTTTTCTCCCCGGTTCTCTCTTTGTACTGAAACAAATGATGTTAACCTTAAATCGTAATGGCCTTTGTGTTTCAAAAAATATCTAAATAATAACTTTTTTTAACGTGTTTAGTGTTTTGTTTTCCTAGCCTATAAGTATATATGCTTTGATTTAAAAATAAACCAATAATTTCCCTTAGACAAAAAGATAAATTAATCTCTATTTTCTGAAAAAGAATACAATGAATTCTCACTTATACGCCGGCCCAATGGACCAACAGAAAAGGCGCATAAGTGAAAGAGACGTATAAGTGGACAAGCCTATTTAAAGGACTAAAACACAACATAGTTTCTAATGAGAGAATGAATAAGAATATTTCTATAGAAACGGGACATATTACCACGGTTTGGCAATTACTGTAACGTAGCTACAACGATAAAGAGAAAACAAAAATTGTAGCATACCTAATTACAAACTGTTCCCTTTAAAACGATGCATACTTGTTCCTCTCCGAACTCTAGTTCATGCGGAAAAAATGCCTTCCGTGAGCAATAAAGGCGAAAAATTAAAGAGGAAAGTGAAGAAAAATGCTTATTTCTTAAAAAAAATATTTAAAAAAAAAACGAGAATGAATAAGAATATTTCTATAGAAACGGGACATATTACTACGGTTTGGCAATTACTGTAACGTAGCTACAACTATAAAGAGAAAACAAAAATTGTAGCATACCTACCCTCTCCGAACTCTAGTTCATGCGGAAAAAATGCCTTCCGTGAGCAATAAAGGAGAAAAATTAAAGAGGAAAGTGAAGAAAATGCTTATTTCTTTAAAAAAAAATATTAAAAAAAAATATTTTAGGGAAAATTCGGCGCATAAGTGAAATATTTATCTTTAGAGCGACGCATAAACGAATGATACTATCATTATTTTGCTATGAAATGTTCTGGGACCATTTAAAATCGTTGTATAAATGAAAAAGGCGCATAAACGAAGCGGCGTATAAGTGAGCGTTCACTGTATTTTAATGCTTGAAACCTATATAATGCCTTCCTCACTTTGTTGCATAACAAATGTAAAGCATCCTTTGTTGCATAAAAATCGTAAAACATTAAAATGAAAAACAAAAGTCTGACATATTAAGATATATGGATGTAAAATTTCGAACGGAAACGTGTAGATTTTAATTAAGACATATATTTCAAAATGGTGGATACCTAAACGGAATGCAATATTACTTACCAGCACATTTACAAATTATTTTTTAAAAACATTTTTTTTTGTATAATGCGACTTGATTTGAAAAGAAAATTCTAAAATTAACCTTTTTTTCTCTTCCTTCTACATTGAATATAACTAATTGCTGAAAAGCGTGTTAAATACACTTACATAAACCATAAAAGTTTCAAACGCGGTAGTTTAGATCACGATAGCTATTAATTAAGGCACTTAAGCTCTGCTTCCAGTGCAAATATTAATTGCTTTATTGGGAGAATACATTTTTTCCCCCTTCACATTTTTGTTTTATCGTCCTTTCATCTGCTTGGCATTAAGAACTTTTTTATTTCATTTTCTGTGTTCGTGTGGTTAAAAAAAACATAAAAGATCCCAAATGCTTAATACTAAGGTTAAACATTTATCTAAGTATTCGATAATTTGTGTGTTTTGTTTTGAACCTTTCATTTTAGTTTTCTCAGTAATTTTGTTTAGACAGTATTATGTCTGTTTACACAGTATTTATTTTGTTATTTTTCGTTAACATATTTTATTATTTTTATTTTACATACACATTTTTCGTAGAAGTAAAAACAACTATTGTCACTAGTTTCTGTATTTTGAATGCTACTGTAAAAACAGAAAGGCAAATATAGAAGAAAAAAGAATAATTGTTTATCTTCTCTACATTTTTGAGACCATAATTGACATATTTTTAAATTACTGACTTGCTTCAAAACATTTTTTAAAGATCTTTTGCAGGAATGCATAGTTTTTTGATCCATTTTTACGTTTATTCCACAACACGTTATTATTACGTTTTTAATGTGCATAAATTATTTTCAAATTTTCCATTTTATTTGTTTGACTGGCAATTTTGACGATGCTAAGAATCGTACGCAAAATAATAGTTAAAAAGTGTTTTTGAATAAAATTCGATGAAGAGTAAAGCAGGACAGTTTATTTTAAATCATAAACTTGAACATAAACAAATATATGTGACTTTTTCTCTCTGGCATTATTTTCTGCCTCATCTTTAAGAGACACGGATCACATTTTTCTCTAAACAAAAATAATTTCCCAAAACATGTATCTTTCCTAAATTCAAAGTGTATTGAGACAAAATAGCCTTAAGCATGTAATCAATAATCTATTTATGGAGAAATATTAAAATGGCGCCGTGAAAGAATGCGACTCAAAATGCAAATATGAGATATTCTGAGTTCTATTAATATCTCGACAGCAATATCTTTCGTCTGAGATATTTTCCTTCCGACTTTTGCTTTTCTCCTTCAGCAGGGAAGAACACGTCAATCTATGAGATTCACCATGAATAATTCAAGTTCTCTACTTTTATCATGTAGGCCCTCATCCGCAACAGAGTTCCATTGTTGACATCAATGTCAAGAGATCATAAAAGATGACATTTCATTGAATGCCAAGTATATTTGAGTTGCAGTCGCTAACAAAATAATGTAAACAAATTTCATATATATATATTCATATTTCATTTCAATAATTCCATGTACATGCATGTGAGTCAAATAAATAAAAGCGTCTTAAAGATAAATTTGCGTAGAGCAATGACGACTGAAATTTAAGTAATTGTCTTGATAATTGTATTTAAAATTTTCATTTTAAGATTTTTTTAAATCGAATTTTGAATAGTTTTAAAAAGGCTGGTTCAGTTCTGGTTCAATTTCTTTTTACTTTTCCAAGAGCTGGACCCCTATTTCCCCCCTAACTTCACAACATGTCTTCAATTCAATTCCAATTTTGGAATGGAACCTTAATGAAATATTTCATTTCTTGTTTATTGATGACCATCATACATACATGTATTCTTTCTCAAACTTTTTTTTTGTAACAACGCCATAACTTTTTCAATAATTCACTACATTTTTTAAAGTATTCTTTTAACGATGTTTTCAGGTTCTTTCGGCGGAAAAAAAAATAATAATAGAAAATTCATATTTTGTTTATTTAGTTGAAAAAAACCTACTTATTATGTTTTTTATTACACATTGCTTTAATGTGTAACATTCTGAAGGGAAACTGGTTCAGCTTTTTGGAGCGTCGTGTAAAAAAAAAAAAAAAACTTCAAGGAGCATGAGTTTGAATTCCCATGGACCCGGTGTAATTGCGATCCAAGTTTTCCTAAGTGTGCAATTTAAACTCTCTGCTAAATAGCGAACTTCCGTTCTATTGTTTTAAAATCAGAATGGATTTCTTTTTTTATCTCACCAGGAAAGTACGCGATCATGGAATAATCAATTTTTTTTAATGAGTACCAATCGAAAGAGCATTGTAAAACATGTTTCTGGACGCACGCGTTTTTGCCCTCGCGCCCCCGTTTTCGAAATATAAGGTCCTAAAGTCAGCTGATTTTTTTTGAAAAATCGCCAATTTTAGCGATTATAATTAAATCGGGAAGCTGCGGCGCGAATTCGCTATTAGCGTCTAACGAGAAACTTGATCCCCAATTTTGGTCATCTGCAAAGCTTGTGAAAGACGGCTGTTAAGCTAAAGCTACTATAAAGCCTGTGTCGTGAAAAGTAGAGAGCTTTTTAAAGAGAAAAAAAAGTTTAAACAGTATTAAAATTAAATTTTATCTTATTTGCGATGAAAGCACGTCCCTTGTTTAAGGGCCCCAGGAGGTGACAATGGAGCGTCCTGTTTTTTTTTTTTTTTTTTTTTAAGTGTACGTGCTATTCTGTAGTATGAATGGGGGGGGGTGATATATTAGGTTTTTTAATGGTAAAAAATGCAAATATAAATTTTTTCTCGGGGGGGGGAGGGGGGGAGTTTTTTTTTGAATTGGTCCAAATTTACTGAAAATTTGTTCAAATAAAAAAATCAAATAGGAATGAGGTGTTTTCTCTGTGATATTTCGAAAAAAAAAATGTTTGATTGAATCGGACTTATTCCCTCAAAAGTTATGAGAGAGTATAGGGAAAAATATATCGAATGAAATATTATTAAAATCAAACAGTCGAATTTGGGAGTGTGCTGTCCTCGCTGAGATGTTCCGATCAAAAAAAAAAAAAAAAAAAGTCGAATCAGACTATGCACTCAAAAGCTATTGCGGGAGGGGGGGGGGGCAGAACTGACCAATAGATAGACTGACAAGTACAGTTTCCGCAACTCAAAACCCAACTTTCCTATTTTAAATTTCTCTGTGTATTTGGGTCATTTTCAAAATTTGCTTACATTTGCTGTCCGGATGTTAAAAAGACGATTTTGAAGCATAACTTATATTTTAAATTCAGTCCGAATAATTATTTTCTGCAAGAAATACCCCCAAAAAAATTCTATCACTCAACAAATTATTGAAATTTATTTATTTATTTTTATATAAGTCTTTAAAAATGAGAATCGAGGCAAAAACGCTTGTCCATTTCCCATTTTCGCAAGTTCAACTATTTTTTTCCTATACTTAATGGTCAAAAAAAGTAAATGCGACATATTATTTTTATATATTGACTATTAGTATATGGTATTCATGATAAATTTTGACAATAGTAATTTTATTTCAATAAGAAATGTATGAATATATTTTGTCCGGAAGTTCTTGTCAAGTCCGTTACCCTAAGATTATTTTAGCTAAAAAAGGTGTTTATTGAAGTCAAAAGATGGTAACACGTATTCAGTTAACTTAACAAATTAGTGACGTAACTATTTTGTACCACTTTGTTTCCCTGAGTCGAGAAGTATTGCTGTGGCGTTTCGCACAAAATTTTTTCCAGGTGCGTATTTTTATTCCTTGTCAAGTCCGTTACCAAAGATTTTAGTATTAATTTTTACTTTTTTTAAACTTTTACCCCTAAATATTGTTCTTTATACAACTCTAAGAAAATGCATATTGTAGTTCAATTTTTAAATTCGACAACCTAGCCATAATTTGACATTTTGGTTGAAATGTCAAGTCCGTTACTGGTCAAATCCGTTACCAAATGCCAAATTCGTTACCATAGAGTTTTTGATCAATATTTCAATCATCACAAACGTCGTTTTAAGCTTCAGGGCGCAAATAATTTCAAATGAAGTTGGTTCTAGGCTCTATGATATAGTTTAAAAGTGAGATTTCATATTGATTTTGTATGGTAATGGACGACAATTTTCCTTGCAACTTACAGTTTTACAACAGCATTTGAATACTTAATTATTCATCAAAGTGTACAAATAGTTACTTTTTTACATACCTACAATATGTGATTAAACATCTGTTAGTATTTCTAAAAGAAAATAGCAAGTTAAAAAAATTACTTAAAAAATTTTGAAATGTAAGCAAATGGTGAAAATGACCCATTTAGTTATTTTTATTAAGTTGTGGGTCATTTTCACCATATGCTTACATTTCAAAATTTTTAAGTAATTTTTTTAACTTGCTATTTTCTTTTAGAAACACTTACAGATGTTTAGTCATATATTGTAGGTGTGTAAAAAAGTAACTGGTTGTACACTTTGATGAATAATTAAGTATTCAAATGCTGTTGTAAAACTGTAAGTTGCAAGGAAAATTGTCGTCCATTACCATACAAAATCAATATGAAATCTCACTTTTAAACTATATCATAGAGCCTAGAACCAACTTCATTTGAAATTATTTGCACCCTGAAGCTTAAAACGATGTTTGTAATGATTGAAATATTGATCAAAAACTCTATGGTAACGAATTTGACATTTGGTAACGGATTTGACCAGTAACGGATTTGACATTTCAACCGAAATGTCAAATTATGGCTAGGTTGTCGAATTTAAAAATTGAACTACAATATGCATTTTCTTAGAGTTGTATAATGAACAATATTTAGGGGTAAAAGTTTAGAAAAAGTGAAAATTAATACTAAAATCTTTGGTAACGGACTTGACAAAGAATAAAAATACGCACCTGGAAAAAATTTTGTGCGAAACGCCACAGCAATACTTCTCGACTCAGGGAAACAAAATGGTACAAAATAGTTACGTCACTAATTTGTTAAGTTAACTGAATACGTGTTACCATCTTTTGACTTCAATAAATACCTTTTTTAGCTAAAATAATCTTAGGGTAACGGACTTGACAAGAACTTCCGGACAAAATATATTCATACATTTCTTATTGAAATAAAATTACTATTGTCAATATTTATCATGAATACCATATACTAATAGTCAAGATATAAAAATAATATGTCGCATTTACTTTTTTTGACCATTAAGTATAGGAAAAAAATAGTTGAACTTGCGAAAATTGGAAATGGACAAGCGTTTTTGCCTTGATTCTCATTTTTAAAGACTTATATAAAAATAAATAAATAAATTTCAATAATTTGTTGAGTGATAGAATTTTTTTGGGAGTATTTCTTGCAGAAAATAATTGTTCGCATTGAATTTAAAATATAAGTTATGCTTCAAAATCGTCTTTTTAACCTCCGGACAGCAATGTAACAAATTTTGAAATGACCGCATCGATTACTTTGGTTTGAAAGAGGTGCCCCAAATTGAAGTTTGTGTCTTTTCTGATAAATCATGATAGGGGGTAAGTCCCCGCCTAGTATAACTAGGCAGGGGACTAGTGCCAGGTGTGACTGTGTTTTTGCTCTTTGTTGCGTAATATCTGCAAAACTATTGGAACATAATTAGTTACGAGACTACCTATAAATTTAGGCACAAATCGTGGACATAATAACTAATATGTTTTATAATTTAATTAATTGAACATTAATAAAATCCACTTCCCAGAAGGACTGGTTTTCGCAAACGATCCTGAATGCATTACTTTCATCACAAATGTGCTCTCAAACTAAGCAAAGTAGCGTTTTCAACACCGTTTCTTGGCGAGTTTCGGCAAATTCACACACTGATTAACTTTAAAACTTCATGCCAAAAAGAATTTGCAAAAGTTATAGATTTTTCGTATTACAGCTTTGAATTTGTTGCAGGGGACTGTTTGAAAAAACTCCGGACAAGAATTTACATGACAATTTTAACGTTTTAGAAATACGTAATTATACCTTATTTCATAAGAAAAATATAGCTTCATTATTCTATTTTTAGATATTAATTGCCAAATTTATGTAGTGTTAATAGGATTTTTGAAATACTATCTTTAACAGTTAGATATGGGATTGGGACAGCCAGGGGACTGTGTTTTTGTTGCGCTTAGATAATTTCTAGTAAAAAACACATTAAACTGAGTTATCCACTCCAAATAGTCATTGGGGCCGACAAAGTATTAATGCTTACATCTTGTATATAAGAGCGATCTCACAATAACATGTTAATACCCCATAACAAATTTAAACCCCATAATCCGTACCGGGACCAGCCCAATATCCCAGTTTAACTAGAGAATCGCCCAGAAACATTTAATACTCACGGTTAATCTCATGTACGTTGGAGAGAAAAAAGAAGGGAAATTAGGTACATGCCTGCAGTCCAGTTTTATTGTTTGACGCTGGGGTGGTTTCCGATGGCTCTAGACGTTAGCTATTGAAGTAGCATTACAAAAAGAGTTCCATTACTTTTTTCACATAAAGGTCAATGGTCTCAAAAAAGTGTTCCAACACTTTAAAACAGATAGGTTCGATAGTCAAATAAAAAAAAAAAAACCCCCAACTTCCATTCACGTAGTCTGAATGGTCTTTACAAAAAAAGCCAGGCCAATGAATGTGTCAGCTGTAGGTTTTTTGCCTATTCGTGGTGAACATTTACACGTGTAAAATGCACACGATAACCAAAAAATTTAAGAGAGCAGGAGATTTGATCGGTATCCTTGGAATTAATGTATCGCACCCTTGCTACAAAAGTGCCACAACTCAAAAATTGTAATTTTTGAGTTATGACCGTCATTAGACGTAGTTTACACGTCTCTACCAATCCTCAAAAGAGCCAGAAGTTGCATTGAAAAATCAGCCGCCAAAGGGCAGTTACGGCGTTTTGTTGTTATCAAGATGAATAGGACCCCTTCCACTGAAATACAACATCTTGAGTTGTCGTCTAGCCGTCGTAGAGACTAGAACAATGACTAACGATCATAGTTTGTACTGACTAACGATCATAGTTTGAGATGTATCGGTTTTCATATTGACAAATTCACAATTACTAAAATGTGCCTAGTCAGCTCGGGAACAGTTTTTTGCAATTCCTGGAAACCGTAGTTTATTGAGTTGTGGCACTTTTGTAGCAAGGGTGCGATATTAAGAACATAAGATTTTATAAGTCTTAGAGGGCTTCTGGGTACACTATGTTCTTAGTATTACCATCTTTAGCGAGGATATGCAGATTTTCTTTTGCACTTACTCTTGAGCAGCCAACGTACAATTGGCCATGGGAGAAGCATGGCTTATGAAGATCAAGGCCAACGACTTTTAGTGTCTGTCCTTGGGCCTTGTTAATACTAATTGTGAAACTCAATCTCACGGGAAACTGGAGCCACTTGAATCTGAAGGGAAAGTCTGAGGGTATAATTGGTATCCGGAAGATGAATACAGTTTCACCTGCAGTACACCCGGTCATAATGGTGGCCTCGATAATGTTTGGCATCAACGTCTTCACAGAAAGCCTTGTTCCATTACACAGTGAAGGCGGATGTAGGTTCCTTAAGAGCATAATAGGTGCCCCAATCTTTAGCTCCAATGTATGTGAGGGTACTCCAGATGGTTCCAAGGAATTTAAAAATTCTGATGGGTAATTAACGGCATCATCTGTCTCACATGTTGTGTCAATAGACTTGTAAGTTTGAACAGTGCCTGACAACTCTTTCAAAATCTGCTGGTTGATAATTTTGACGTTTTCATTCCATGGCGCGAGTACTGATATTTCACACAGCCAAGTATGATCATTGAAGTGGAGTGCAATGTTTGGGAAAACTATTGCTTTTAGTTGCGCTACCGTTTGTACGATATTCGAAATACCCCGCATATCTATTAATCTGTCTTCTCTGCTGGAAGCAATGGCACCATTTCCTAACTGCAGCAAATTATCTGAAAACTGCTGAGCAGATGCATCTTCATGAATATGAACTCTGATGTTTGTAGTGAGTTCCAATCTACGAATGCCATTCCAGATGTAAGAGGATTTCAAGCTGGCATTTAGTTCGTCAACCCTCGTACCGCGTGGAATGACCGGCAGAGTTTGACGAAAATCTCTAGCGAGCACTATAGTGATGCCCCCCAAACTGCTGCTATTCCGCCTAATATCTTGCAAAGTGACATCAAGTGCTTTGAATGCAGCTTTGTGAGATATGGTGCATTCGTCCCATACAATAAGTCGACATTCCCGTAGAACCTTTGCTTTCCCCGAATTTCTTGAAATGTTGCATGTGGGGTTTTCAACATTTGCCAGATTTAAGGGTAGCTTGAATGTAGAGTGAGATGTCCTACCGCCTGTTAGAAGTGTCGCAGCAATTCCAGAAGAAACAACAGCTAGCGCAATCATGTTTCTTTGGCGAACTTTTGCAAGTAAGAGATTTATGAGAAATGTCTTTTCAGTCCCACCAGGAGCATCTAAAAAAAATATGCCTCCATTGTCATTGAAAACTGCAGTAATGATGTTGTCAAACGCTGCCTTTTGATCTTGCACTAATTTTGGCTCATTTTCCACAATGTATGCCGCCAGCACATTAGTGTCATAACTTTTTTCTATGCTTTACTCATCTGGTATGACGGAATCTGGACTACGAATAGGTTGTGGTAGACCGAAGCTTCTGAGATCAGAGGGGCCCATCGAGACTATAGTATTCTCGATTTCTATGAGAGCTTTATTGTAAATGTCGTCGTTGAAACTTAAATTCCTATTCTGAAGCTGAATGCGCGTCTGGTGCAACAGATCTTCAGACATGCTATCCTTGTGATCCATCCACAATGTTGTGGAAGAAGACACCGAACAGGTCCGCAGCATCACCGCAAACAAATTCGGGCGATCGAGATAATGCAGCTTCTTCGAATGCTTTATGCCAATGTGCGTCATCTTCTAAGAGTCTTTTAAGCTGGCAAGCCTCTTTGAATGTTTGGCAGACAGTCCCTTCAAAGGTCTTCAAGCATATGAATGACGTTGGGCCTCGAACTTCGTGCAGCAGGAGTCGGAGGTGAAAGCACTCTGAACTGGACGAATGAATGGTGTAAATTCGTCCCAGGGCATCAGTGGACCTTATTCCAGGATGTTCAGGCACAGCTAGGCCTTGTTTCCGCCGATTCCACGTCTTGTTTCCAAAGTTCCAGGTATAGTACTTTGGAACTTGATCGTACAGTAAAGTTTTGGCAAAATCATCCAAACTACATAGTTTAAGAAAGGATGTCAAGATGTCAATGTCGTCTCCTTCAGAGCTTGGGCAAGCTCAGCAGCATTTTCTGCTGTGAAGTAGACTCTCTGACCATTCTCCAGGTGAACAGCAAGATGAGCTACGGCAGGGTGTCACTCGTGAACAGGGAAATTGAGGATGCGCCAAACAGCTTCGCTGCTACTTATGTACCGGCCCATTAGGTATTTCTGAACCTCATTATTTTCATCTACACTGGTCATCCCGAACACAGCCATGTCCGAGCCTTTGTTAATGTATTTGCAGACATACTTAATGGATTTTACAGAGTTACAAATTTCCACGTTTATGTGTGCATTGAAAATTTTCGTGAGCAGAGGACAGTATGGAACGATCCAGGTATTGTTGACAGCGACTTCCGTCCCTTTGTGGTTGATTTTGGCCGTGAATCCCCTATCGTCAGGTGATTGTCGACGATAAAGAGGATAACCATCGTGCCCAGTCTGTGTTTCTTTCAGAAGTGTCCGCGGGTAGCGCTTCGCGCAACCCCCATCTTTCATGCACGGGGAATTTGTATTGATACTTCCGCAGGGGCCGTGAACCATCTGTTTCGCAACTATTTCAAAGAGAACTGGGTCTTCTTTTGGATCAGGAATTTCTGCACTAATGAACTCGTCTACTCCCTGTACATGCAGTGTTTCCTTCTGCCACTCTATGGAGTGCATGTGGCACCTGACTTCCCCAAAGAGCTTTGCACTTGTTATTAGGCTCGTGATATTCTTTTGTTTCTGGTGGAATACCCTTGCTATCAAATCATGACGATCTTAGGGCTTTTGTCTAGGGTAGAGTTCTTGCTGAATTTCGCTCCACTTAGGGTTACAGGTGAAGGTGATAAATAGATCTGGTCGACCGTAGTTTCGCACGTACGTCATGGCGTCCTGAGTTCTTTCTTGCATGTACCTGGGGCCCCCCAGTGAAGCTCGAAAGGTAGTATAACTAACTTGCCAATGTCAGTAATATTTCCGTCATTGACTACTGCATCTCTCAAGTGTGCATATTATTCAACTCTCAACTTCGTCTGATTCAGCTTCACATACAGCAGCCTTTCTGACTATCTTTGCGTACATGTCTACGATGAACTGACTAAAGAGATTCCGGCTTCTGAGAATGATGTTGAAGCTAGAAGAGCGCTGCATTATCCTGTGTGCGTAGAATTGCATGGCAGAAATCTTCTTGTTCAGGAGCGCACCTGTCGCTGAATCTGTTCGCTGTATTTGGAAGTGGTACCCGTCTTCTCCTTGCCAGAGAATGAGTGGGTACTGTAAGGCGTCGTACGATCTGTGTGCATCTGGAATTTTTTTGAGGAGGGCGCTTCTTTCTTCCAATACAATGTCTCTAGGACCAAGTTGCTCGACCACCATGATTAGAGCAACTTCCCCTGGAGCATTGAAACGCCTACTGTGTTCACCATTTGGAGTTTTGTCTGCAAAAATGACAACTTTCAATTCGGGGGTGACTTTCTCCATGGCAGATTTGAAGCTGCGAATGTAGCAATTATTTTCACTTAGCACTTCTTGCAGTTGAAGAACTATTGACTGTCTGGTCTGGGGAATGTTTCGGCATCGCTGTTCAGCTTGCGAGGTTTCGTCTCCAACAAAGTAGGTCTGGGGAAATTTGGGCTCTTCATTAGGCAGAGGAAGTAAATTTCCTACGCGATGATACACTTGGCCCTGTATCTTAAAGGTTGGCATGTATCCTGCTTCTCGAATTTCTCTGGTTGAACCGAAGGATGTCATTTGGAAACATGAGTTATATCTCCTGATGTTGTCTGTAAAATGCCGGCCCTCGTCGCTTTCTCCCATCAGAAAAGAACGTAAGGGTTCTGGTGGATCCACTAAAGGTGGCAATCAAACTTTTCCTCCACTGCAGCACATGCCCGGGGCTTCATCTCTCCATTGTTTGGCACCACAATAATCGCATGTCCCATCTATTGTTCCGATAGTGCACAGTGGATCGAAGACATGTTCTGCTGTTGGGGCATAATTAAATACTGCATTTTCTAATGTTCCACTGAAACGTCTTCCGGTTGGCATTTCACTTCTTCTGTTTCTCAGAATTCCTCGAGAAGGTCTTGGGGCGGATGCATGAAGTATTCCAACTTGCCTCTGTATTCTACGTTCTGCTAACCTTGATGCTTTTCTCCGGTGGTGTCTCGAAATCTCTCATTTCAATGATTCTCAGTTTAGCCTCTTCTCGCCTCGATGGCCTCTCGGGTGATGTTTCAGAATCTCTCATTTCACTGATTCTCAGTCTAGCCTCTTCTCGCCTCGATGCCCTCTCCGGCGATGTTTCAGAATCTCTCCTTTCACTGATTCTCAGTCTAGCCTCTTCTCGCCTCGATGCCCTCTCCGGCGACGTTTCAGAATCTCTCATTTCACTGATTCTCAGTCTAGCCTCTTCTCGCCTAGATGCCCTCTCTGGAGATGTCTCGGCATCTCTCATTTCACTCATTCTCAGTCTAGCATCTTCTCGCCTAGATGCCCTCTCCGGCGATGTCTCGGCATCTCTCATTTGACTCATTCTCAGTCTAACCATTTCCAGTCGCGAATCTCTTTCTTGTGAAGCTTCAGAATCTCGCCTTGTACGCTGTCGCTGGTGACGCTCTTGAAGTCTGGCGCGATCACTTTTCCTTTTTCTGGGAGGATTAGGCATTCTTCAAGAAGACCGATTATTTCTTAGCTTTAGAGGCATTAAAAGTTTTTAATTTAACTTCACCACAGACGGAACTGTCATGATCTGATCGATATAAAGCTGCATTCAAATAATTTTCAAGAGAGCTGATACGATCTCTCTGCTACGATATGATGTTGGCAATGTTAAGTAGATTTCTCGACATTTTAACTAAATTGTTTGGTAAACTGCGCAGAAATAAATTTTGAAATAATTAAAAAATATAGTCTAAAAAAACTAAATAATACTGTTTTAGAGTTAATCAAAATATTTCACATGATACTCTGATTTCCCTCTGATTCTTAAAACTATTGAATATCTGCTAAACTTTCATGCACTTATAATACTTCAACGTGTAACTTAGTTTAGCCTTTAATATTAACAATAGTATTAAATATATTACTTTTATATTTGCAAAGAGCATGAATTCTATCTTTTATTCAGAGTTACATACAAACAACTGAAACACTTAAAATACATCAACATGTAATACAGTTTAGCCTTTAGTACTAATAATAGTATTAAATATATTTTTATATTTTTAAAGAACATAATTTATCTTTGATTCAGAGTTACATACACGTATAAAAACAAACAAACAAACCCACATGTGAAAATAATAAACGCGTGTTAAAAAATACAATTTTCAGCTCAAAACTGTTTGTATATTTCAGCTCCAACCATACAATAAATTGTTCATTAACAAAACGGAAAAAAATTATTTGAATTAACGTAATGGGGAAACGTTTTTTCTGCTTTTAACATAATTCGCTAAAGTCTGGGCATTAAAAAGTAATCCTACGCAATATCTATTGATTGTTGACATTTTTTGACAGTCAAATTCAAACCACAATGTAACTTCAGTGGCGAAGTGACCCATATATGGGTCATTTTCAAAATTTGCTTACATTTGCTGTCCGGAGGTTAAAAAGACGATTTTAAAGCATAACTTACATTTTAAATTCAATGCGAACAATTATTTTCTGCAAGAAATACCCCAAAAAAATTCTATCACTCAAAAAATTGTTGAAATTTATTTATTTATTTTTATATAAGTCTTTAAAAATGAGAATCAAGGCAAAAACGCTTGTCCATTTCCAATTTTCGCAAGTTCAACTATTTTTTTATATACTTAATTGTATAAAAAAGTATATACAACAAATTATTTTTATACATTGACTATTAGTGTATGATATTCATAATAAATATTGACAATAGTAATTTTTTTTCATTAAGAAATGTATGAATATATTTTGTCCGGCAGTTCTTGTCAAGTCCGTTACCCTAAGATTATTTTAGCTGAAAAAGGTATTTATTGCAGTCAAAAGATGGTAACACGTATTCAGTTAACTTAACAAACTAGTGACGTAACTATTTCGTACCATTTTGTTTTCCTGAGTCGAGAAGTATTGTTGTGGCGTTTCGCACAAGATTTCTTCCAGGTGCGTATTTTTATTCTTTGTCAAGTCTGTTACCAAAGATTTTAGTATTAATTTTTACTTTTTCTCAACTTTTACCCCGAAATATTGTTTATTATACAACTCTAAGAAAATGCATATTGTTGTTCAATTTTTAAATTCGACAACCTAGCCATAATTTGACATTTTGGTTGAAATGTCAAGTCCGTTACTGGTCAAATCCGTTACCAAATGTCAAGTCCGTTACCATTCAGTTTTTGATCAATATTTTAATGATTACAAACGTCGTTTTAAGCTTCAGGGACGCAAATAATTTCAAATGAAATTGGTTCTAGGGGCTCTGATATAGTTTAAAAGTGAGATTTCGAATTGATTTTGTATGGTAATGGACGACAATATTCCTTGCAACTTAAAGTTTTACGACAGCATTTGAATACCTAATTATGCATCAAAGTGTACAATCAATTACTTTTCACACACCTAAAATATGTGACAAAACATCTGTTAGTGATTCTAAAAGAAAATAGCAAGTTAAAAAAATTACTTAAAAATTCTGAAATGTAAGCATATGGTGAAAATGACCCATATATAATTATTAAAGCATATGATAAATCACTAATGGACTGAAATAGTGGCACAACTCAAAAAAACACGCGTTTGGGACTAAGAACTGGTTTTTATGAAAATACACCTACTTTTCAGCAGCAATACTGCCACAACTAGCTATTCAATATTAGGCCGTAAGAAGGCAACAAACTAAAGCATTTCTTATGGGCGATTCTTATAAACTCGTCATTTTATATACAGAATCTGTACGGGCATGTTTTTTTTTTAAGTTCGAATAATTAAGATAATATTGCTCAGGAAATGAATCTATTACTTTGGTTCGAAAGAGGGTCACGTGAAGTTGATTTTTCTGAGAAATTATGATAGGGTGTAAGTCCCCTGCCTAGTATAATTTGGCAGAGGACTGTGCACGGGGACTGTATTTGCACTTTGTTGCGTAATATCTGCAACATAAATAGAACAAAATTAATTACGAAACTACCTATAAATTTAGGCACAAATCGTGGACATAATAACTAATATGTTTCATAATTAAACTAATTAACATTAATAAATCACTTCCAGAGGACTGTTTTCGCAACGACCACGATGCATACTTTCATCACAAATGTGGCTCTCAAACTAAACAAAGTGGCGTTTCAACACCGTTCTCAGCAATTTCGGCAAATTCACACTGATTACTTTAAACTTCATGCCAAAAAACATTTGCAAGAGTAACAGATTTTTTCTATTGCAGCTTTGAATTTGTGGCAGGGGACTGTTTGAAAAAACTCCGGACAGAATTTACATGACAATTTTAAGTTTTAGAAATACGTAATTAGACCTTATTTCATAAAAAAGATATAGTTGCATTATTCTATTTTTAGATATTAATTGCCAAATTTATGTAGTGTTAATAGGTTTTTTGAAATATTGCCTTAAAGTGTTAGACTATAGGATTGGGACAGCCAGGGGACTGTGTTTTTGGTGCTTAGATAATTTCTAGAAAAAAAAAAATGTTATCGCTCCAAATACAATTGGGCTACAAAGTATTAATGCTTTACTTGTATTAAGAGCGATAATTACTTTATTACACTTTATTATTTTTAAAATACTCGGTCCGGACAGCCAATTACGAGTTTACAGAGAATCGCCCGTATTTTTATCTCGCATAACCCAAAAACGGTATGACCATCGTTTGGCGCAGTACAGCTATAAAGGCTCTTGCGCCCTTATTATTAGCAATGAAAACTTTAAGCCCGCTTTGCTCAAAACATGATTTTTTGAGTTGTGCCGCTATTGCAGTCCATAAAAGAAATAGTAGTAGATATTTAAACGGAGCCTGCTTGTAAATTTCGCAAGTAGAGCAACATCGCCTATTTCTTATTCAAACACATGGATTCCCTGTCACACGGCACTAACCTTGGGTTACCTTGAGAGTTTAAGTACAGAAGTTCGTAAAAGTTTCAATTTTGGATACAGAAAATGTTCGCTATTTGCACTGCTTTAAGAATTATAAAAAATATTTGTGGGTTAAAAAGTAGGACAATTACAAAAACAAAACGAAGGAAACATTTTTACGTTAACGATGCAAGGAAAACAGAAAAACATAAAAAAAAGAAAAGAAAAAACTGTGCCAGCCCTGCTTGTATGTATTATTTGGTTTGACGCGAAACACTTTTTCCCTTTTTAAAAATAACCTTTTATTTACTGTTTAGCAAAATTTTTCCTTCAGAGAAATGGCTACTGTTTATTGTGTGTTCGATGAAATGAATGTTTGGGCGATTCTCTGTAAACTGGTAATTGGCTGTCCGGACCAAGTATTTTAAAAATAATAAAGTGTAATTAAGTAATTATCGCTCTCAATACAAGAAAAGCATTAACACTTTGTGGGCCAATTGTATTTGGAGCGATAACAATTTAATTTTTTTTTCTAGAAATTATCTAAGCACCAAAAACACAGTCCCCTGGCTGTCCCAATCCCATAGTCTAACTGTTAAAGATAGTATTTCAAAAAACCTATTAACACTACATAAATTTGGCAATTAATATCTAAAAATAGAATAATGAAGCTATATTTTTCTTATGAAATAAAGTATAATTACGTATTTCTAAAACTTAAAATTGTCATGTAAATTCTGTCCAGAGTTTTTTCGAACAGTCCCCTGCAACAAATTCAAAGCTGTAATACGAAAAATCTATAACTTTTGCAAATTCTTTTTGGCATGAAGTTTAAAGTAATCAGTGTGAATTTGACGAAATCGCCGTGAACGGTGTTGAAACGCCACTTTGTTTAGTTCGAGAGCCACATTTGTGCTGAAAGTATGCATCATGATCGTTGCGAAAACAGTCCTCTGGGAAGTGATTTTATTAATGGCAATTAGTTTAAATATGAAACATATTAGTTATTATGTCCACGATTTCTGCCTAAATTTATAGGTAGTCTTGAAACTAATTATGTTCCAATAGTTTTGCAGATATTACGCTACAAAGGGCAAAAATACAGCTACCTAGCACAGTCCCCTGCCTAGTTATACTAGGCAGGGGAGTAACCCCCTATCATGATTTATCAGAAAAACATAAACTTCAATTGGCCCTCTTTCAAACCAAAGTAATAGATTCATTTTCTGAGCAATAGTATTATAATTATACGAACATTTCAAAAAACCATGAGAACCATGATTTCGAGTGAAAAATGACCAGTTTACAGAGAATCGCCCGTTTATATTTTGACGTGAGGACTCTTTCACACAAAACTATGAATCTACAGTCAAAAGACAAACAAACTCATAACATGCTCTATAAGTTTAAGAAAAAAGAATTGAGTACAGCTGAATAATAATAGCAAATTAGATGTTGCACGCCTAGAAGAATAGTAACACAACTCAAAAAGTCAAAATTCCAAATGTTTAGAGATATTCACGAAACCATGATTTACAAATCAAGGCGACCTTTTTATTTTAGAGCAATTATAAATGCAAGTGAACCGAAACACTTAAAACTAACGTATTATTGACTGCATCATAGCTAATAGTTTTTACAAAATTATTTTCTAATGTGGCTCTCAAACTAAACTAAGTATCGTTTCAACACCGTGCTCAGCAATGTCAGCAAATTCACACTGATTACCTTAACACGTTCAGGTCTGAGCCTTTTCGACCGCGCATCTTCCTCCAGACTGGGGGTTTTTGTCGCTTTTCGTGATTTTTTAAAAAATACTTGGAAAAAGTTAATGTTGGTCATTTTAATTTTATTAAATACTTCAAAATGTTTTCTTTCATGATGAAAGACCTATTTAAGTGAAACAACAATTAATATTTAGTAAGAAATTGTCGAAAAATGCATGTTTGGAACTTGAAAAAAAAGTTCCGCATAGGAAAATATCATTTTTGACCATGAAAATATGCACAAATTTAATTAAAAACTTACCCAAATCTTGAACGAATTTTTTAAAAAAGGTTTAATTTTCAAATACACATTATTTTGTAAAATTTGGTACATTTCAAAACACAGATTTGCACTGTCGCACGCTTGCACTAACTCGTATAAGCCTCGATTCAAAAGTGTCTCCTGTAGTTAATTCTGATTGGTGGTGCCATCTATATTTTTTTAAGAAAGTAAAAGGTCCATAGATAATATCTAAAAAGGATTGAAACGAAAAAAAAACCGTATTTTCATAGCTACAGTAGCTCAAACTTGACCCCGAGCTGAGCTCGGGCTTAGTCATCTTCAACAAAAACGGCATCCCGAGCTGAGCTCGGGTTGAGACCGGAAAGTGTTAAACTTCATGCCAAAAAACATTTGCAAGTGCAACAGATTTTTTCTATTGCAGCTTTGAATTTGTGGAAGGGGACTGTTTGAAAAAAGTTCCGCACAGAACTTACATGACAATTTTAAGTTTTAGAAATACGTAACTAGACCTTATTTTATAAAAAAGATATAGTTGCATTATTCTATTTTTAGATATTAATTGCTAAATTTATGTAGTGTTAATAGGTTTTGGAAATATTGCCTTTAAGGGTTAAACTATTGGATAGGATAGTTAAACTATTGGATATTGGCCAGGGGACTGTGTTTTTGGTGCTTAGATAAATTTCTAGAAAAAAAAATTAAATTGTTATCGCTCCAAATACAATTGGGCCACAAAGTATTAATACTTTTCTTGTATTAAGAGCGATAATTACTTTATTACACTTTATTATTTTTAAAATACTCGGTCCGAACAGCCAATTTCGAGTTTACAGAGAATCGCCCGTATAGAGTTAAGCCTTGAAAATTGACTAAATTTGAATAATTAATATCTCCTGTACTTACTTAACTTAATGTGGAGCACATTGGAATTAAAGAATGTAATCATTTGACATCAGAGGGTTGGAGTGAATTTAAATTTATTCAGTTCACTTCCTTTACCTTTATCGCCGTGCGGGTACTGCTAGTAATAAATTATTTAAAAATAAGTTAGCATATATTTAGAATGACAACACAGTTTTCAACATCTTAAAATTATGTTTGTTTATTGCGGGAAAAAAAAAATCTCATTTTGCAAAATATTGTAGAATACAGTTTGTTAACTCACTGCTTTATTACATTCGGTTGGTTGGTGGTGTTGGATTTTCTGGCGCAAGAGCCTTAATAGGCTATACTGCGTCAAACTCTTGATAAAGTAGAAAAAGGTGCAAAAACGTGAAGCTGTTTAAGAAGTAAATGACATAAAACTTCTAGAATTTTGAAAAGTTTCGCTGAAATACATACAGGAACGAAGTTTTAAAAATTTAGAAAAGCATACCAAAATAACAATAACGAAGATGAAACAAAAACAGGACAAACACTAAATTTAAGATAAAATACCTATCTTCTGAAGGAAGTGGAACAATTTCACATTATTACCTTCGGCACTTAGCAATTTCATCGCAAAAGGCGGCATTTTCATGTATAATTTCTACGACTTCTCATTGAACCAGTTTTGCAGCTTTCTCTGAGCAGAGGACACCTCCATTGAGTGAGTGAGCGGAGAAGTATTTGGAAGTACGAGATTTCAGCCTAGGTGGAAAGTTGGCGCCCTTTACTCACTATTTTGATTTCCAGACATCTTTCACAGCAATGACATTGAAATTCTGAGAACAAAGGAATACAAAACTTAACGTAAGGCAAGTAATTCGGAACTACACTCCCATTGCAGATCATAAAAGATAAAGAAAACTATCTTTTAGGGCACAAAGAATCTAATCAAGATTTCTGATAGTGCGAAAAATTCATACCATCATTTTTTCAGTAAAAGTCGTGTAAAATTAAAACTTAGGCTCGCTTATGTGCGAAAAAAATGTTAAGCTAAATTCTTGTCCCAAAATGAAAATACGATACCTTTAAGACATTTTACTGAAGTCAAAATAAAAATGAATTTCAAAGATCAGTTTTAAGCAGCGCCTTCAAAGCTAGAGAACATTTTTACGAAGAATTAAATTTTGAACTGAAATGAACAACACTACCCTCGTCATTATCTTCAGAAAACTCAACTTTATTTGCCACTTGGTGCAGATGAGTCACGAACTGGTTTTTCGGGAGGAAAACAAATTTAAAAATTGAACTTGCAGCCAAAGGAGAAGTAAGAACATAATCACCTGCAGTTCTATTTCTAGTTTTAATTTAGAT
Organism: Uloborus plumipes; assembly: GCA_038373865.1. Lineage (NCBI taxonomy): Eukaryota > Metazoa > Arthropoda > Arachnida > Araneae > Uloboridae > Uloborus > Uloborus plumipes. The sequence goes on from JAXGGA010000127.1 coordinate 130,093, forward strand.
AAGTATGTTCTGAATGACTCAGTTCGAGTTTAGGCGAAAAGAACATTTATTTAACGAAAAAATAAATTTTTCACATTAATAATAGCTAATGCATATAGAACACTACAGTACCGATTAATCGGCCATAATCGGCCTCTTTGCCGATTATTAATAATCGGCAAAATCTTGCCGATTAATCGGCTGATTTTTTCAATTTTATATTATCTTTTAAAGTATACCTTCAGCAAGAAACTATGATAAATTGTTTTATTATCAATAAATAAATGTAATTTTCTGAAATCCTTACTGTAACATACAGTATGAAAGTGTGTACAGAGTAAAAATAAAACAAATAGTTCATAGAAAACGTAAAACTGTTTGGAATATTAAAAGATAACCCTCTGCAAATTCCTGAAATTTTAAATTGGAATTCAAAAACATGAATATTGCATTTCATTTATGATCAGTCAAATTTTGCTGATTAACCGGCGGAAAAGATGTTTTGAATAAAATTAATTTAACGATGTTTGAACACAATATTATTACGATGGATAAATTTATAAACAAGAATTAAATAATTTTCTACAAACACAAGAATTACAAGTTTTACGAAAGTGCAGTGAGTTTAAACAAAACAAATAATTCAAAGCATGAAATACAAAATAATAATAATAATAATAATAATAATAATAATAAGTTGCCTCTCAGGCTGATATAAATGATTTAATAATTTAATACTCCTATTCTGAATAAATCAGTTGCAACATTTGTGCATACAATGTTGCAACATTTTTCATGTCTCGATATATTTCTCTTTAGCTTGTTGCTTTTAAATAACCTCTAATTTTCAAAGAACAAAAGTCTTGAATTAAATGGCTACTTATAGTTAAAAAATAAATTTAAATTAAGAACACCCCTAAATTAAAGTGCTCATCACAGCTCCCCCCTCGTTTGTTTTAATAACTATTATGTCTAGTTTGTTAATGCAATTTTATTTACAAAAATATTTTTAAAATTTCAAAGGAAGTTGATAAATTTTGAAAGTATTTAACATGGAAAAATGGAGAAAAACAAGTCTTTTGCCAAAAACAAATAAGTAACCATTTCTAAAAATCTGAATTGTATTAGAAAGGGAAAAAACAGTGAGGGTAAAATTGGTAATATCAAAAATAATAAACTCGAACATTAATCGGCCCTGCCGATTAATCGGCCGATTCTCATTCGCCGATTAATCGGTAATCGGTAATCGGCCAATTTGCTTATCGGTGCATCCCTATAGAACACAAACAACATTGGAGAAATACATTCAGAAACGCTACAGCAATCACAAAAAGTTAAAATTTTTCATAATTACCTGGCAGGATTTTTCTAAGCTAAATCAAGAGTTCATGAGCCTTAATAACAACTTTTTCATCGAAACTGGTAAATTTTGAAGATGTTTTGCTGATAACACCTTTAATACGGCACTGCGCCCAGTGATATATATCAACGGCTTTTCAAGAAAAATCGTTATTCATTTCACTCTCCTACCCCTACCCCTTAAGATCTACCCCCTTAGTAAACTTGCGGGCACTTACAAAAGGTTTAAACACACTGAAGCGCGTAGACAAGATGCAAATAAATAAAACTGCGGTTAGGTCTCAGACTGGAGTTTTTCCACAGCTTACATTTTAGCGAAGTAACTTTTTAATTTAGTGGGGGAGGGAGGGGGGTAAAAAGGCTACTACTGATTGAAAGTGGCTACGTAACTAAAAGTGTTTATTGGCTACTGTCAATTAACTTAAAATTTGAAGTTTCAGGTCTACTCAAGGATATCCCATCAAAATCCAAATCAATTCGAATACCACCAGCTTTCAAAGAAGGCAACGACCTTTTGAACAAGCAACGACGAGTTCGGAACAGGACGAATCTTTCCGACGACCCATATCAATAAAAATGTTTATAATGTTACGCACCAAATGCTACACCTTTTCAATGATATTTGAAATTTCAGAAAATTAAATTCCTTTGAAGTGTTTACTTAATGGTCACACTATCCTCTATTTCCTCATTCAGGTTTCCTCATTGAGCTTTTATTGGACTTTCCTTTTAAACCGTTTTCACTTGTTTTTGATCAATCGTATTGTATGTTGTTTACAAGTACAAGACACGGATGAGAAAACTCCTTTTTATCTTTAGAGAGAGGCAGAGAAAACAAACAGCACATTGATTACTACATGTAAAAGTCAATTCGATATTTGAGTTATAAGGGTTTTGAGGTTGGATTATCAAAACCTCCATTCCGACGTGTTTCTGAGAGTTTTTTTCTTCATAGCAGCCTTTTTTAGTTTTTGATGTTAGCACCACTAAGTTTTACCCCTAATTTTTGAAGTAAAAAATGCCAAGAATTTTATGATCGTATGTATAATCTATATATACACTGCTCGACATTGAAAATGCAACACCAAGAAGGAGTGGTCAGAAATTGATGAAATTTGGTAAGAAGATAGAGACAGCATGGAACAATAAGTGATATTTATTTCAAAATAAATAAGCAAAATTTAGAGCGAGGACGGCGTCGGCTCAGTAAGAAGTAGGATCACCGCGGACAGCGATGCACGAAGAAACACGTCTAGGCATGGAGTCAATAAGCCTGCGGATGGTGTCCTGAGGGATGGCACTCCATTCCCTTTCAACCATTTGCCACAGTTCGTCCTCTGAACGAGGCAGTGGCAGGTTCTGCAAACGGCGTCCAATCAAGTCCCACACATGTTCGATTGGTGACAAGTCAGGAGAGTATGGTGGCCAGGAAAGCATCTGTACACCTCGTAGAGCATGTTGGCTGATTCGAGCACTGTGAGGCCGGGCGTTATCCTGTTGAAAAATTGCATTTGGCAGACCCTGAAGGTAGGGGATTGCCACCGGCCGCAGTACATTATCTACATATCGTTGGGCCGTCATAGTGCCCCGAATACGAACTAGAGGTGATACGGAATTGTATGCAATAGCGCCCCAAACCATTATGCCACGTTGTCGCGCTGTGGGGCGTTCCACAGTTACTGCCGGATTCGATCTTTCTCCACGTCGACGCCACACACGTATGCGATGACTATCGCTGGACAAACAGAAGCGGGATTCATCTGAGAACACTACGGTTTGCCATTCTGCCATCCACGTCGCTCTGGTCCGGCACCATTCCAAACGTTGGAGTCTGTGCTGTGAGGTCAATGGCAGTCTTCTTAGCGGGCGCCGTGATTGCAGGCCACGTGCAACCAGTCGACGGGAAATGGTTCTGGTCGACACAGGAACATCCAGGGTACCTTGCACGTGCTGCAGAATCGACGTACAAGTGACTTGCGGGTCCGCCACAGCTTGTCGGTGAATCCGTCGATCCAAGCGGTCTGACGTCACTCTGGCTGCACCTGCACCCCTCAATGTGGCTACATTTCCTCTTTCCAACCATCTCCGACACAGCCGATGCACAGTGCTTGCATCCATGTGGGTATCAGCTGCAATTTGACGCATGGACCAACCTCCCCTTCTCAGTCCGATCACCATACCTCTTGTAAAGTCGTCTATATGCTGGAAGTGTCTTCGTTGAGGACGGCGTGGCATTTCCTCCTATCACACGTATCCTTCGAGACAAAAACCAAATTTCTCCGATAATTAGTCTGGCAGAAAAACCAACATGAACATAGCCCACTTTTCAACTTCATTCTCTTATATCGTACTTCACGTGCGTCGGAGAGCTGCGCATTTCATATCATTTGCATAACTCAGTGACGTGCGTCTACGGTAAAATTTGCATGAATTTCTGACCACTCCTTCTTGGTGTTGCATTTTCAATGTCGAGCAGTGTATAAAGATGACGGTGTTTGTTTGTTCGTTTGTAACCGCTGGCCAGAAGATCCCCGTACTGCACCTACAGACCTGAAACTTGGCTCAAAAATTCGAACGTACCCCGCCTTCGTGCACCTCGAAGCCCAAATTTTTAATTTCGAATTAGTTATTTTTAAATTAATTAATTAGTCTCATTTTTGGTGTATCCACCATAATTGAGGAGGGAAAACCTTCCCCCACCCCAAAACATTATATATCGTTGGAAAGGGTTTTTTTTCTGAAAAAGAAAAGTTTTAGCACGTTTCTGTCCGTTAATTAGGACAGGAGATATTAATTAATCAAATTTAGTCAATTTTCAAGGCTTAACTATGTACGCAGTACTGAAACACTAGGTCCATTTTCCTGATCAGCTGCTCTTTTGTCCCTGAAGTTACTTTGTGGTTAAAATTGTGCGTATAGATTTAAGCCTTGAAAATTTATTCAATTTGAATGCTTAATATCTCTTATTTCTTTCTTAATTTTCTGTCTTTTTGATTTATTTGGCGAATTGATTTAAACTTTAACATGACTTTAAGTGGAGTTTAAAAGATTAAGCGCATTTGAACTAAAGGATATAATAATTTTAGTTCAGAGGGGTCGGAGGGAATTTAAATTTATTCAGTTTAATTCCTCAAAATTTGGTGTTACCAAAAATGTCAGAATGGAACTATTATTGTTAAAAAATTAGCGATGGCTATCAGCTACTCTTCGTATTTGGCGTGGTAAAGTTTGGCAACAATAGGGATATTTACCAAACCTCCCAGTCAGTGAAACACTTCTTTCTCCATATTAAAGAAAAAGAAAACGATCTGTGAAGGAACAGTAGTTGTTTGCAGTCTAAAGAGTATTTTATTGCATGTTTAAAACATGTATATGGGCGATTCTCTGTAAACTCGTAATTTTTCACACGAAATCTGTCCGGGCATGGTTTTTTGAAATGTTAGTACAATTATAATACTATTACTTTGGTTTGAAAGAGGGCCAATTGAAGGTTGTTTTTTTCTGATAAATCATGATAGGGGGTACGTCCCCTTCCTAGTATAACTAGGCAGGGGACTGTGCCAGGTGACTGTGTTTTTGGTCTTTGTTGCGTAATATCTGCAAAACTATTGGAACATAATTAGTTACGAGACTACCTATAAATTTAGGCACAAATCGTGGACATAATAACTAATATGTTTCATAATTAAATTAAGTGACATTAGTAAAATCACTTCCCAGAGGACTGTTTTCGCAACGACCCTGATGCATACTTTCATCACAAATGTGGCTCTCAAACTAAATAAAGTATTGTTTCAGCGCCCTTTCTCAGCAATTTCAACAAATTCACACTGATTACTTTGAACTTCATGACAAAAAACATTTGCAAGAGTAACAGATTTTTTCTATTGGTGCTTTGAATTTGACTCATGGGACTGTTTGAAAAACCTCCGGACAGAATTTACGTGACAATTTTAAGTTTTAGAAATACGTAATTAGACCTTATATCATGAAAAAAATATAGCTGCATTATTCTATTTTTAGATATTAATTGCCAAATTTATGTAGTGTTAATAGGTTTTTTTGAAATATTGCCTTGAAGTGTTAAACTATTGGATTGGGACAGCCAGGGGACTGTGTTTTTGGTGCTTAGATAATTTCTAGAAAAAAAATTAAATAGTTACCGCTCCAAATGCAATTGGGCCACAAAGTATTAATGCTTTACTTGTATTAAGAGCAATAATTACATTATTATTATACTTTATTATTTTTAAAATACTCGGTCCGGACAGCAAATTACCAGTTTACAGAGAATCGCCCATACAGTTGGCAAAAAAAGTATTAGAACAATGTGAAATTTGTACTTTTCAAGGTAATAAAATTAAATAAATCTCAAAATTAATTTATAGATCATAGTATTTATTTAAATAATTCAATACGTAACCATAAAATGAGCATAAAATAAATACAGTATTTTTAAAATCAAAACAACGTAATTCGAACTGCAAAAAAAGTACTAGAACAAAAAGCGAAACATGCAAATTACGACATGATGTCCCTAGACTTTCAATTTTACTCTCATATGCGTCAAGGGTACATAAAAGCAGCTTGTTTTCATTGATGACATTTTGTTCAAAATCGTTTATATGAAATTTTCTTGGCTTCTCTCTGAAAACAATAGAGATTCCAAATGCGAAAAGAGAACAAATAGTTTATCTGTGTAACAGTGGAAAAACATTCCTTAAAATTACAGGAATGTTGAATGTATCGTTGTGTGCAGTTCATCTCATTCTTAAAAAGAAAAAAAAAGAGACTGATGTTGTTAATAACAAAGAAAGACCAGGGAGACTAAACAAGCTGAGTGTAAGAGAAAGACTCCAAGCGGTCTAAGAGACTCTAAAAACTCCAACAGGAAGTGCTAAGATGTTAGCCGCTAATATTGAATCAATATCACGAAAGGTTGTAACACCTCAGGTTGTAAGAAATATTTTGCATAGTGCAGGTATAAAAGGAAGACGGCCAAGGAAGAAACCATTTGTTTCAGAAATCAACAGAAGAAAACGACTCGAGTTAGCTAAAAAATATAAAATTAAAACAATGGATTTCTGTAAAAGTTATTTTTTCCGACGAAAGTAAGTTCGAAATTTTCAAACCAAAGCACATAATCACTGTTTGGAGAAAAAGGGGTGCTGCTGTAGAACCCCAAAAGTTACTAAAAACATTAAAGCATGGAGGTGGTTATATCTTGGTTTGGGGATGAATGGCATACAATAGGGATGGAAATATCCGTTTCATTGATGTGAAATGGACAGCTCTATCATACATCAATGTGTTACGGCATCATTTGAAAAATAGTGCCAGAAAATTAGTACTGGAAACTACATTCGTCTTTCAACAGGATCAAGATTCCAAAGCACATTGCCAAAAAAACCAAAGAGTGGTTATTATATAATGCCCCCGAAGACAAATGACTCCCCCAAAATCACCAGACCTGAGCCCTATAAAGCATCAATGGCATTTATTAGATAATAAAATTATAAAAAATTCGATACAAACAAATCAAGCTTAAAAGAGGCTTTACAGGAGGCATGGAACAAAATGTCCTTAAAAGTCACAAATGATTTTGTAGAATCCATGCCGAGACACTTAGAAGCAGTAATTGCAGCTAAAGAACTGCATACCAAGTATTAAATATGCATTTCAATTAATTATTAATTATTTATCTATTTGATTTAACATGCAAACTTGCTGTGCTAATACTTATTTTGCAATGTAAATTTAGTTATTTTAATTTTGTAAATGTTCTATTCACGTCAAACTTTTATTTGTTACAAAATGGGATGTTTTTGTAGAAACTTTACGTAATGTAATTGTTTTATTCGTGTAAATTCATTTTATTACTTCAAAATGTACGAATTTCACATTGTTCTAATACTTTTTTTGTCAACTGTATAATGCCGCGAAACCTAAATTTTTAATAGTTCCATTCTGACATTTTAGTTAACACCGCTATGAAGTTACTCTTCGTATTTGGCGTCGTAAAGTTTGGCAACAATCTGGAAATTTACCAAACCTCCCAGCCAGGGAAATCTTGCTTATTTGAGGGTTACTGTTATAGATTGTATTCACTTCAAAGAGATGGTGCGAAAGACATTATATTTCTTGCCTTTTAATGTTCACATTAAAATCATGGAAGAATGGTTGAGGCTGAGCTACCTGACACAACCGGTTCCCTATGTTAATAAATTTAAATTTGGCGACCAATTTTACATTGAAATTACGGTTAAATCGGTGGATTATGTTAAACTTCAAGGGCAAAATTGCTGTGTTCGTTGAGAGTTTTCGAAAATCTTGCCACTACAGTTATCTCAAAAGTTCCATTGAAACGTTTATTTGGCGAATTGATTTAAACTTTAATATGACTTTTAGTGGAATTCAAAAGGTTGGGGAGCACATTTGAATCAAATATAATAATTTTACTTTAGAGGGTTAGAGTGAATTAACTTTATTTAGTTAACTTCCTTTACATTTGTTGCACGGGCATCGCCGTGCGGGTACTGCTAGTACAAGATATAAGTGATACTTCCAGTTGTCTCAATTGTGAATGAAATACGGTTTGTTAAATGGGGTGATTTTACGGTCAATGAGTTTTTTGTGCCCCCTCAGAAAAAATAATCTGTTTAATTTCTCACTCATTATATTGCTAGTGACAGCAATTTTTATGATTGTGTTGCTAAGGGACAGACAAAATTCCAATTTTTGTGGGGTTTTATCGATACCAGGGGAAAATACGTTGCCAGGGGAGTGACACTATTGGCAGAATTGTGGTTTAATTTACTATTATTTCACCTGTTTTTCGGTGAAAAATCAGAGTATGGACTCATTTCTATAAGACCTGCGCTCAAATTTGTTTTTCAAGTTTTAATAAAATGATGACACCCTGTTCAAGCCAGACGAAAAAACCTGTTACATTAGTGAACGTCCTGAACTCTGTACAAAAAATTGTGACAAATGAAGAGAAAACCTTTGGTGGGGATATTTCTGCTTTTTCGTAATATATTGGAAGCCTCACAAAGTATTATGGAAGAGATATTTTTGACAATTATCACAAATTTTCTCCTAAAAATCCGAGAGGGTACAGAGACAAGATAACAGCCTCGTTATAGATGTTGTTAAAGTCTCCGAAGGTGTTCCATTACCTGTTCAACTAGGTAGCTTTTGGGGATCATCAAGCAACAAACTGTTGTTATAATAGTTTGTTGCAAATACAGGGATATCTTTGACTCAAACATCATGCAATACTAACCACACATTTAGTGCCTTCTATGGTGATGAAGAAGACGAAGTATTACTTAACTATACATCGGTGCAAAGTGGAACGCAGATAAAGCACCCAGAATTAAATTGTCTGACTGTAGAGGAAGCTGACTTTAGAATGTTGATTCATTCAAAGCATGCAGCACTGTGGGTTCACGAAAATTGTTCTTGTTATGTAGATACTTGACATAATGGTGTTGGCTTTACTTCATCCAGCGATTCGGTGTTCGGAAACTTTGGGTGCGCTCTGGAGTTGGTGATGCCACACGATTTTTTTCTGTTAATGATATTCACCGAAAAATGGGTGAAAACTTATGCTCGTGCCTTCCAGCTATTCACGCACTATCAGATTATACTAGTAAGTTTGGTACCGAAAAATCTGCTCTTCATTGTGTATCTGAAGAATATTTGGAGAGTTTTGGCGCATCATCTGATTGGAACTGTATAGAGCAAAGCCTTAAATCAGCAGAAGTACAGTTGAGCCCGCTTATTAGAATATCGCTTAAAGGAATATCCCGCTAAATGTAATACGTTTTCAATGTACCAAATCATTGAAATGCATTATTTTCATCCCGGATAATGGAATATCCCGCTTATTAGAATATTTTTCGTGGCAAAATGGCTATTCCATTAAGCGGATTCGACTGTATATTTAATCTTGCGGAACAGGACATATCCGCAGCAAATTTTATCGCTCACTTCCCCGCATAGGACATTTCCGCCGCGACTCCTATCCCGCACATGCCTTGCACAAGACAAATCCGCCGCGCCATTTTCAGAGACAAGTTTAAAATTTTCTTTCTTGGCGACAAGTCATCTTTTGGCGACCAGCAGCAAATCTAAAAAAAATGCAATGTAATCAATTTAAACTTTTGGGATTGATAACACGTGATCACTAAATTTCCAATCAGCTTTTGAGTATTGTATACAGTCGTTTTCTCTGAAAATTATTTAGGTGTCCATGTCTAGTTTAATTCGGTTACTTTTTGTTGAGTTATCAGAGTGAAGTTGCTAGAGTGAAATACCACGATCGACAAATTTACTTCGAGATGGATATAAAACTTTGCTCCACCGAGAAAAGAAAAGACGTGCTTTTGGTGGATGGATTTACTTACTACGAAAAAAGGAAATTAAAGAGCGATGAAATACTCTGGCAATGTAGCACGGAAAAGATGTGCACGGCTAAAGAGTACACTTTAATGGATAAAACCTCTATCTCGCGAAGAGACGGGGCGCATTTTCACCAAAATGACGACAAAAAATTACGTACGAAAATACTGACCAATTCAGTGAAGCGAAAAGCGAAAGAAATTTCAAAGAGGCCAAGCAAGGTAATTAATACTGCAATCGGGGAAAACCTCACTACTAGAGACGTTAGTAATTTAAGAAATATCATTTATAGAAAAAGAAGGGAACAGATGCCAAGTCTTCCCAAAACTAGAGAGGAGCCACTGGAATTATTATTAAAAAGTGAGATCAAAACCCTTAAAGGTGAAAATTTTGTTTTAAAAGTGGACACGTCGTAGTTTTTTCATGTAACTCAAATTTGTCATTTTTGAGAAAGTGTAAAAAAATATACATGGACGGCACATTCCGTTATTGCACTAAATTTTGGCTACAGTTATTTACAATTCATGGAATTGAAAATGGTCAGTATGGGCCTTTGGTTTTTTGTTTGTAGCCAAAGAAGAAGAAACATATGAAAAATTATTCAAGATAATCTTGGAAAAGTGCTCTGAAAGAAACCTGCAGCTCGAGCCTTCGGATTTTGTGGTGGATTTTGAAGTTGCGATACACAGCGCCATTCGTGCGGTTTGGCCAAACGCTTCCTTACAAGGCTGCAAGTTTCATCTAGGACAGGCCTGGCACTGAAAAATTTTCAACCTTGGACTTGGAAAAGAATTTCGCGAAGCCGAATCAAGTGAGATTGGCTGCTGGCTGAAAAAAATATTTGGACTGTCATATTTAAAACCAGAAGATGTAGGCGAATGCTTGGCTCTAGGCTTAATCCCGACTCAGCCGGAAGACCCAAAAGTTACCAGGTTCGTGGATTATTTAATTGATAATTATATCGAAGAAGAGTCTAAGTTCCCTCCATCTGTGTGGGCAAAAGCTGATGCTTCGGCTGAAAATACTACTAATGCATGCTAATACTTCCACTCACATTTAAACAAGTCTTTCTATCAAACTTATCCAAATGTTAACTATTTCATGGAAATATTACTGTAATTTCAGACAAACTTATGTTTGGATGTCAAGTACGAAGGAAGAAATGAAGACGGCACCATCTGTTTTGGAAAACAGGAAACATTTGGCAAACATGATATCTGAATATTTAGAAGGCGACCTTCATAGGATTGATTTAGTGAAATTTACCTGCCATAAGTTCCCATCAATTGCCACGTAAAAATTTCATCTCATAACTTTTAGCGCTCCTAAAATTTAGGAAAGAACTTGACAAAATTGTTATTTGTTGAAAAACCTTAACGCATCTTTAACACAGGGAAAAATAATTTTAACCATGCCACAAATTTCAGTTCGAAATGTCCCAGTCTGGAAAAAGTGGGAAGGAGATTGTTCACCTTGCATTAAAAAAGGAAGAAGAAACTAATTCAAGAAGTTGAACATTTTTTGCAGGATTTCAGGATAATAGGAAAATTAAAAAGGTCACCTAAAAAAGAATTGTACGTTCCATGCTGCAAAAATAAATAAATAAATAAATTTGCACTTTACCAGCTCAATCGGCGGATTTGTCCTGTCGCAAGGAAAAGGTGGGGAGAGACGCGGCGGAAATGTCTCATGGGGGGGGGGGAGGTAGAGATAAACTTTGCGGCGGAGATGTCCTACGCTGCGGCAGAAATGTCCCGTGCCCTAATCTTGCATAAGAAGGGATGCAAGAGACAAGTTAGCTCTTGAACGCACCCTTGCTCCATAAACACACGTATTAAATAACGAAATTAAAGGAGTAACTCATAAATAAATTTAAAATAAAAGCGTTTTCTCATAAGTTAAGTAATCAAACTCAATGCGTTAAATAATTAAACTCAAACTTTGAAGACTGTGAGTCGCCTATTAATACGCTTGCCAGACGTTCCAGCTTGGCAGCGACAGTCTAGGGTTTAAGACAAAATTTCGGTGTCACGATCACCCGGGCCACCATATGGAAACACGGTGCATGTTTGATCGACTGGGATCAAATCCGGGACCTTCCGTTTACGAGTCCGACCCCCGGCCGGTAGGGCCAACTCGGGCCCTGGTCCAGAATTCCCAGCTTTAGAATGGAAACTTAGAGGATTACACGACCACAATCCATGTTTCACGTAATTCGGCCTCCATTAGTGAACACAGTGGATCTTCGATCGGCTAGTATCGAACCCGTGACACTCCGGTTACGAGCTCGACTCCTTATCTAATCGGTTCACAATAGCCGTAATTTATTTTATCAGGAAGATCAAACAAAGCATTTTTCCTTTTGCATGAAGGAAAATGACATGCAAACAAAACCTGAAACCAACATTATTTAAGCCATGGGCCCAGAACACTCACAGCTATTGATTTGGAATGGGTACTTGGAGGATTTCATGATCAGGGACCATGATCCATGTTTTACGTGCCCCAGCCTCCATTTGTGAGCATGATGAATGTTTGATCGGCTGCGATCGAACATGGAACTCTTCGGTTACAAGTCCGACACCTTATCAATCGGGTCACCATGGGCCCTATTTATTTCATTAGGAAGATCAAACAAAGCATTTTCCAAATGCATAAAGAAAAAAGTGACATGCAAACGAAACATTGAAACGATATTATTCAAGTCATCTGTTCAGAACTGCCAGAGCTATTGATTTGGAAAAAAAACTTGGGAGGATTTCATGAACACGACCCATGTTTTACGTGCCCCGGCCTCCATTAGTGAGCATGGTGGATATTTGTTCGGCTAGGATCGAAACTGGGACTATCCGGTTACGAGTCCGACGTCTGACCGATCGGGCTATCGTAGCCCCTATTTATTTTATAACGGAGAATAAACACAGCATTTTTATCAACACATAAAGTTAAAATAACATGCAAAAGAAATTTGAAACGACATTATTCAATGGTTATCAGTTGTAATTTAAGCAAAAAAGAGATTTTCAATCAGTGGAATTTTGGTTGGATTGCCAAATTTAAGGCAAGAATCGCTTTATTATGATTCTGTCGATAAAACATAAGCCGAAATACATAAGCACTTAATCTGTGCGAGTCAGGAAAATTGGCCATAATAAGGACAATTTGCGAAGAATCCAAGTAATTGAAATCCTAATATTGACAAGGAAAACTACTAGGTAAATTGACTAGGTTTCAACTTCTAACCGTCAGTTTTGAGTTGAAATTATTTCACGGCGCGCGGCGTTCTCATTTTCTCCATCTCTCGTACGCGTAATGATTCCTTGGCGAGAGAGAGCGCCATCTGTCGATGAAAACATTAGGCACAACAGAAAGAAATTCCATAGCTATTAAACGTGAGTAAAATTTCGGAATTTTTCCTTCCATTACAAGCTAAACCCTATCTGCAGAAAAGTTTTAGGTTCGTGTGACTTTTAGAAATCAATAATCCTTCTGATTACTTCATTTCGTTTTCCCGAATTTTGACCCCTTATAACTCGTGAATTATTCGAGTAAATGAAATTTAATTCGCAAGGATAACTCCGCTTAGTGCGTGTATGTCTCCTCTTAGGACTAAAAAAGTTAAGTTTCAATCTCACAACAAAGTTTACCATGGGGCGTTCAAAAATGGCCTTGAGTTTTCTGTACCTGTAAAATAGATAACTTTCTATTCAGCGTGCTTTTGTGTTTTAGAAGGAAAATCGAATTTCTGGCTTTGCTTTTGCGCGGACTTGGCGGTCCGCACGCGTCTCTGACTCCCAGATTTTAATTAAGAGCAACGAATCCTAAGAGCGACATGATTACGCCTGTGATTCATGACGTCCTCAGATTTTTGGTCCGAAACATTACCAAAATGTTAATTATCTTACATCGAAAGGACCCAAATCCACTGAATGGCTGTTGTTCTCTGTAGTTTGAGTATGTTTAGTTTCTTATGGATCCCTAAAGTGTGAGAGTGGCGGCGTCAAATAACTAAGCGGGATTTTCACGACATGGAAGGTTTGCTGTGAGTCCACAAAAACTCTTAAACAAGGAACCTGTTAAACCCGAATCTCCATTTATCTTCTTTGTAGTAATAGAATACAGAAAGGTTAAAACTGTCACAAAATGAATGTTAAATTTCTGAGTGCGTAAGTTGATTGCTCGTATGGCTCAGTTAAAGGCCCTCAAAACAAGGCATTTTCATGTTGAACGCGTTATTCAAGCAATTTTGAGGTCAAAAAATAGCTGTTGTTCATTTACGAGTTTGCCACGACAAATAGATAGTGTGATTTGAAAGGTACCATAGTAAGAGCACTTATTAGAAATAAAATGATATAAACAAACCGCAGGTAAAGTTCACAGCGATCTTTAGTACTGCGTAATGGCCGAAAAAATGAGAAAATTGTCTATTATTTTTAAACCTGATTTTCCACCACGGTCATAACTTCCTCACTGCCAACAACATATTGATCTTATTTTTTTTGCCATATGTCATAACCTATTCTTTGTCTTAACATAACAACTGAAGATCCTTTGAGTCAGAAATGTAGAAAATTTTTTTTACAAAAAATGTCAGATTAGCTGTGCATTATTTTGTAAAATGTTATTTTAATCATCGTCGCGTCCTCAAATGACTCTCAACTGTTCTGTTAAAACAAAAAAAAGGTATGGGTCATTTTTCCCCCTAGGGTCATTCCATGTGAAATCACAAGCCTCAAAACTTGTCCATCACCAATTTAAAAAAAAATTTATAGTGTTGATACCTCTACATAGAAGTGATACGAAAAACTTGATTTTTAAATTTTTTTCAGCTGTTAGAGTTTCATTTGTGTGATACCGATAAAAAATCGAAAACAAAATGGAAAAAAAGTGAATTTTGAACATAACAAAGATTCAATTTTCTCAGCTTCTATTGCAGCTAGAGTCTTTTGTTATATGTCATTGTAAAGCTCTTTAAAACCAAGCTTTCAAATGATATATCAATTTGACAAGGTTCGTGATGTTATAATATTTCAAGGTCACCAAAAGCATAATCTTGAGACCTTGCAGATATTTCAAAAAGAAAAACAGCCGAGTGCATTTCTATTAAACATCTTGAAAAAAATATATATATTATACTTCCTACATCAGCAGTGTATGATGTGATGTAAAACTTTGGCCGAATGGGACAGCAATGGCAGTCGTTGGATCTGGATGAAAAACGCGAGCAGCAACCACACACTTTATTACCACTCTTACCCACTTTTATTGCAAATGAGCCTAAGGCTCCTGCAGGAATATATAATACAGCAATGTCTCCGCTAAACTGCGAACTGTTATTTACAAGTGCACGGATGGCTGTAATTTCCACAGTCCCTTCTTCATGAGAGGTTATAAACATATCCATTGCCTTCTACTCGGTTGTCTACTTTCCGCGAAATAATAGCACTTATGTGGCACATTTGACAACAATTTTACAAAGTCTGGATAGTAGATAGAATTTTGTGAGCGTAATTCCAGAAAAATGATGCAAGAACACCAGGGCACTCAGAGTCTTCATTGTGTAATGCGCCATTAAACAGGAATCAGATTGTAATTTAAATGCAATACATTTTCAAGCACTATAAGGATCGAACGATGCTACAACTGTCAAAGGCGATCTTGATTGCCAGCGAAAATGGTTGATTCCTTGATCTGCAAGTATAATGGATATTGGTGACGTAAGGATGCGTCTTAGACCCAATGAAGAAAAATCAAGCGGCTAGCATACCTCCATGTGTACCCCTCAAATTCTATCTACTATCCAGAATTTGTGAACAAAATGTTGCACCAATAGTTACCCATAAGTGCTTATTATTTCGAAACGTAGTCACCTAGTAGAAACGGTCGAAAAGGAAGGATTTAATAACCTCTTTCAAAACAAGCCGTGAATAAGTCAACCGTCACTTGTAAATAACATTTCGCAGTTATGTAATATTTTTTGAGTTATTATATATCTCAGGGAGCCGATAGTGCATAGGCAATAAAGTGGGTAAGAGATGGTAAAAAGTTGTTATTCCATTTCTTTCATCCAGATCCCATTGACTGTCCCATTCTGCAAATTTTACCACATAAACACTGACTTTAGGAAAGTAATATATATAATTCTTTACATCCAGACTTGTTAAAAAAATGCCAACTTCTTTTGAATATTCAAGTCAAATAATGCTCTTGGTGACCTTGAATATTTAACACGTTCGAAACCTTGGTCAAATTATAATATCATTTCGTGAAACAGTCTTGTTTAAAGAAGCTTTACAATTACATATAACATAAGACTCTTAGCTGTGCAATAGAAGGCTGAGAAAATTGAATCTTGTATGTTTCAATGAAAATTTCACTTTTTTTTCCATTTTTTCGCGAGTTTTTTAAAGCGTCTCACACAAAAACACAACAGCTGAAAAAAATTTTAAAAATCAGTTTCTTTTGTATCACATCTATAGAGGTATCAACTCCCTATAATTTTTTTTGAAATTGGTGATGGTCAAGTTTTGAGGCTTGTTGATTTCACATGTGACCCCATATGCTTACATTTCAAAATTTTTAAGTAATTTTTTTAACTTGCTATTTTCTTTTAGAGACACTAACAGATGTTTAGTCACATATTGTAAGTGTGTAAAAAAGTAACTGGTTGTACACTTTGATGAATAATTAAGTATTCAAATGCTGTTGTAAAACCGTAAGTTGCAAGGAAAATTGTCGTCCATTACCATACAAAATCAATATGAAATCCCACTTTTAAACTATATCATAGAGCCTAGAACCAACTTCATTTGAAATTATTTGCGCCCTGAAGCTTAAAACGATGTTTGTGATGATTGAAATATTGATCAAAAACTCTATGGTAACGAATTTGACATTTGGTAACGGATTTGACCAGTAACGGACTTGACATTTCAACCAAAATGTCAAATTATGGCTAGGTTGTCGAATTTAAAAATTGAACTACAATATGCATTTCCTTAGAGTTGTATAATGAACAATATTTATGGGTAAAAGTTTAGAAAAAGTAAAAATTAATACTAAAATATTTGGTAACGGACTTGACAAAGAATAAAAATACGCACCTGGAAAAAATTTTGTCCGAAACACCACAGCAATACTTCTCGACTCAGGGAAACAAAATGGTACAAAATAGTTACGTCACTAATTTGTTAAGTTAACTGAATACTTGTTACCATCTTTTGACTTCAATAAATACCTTTTTTAGCTAAAATAATCTTAGAGTAACGGACTTGACAAGAACTTCCGGACAAAATATATTCATACATTTCTTATTGAAATAAAATTACTATTGTCAATATTTATCATGAATACCACATACCAATAGTCAATATATAAAAATAATATGTCGCATTTACTTTTTTTGACCATTAAGTATAGGAAAAAAATAGTTGAACTTGCGAAAATTGGAAATGGACAAGCGTTTTTGCCTTGATTCTCATTTTTAAAGACTTATATAAAAATAAATAAATATATTTCAATAATTTGTTGAATGATAGAATTTTTTTGAGGGTATTTCTTGCAGAAAATAATTATTCGCATTGAATTTAAAATATAAGTTATGCTTTAAAATCGTCTTTTTAACCTCCGGAGAGTAAATGTAAGCAAATTTTGAAAATGACCCGTATGACTTTGGCAAAAAAAAAAAAAAAAAAGTTCAATATATTGTTGGCAGAGGAAGCTATGACCGTTTGAAAATCGGTAAAATATGACATTTCTCATATTTCGGCCTGACGCAACTAAAAGCACGTTGAACTTTCCTCGGTTGTTCACACAATATTTTAAAGTGCTTACACTGGCCTTTCAAACGACACTACTTTTGCCGTGGCAACTGAAATGTACAAGCTGTTTTTGACCTCCAAAATGCTGAAAAACGTCAAAAATGCCTTGTTTTGAGGGCCTTCACTGACCTTACGGCAACAACTTACCACAAATTTAACATTCATTTTGTAAAGTTTGAACCTTCTGTATTCCATATACAAAAAGAAAATTGGAGTTTAACAGTTCCTGGTAAGAGTTTTGGCTCACAGCAACTTCCATGTCTTGAAAATCCGCTTAGTTTTTGACGCCGCACCTTCACCTTTAGGGATCCATAAAAACTAAACAACTCAACTACAGAACAAAACATTCTGGATTTGGTCTTTCATTAAGATAATTAACATTTGGTAATTTTTCGGAAAAAATCTGAGACGTCATGAATCACAGGCGTAACAGTCTCTTAGATTCTTGCTCTTAATTAATCTGGGAGCAAGACCGTGCGACCGCCAAGTCGCGCAAAAGCAAGCCAAATCGATTCCTTCAAACAAAAGCACTGAAGTACTATTTTACAGGAAGAAACTCAGGCCATTTTTGACGCCATGTAACTTTGTTTGTGCGGGGGAGGGGGGGGGGGGGATCGTTAGGGATCCATAAAAACTAAACAACTCAACTTTAAAACAAAACATTCTGGATTTGGTCTTTCAATAAGATAATAAACATTTGGTAAATCTTCGGAAAAAATCTGAGGTGTCATGAATCACCTCATAATGCTAGGCGTGACAGTTTCTCAGATTCTTGCTCTTAAGTGAAAATGAATGCATCAAATGAGGCCAAAGTAAGGGAACATGGGGCGAAGTGAAATGGTAAAATATTTGCTGTTTGTAGCGCTACCCCAATCTGGTAATATTTTAACCATGTATTTACACATGTAGTCTATTCCAGTCAGGAAAAAGCTACTTCTGAAAATCCCAACATATCGTAATTCGAGCAATTTTTTGAAAATTAATATGGGCGATTCTCTGTAAACTCGTCATTTCCCACGGAGAAGTTGTCCGGGCATGTTTTTTTAAAAGTTCGAAAAAGAGCCAAAAGTTAAGTATGTGTTTTTCTGATAAATCATGATAGGGGGTAAGTCCTCTGCTTAGTATAACGAGGCAGGGGACTGTGCCAGAGGACTGTGTTTTTGCTCTTTGTTGAGTAATATCTGCAAAATAATTGGAACATAATTAGTTACGAGACTACCTATAAATTTAGGCACAAATCGTGGACATAATAACTAATATGTTTCATAATTAAACTAATTAACATTAATAAAATCACTTCCCAGAGGACTGTTTTCGCAACGACCACGATGCATACTTTCATCACAAATGTGGCTCTCAAACTAAACAAAGTGGCATTTCAACACCGTTCTCGGCAATTTCGGCAAATTCACACTGATTACTTTAAACTTCATGCCAAAAAGCATTTGCAAGAGTAATAGATTTTTTCTATTGCAGCTTTGAATTTGTGGCAGGGGACTGTTTGAAAAAACTCCGGACAGAACTTACATGACAATATTAAGTTTTAGAAATACGTAATTAGACCTTATTTCATAAAAAAATATAGCTGCATTATTCTATTTTTAGATATTAATTGCCAAATTTATGTAGTGTTAATAGGTTTTCGGAATATAACCTTTAACTGTTAGACTTTGCGATTGGGACAGCCAGGGGACTGTTCATAGGGCTTAGATAATTTCTAAAAAAAAAAAAAAAATTAAATTGATCACTAAAAATACAATTGGGCTACAAAATATTGATGCTTTATTTGAATTAAGAATGATAATTATTTTATTACACTATAATTATTATTTTTTAAATACTCGGTTCGTACAGTAAATTATGAGTTTACAGAGAAACGCCCATGAACGTATGTTTTATAAAGCGCAATATACAGGGTGTCCACTCCAATCGTGGACCAATGGCTAATTTCTAAACCGTTAGAGATAAGCATATAGTTTATTTAGTAAAAAATCTCCAAATTCTGAAAGGAATTTTGGGTCTATTTAATGTTTTTCAAAAAATCAAATTTTGAAAGAGTTACGAAATTTAAATTTTTATACAGCCCCCCAGTCCTATCAATCATATTTAGTAAAACATTCTTGACACTGTAACGTTTAAAACTAAAAAAAAATCACTCTTCTATCACAAAAATTGACCGAGTTATGACGTTTTGAAAAATCAAGATTTTGAAGGATTTCGCATACGGTCCCTTAAGCGATCTCTCGATGACGTCATGAAACAATGCAAAATCTTGATTTTTCAAAACGTCATAACTCGGTCAATTTTTGTGGTAGAAGAGTGATTTTTTTTTAGTTTTAAACGTTACAGTGTCAAGAATGTTTTACTAAATATGATTGATATGACTGGGGGGCTGTATAAAAATATAAATTTCGTAACTCTTTCAAAATTTGATTTTTTGAAAAACATTGAATAGACCCAAAATTCCTTCCATAATTTTGAGATTTTTTTCTAAATAAACTATATGGTTATCTCTAACGGTTTAGAAATTAGCTATTGGTCCACGATTGGAGTGGACACCCTGTATGTGCGTGTTTTAAAAGACTGTCAATTTTTCCCATAAATGTCTTGAAGTGCAAGAATAGAAAGTTACAAAAAATAGTTATGATGGTAAAAGAGAAACAATTGACGGATCCAGCTACCTCCTCGTGGTGGGTTTTGGGATACTTGTACATAAACTGTTATTGCATTGTGAGCGCATGTCTGCACAGTGCACATAGCGAAAAATGTAAAACTGAAGAACTGCAAATTCTGCAATACGCAAAAAAGTTTGAAAAAAAAAAAGGAGTTCTGGTCAGTTGCATGTAATTTACGGCCTATATATAACATTAAAGATATATGATCTGTTAAAAGGAGCCATTTGAATGGTATTCGAAGAAAAACTTAAAATATTCGTATTAAAATAAAATTGAAAACTGATATTTTTTAGCCTTGTTGTTAAACTTGAAATCCATGCCCGATTTAATCATATAATATTTATTTTACAATTATTCCCGTACGCAGGGTACTGGGACACAACTTTATTTTGCTATTCGAAGTTAATTACTGAAAACATCTATTTTTAGGTTCACCATAACTTACCTTTTTTCATATACCGTGGCACTCAAATCACATGGCAGTTAAATAAGATCAACATAAAATAATTTCCATGTACATAAATAGGTACAAAACGGTCCAATAAACAAAGTAACATCGAATCTCTGGAATTTTATTTTTTACCTTTAATTTCAATATCACGTTGCCATGGCAACATCCAAGTTGTCATCTTTACATTCCTAGCAACATCGCACAGGCTTCTTTCGATGTATGTCTAAGTTAATCTGTTTCGATTCCGTGCAATTCCCAGTAAATCTCTTTTGTTATCCTTTCTGTAACGTCATCTGTCTCAAGTATTTTTAGAAACGTACTGCTAAAAACCTGAAACAAAAATGGTTTAGTCATTTAACCGATATGCTGTTTCCGAAGTAAAATTACCATCCATTGTCTGTTAAAATATAGAAATGTGAGAAAATTCAGTTTTCAAAGTCATTGTTAGAAATTAACAGATGAGTTAGCTTTGAGCTGCGGTTTAGAACATTTTTCCCTCTCGAACCCCTACCAACATCTGAATGATGTTGGCGAACACCTTTGGTGCTAAATAATAGGTAGCAAGCCCCCCCCCCTCCGCTTCACATAAACATTAAAATTTAGGAGGATTTTTTTCGGTTCGTGAAACACACTAGGTCATAACAAAAACAATAATTACAAAATGTAGAAGTACAAGCTAAAATAAAATCAACAGAACAAACCCAATATTATTTCTTTGAGTTTCAGTTAACTTTGGAAAAAAAAAAAAAAAAAAAACTCTTAATAGAATAGTTGTGGAGCAAATAAGTTCAAAATTTGACTCAAATATCTACACTGTTAAAACTACAGGTTGCATAAGGCAAGTTTAAGGATGAAACGTTGCACAGTGGTTCGAGAGCGAAAAAAATAGGCATTTCAAAGTTTGAACATAGAAAAATTTTAACGCCGTAATTTCTTAGCCCTTGAGTTGTAGTAACACACTCCATAAGATTTATTTCGAACAAAAATTGCGTATTACCGAAAATAACACAAGAATGTTGAAAAATTACGTTTCTATTCAATTTTGGACTCGACCCAATACTGCAGTTTTGATTCATATGTTCAGTAATCCGAATTTATAAAAATTCCTTTCACATTGGTATTTTGCACCTATAGGATGCATATTACACCAGAAATAATAATTAAAATTAATAAAAATTTTAAATTATCTGAAATGAAAAAAAAAAAAAAAAATAATTGCAAGAAAATTATATGAAATATATTGAGGCATATACTTTTATCGGCGTCTTCGGTGAGCTTAAAGCTATATTGGCAAATAGTTTGAACCTTCCTGCAATTAAATAAAAACATTTTAGCTGCGACCACCTGCGATTGTGGGCGTGGCAGATGTTTTTATTTGAATCTCACTATTTACAAACACCAATATAGTAAACTAAAAAAGTTAAAAAATAACATGTGGTGTAAAGGGGACAAATTGATTTTTATCAAACAGATTGGCCATCAAATTTGACGTATTCCAAAAAAAATCTGCACCTCAAAGCTAGACTAACGTAAGTCGCATTTTCACTACTTCTCAAGGAGAGCGATCTGCACTCAAAGGATTTTTTCCGCTTCCATGAGGCTTCCTATGGCATCCCATGTCACCAAAAAGGTGCCGCAGGTAGTCAAATGTCACTTTCAAGGGTACCATAGGGAGTCAAGTGACACCCTTCAGAGGCGCCGCTGGTGCTACAACGTTTCGCCCTTAAAGGCCCTGCCTTGTGCAACCTGTATTTTTAACAATGTATTTCAGTCCTACAATAGGTGTAGTATTTAAGTTGCTGTCCTAGCCTTGTTTGCGTATGAGAGCGATAAGTCGCCATTATGGGGACTTGGCTTCGCCAAGTGACCCCTGCCCCTCTCTCGGTGTGGGGATCAGGTTGCTTGCCTTCCCTCACCAGTCGCCTTGGATATGCCAACGAAGACAGCCATAGGACTCTCTGTCTCTCTCTTTCCATGCAGTATTGAATCTGATATCGGGTTCGGACCCTGGCTCGGGCATGGATGTACTTTCTCTATCTTCTGTCCTTGACCTTTTTCTGTGAAAATATTTGCCTGCCCTAAAAAACGGGTCTTATGGCACGTGTGTTGAGCTAAATCGAACTTCCACCTTAATGGAGCGAGTAAAAACAAAAGCCGTACCAATTCTGCCTTAAATCGAGTAGATGCATCTACTCGGGCTCGGATACCCAAGTGGTATCAGTAACAACAACAACAGCAAAAGTTAAAATGTATTTTTCTGACCCAATAGTATATTTATTTCTAACGCGAAATCAGAAGCCAATTAAAAAATAATCTTCAAAAATACCTTGAGGAGAAAATATCTCAGATTAACTAAATGATCTTTTTCTTCCAGTAAAATTAAATAATGTGAATACAAAGCGCTTAAACTTGAGACTTGATCTCAAGTAAACATGTTGAAATTATGCCATTACGATATAATTTTCGCAAACCCCCTCACCGGTTGGGATCCGATGGTTTAAACCATGAAACTGTTGTAGACTTGGCCTTTCTCTGGAAAGGAAGGGAACATAAATACTATTCGATCACTGGCAAAGTATATACACTGCGATGCAAAAGTTTAGACAAATGGCAAATATGAGAATAAAAAGAAAACTATTCAACGAAATGCTTTCACATTTCTACTGCAGGTACACAATATGGTCCTAAATACGTGTCTGGAGTTCTTAAAACTATAACTGGAATCAAATTTTGGATATTACAAAAGACATTTTTTTACATTGTTTCAAAAGTTTGGGCAATAGTCAGATTTTATGCAAATATCCCTTGAAATGTGATTGGTGGAGGAAATGCGGGACTTTATTATCTTACTACTATTATAAATGCGAAAGTTTGTATGGATGGATGGATGGATGGATGTATGGATGTTTGTTCCTCTTTCACGCAAAAACTACTGAATGGATTTTAATGAAACTTTTACCATAATGTAGCTTACACATCAGAATAACACATAGGCTATAATCTATAAAGGTATTAAAAAAATCGATCGGTAACGCTTTTTACATTCCAATTTAAGTCACATTTTTCGCATTAATCCCAAGGCTTTCATAAACCCAATTCAGTATTTTTTGTATCATCTCAACTCCCTGTCGACAGCTAGAACTGCGTATATGATTTTGATATTCATATTGAATATTCAAGGCTTTTCTCAAGTTAAATCACAAAGTAACATGCTTTGTATTTAAAACGTGTTGTAGCTTAGTCTTATTTATAAGCAGAAATTGCAGGGAACAAATATATTTTTTAGAATTAATTGAATTTCTTGATTAGTAGACTATTTACTGTGTGGCGACTACGTCGATGTTGACCGGCGAAATGTTAACAGCTGCGATCCGAGAGAAGGTGTCCGCAACCACATTATCGGCTCCGCTGATATGCTGTATGTCGGTAGTGAATTGCCCGATGAAAGACAACTGGTTTAACTGAACCGGTGGAAGTTTATCTCGTCGCTGCTGAAAGGCGAACGTGATGGGTTTGTGGTCAGTATATATCGTGCAATGATGAGCTTCCAAAAGATGACGAAAATGCTGCACGGCCTTAAAGATAGCCAGCAGCTCGCGGTAGTATGCTGGCCATTCGGCTTGCATGGGGGTAAGCTTTTTGGAGAAAAATCCAATAGGTTGCCATCCTCCGTCCACGAATTGCATCATTGCTGCTCCGACACAATGGCTAGATGCATCGGTGAATAGTCCCAGAGGTGCTTCCTGTGCGGGATGGTACAGAAGTGTCGCATCCGACAGCATCTTTTTCGTGTCCTCGAATGCCCTTTCCAGATCAGGGTTCCATGCAATTGGTTGAGATCCGCGTAGAGAGGCGACTGCTTCATGAAGTGGTGCCTGAAATCGGGCAGCGTTTGGCAGAAAACGCCTGTAGAAATTTATCATTCCCAGAAAACGGCGAAGATCTCGGGCTGACTTGGGGAGTGGATACTTTTGCAAGTCTGCGATGCGCTCAGGCAGTGGCCGAGTGCCGTTGACGGAAACCTCATATCCCAGAAAAGTGACAGTATGTTGCCCCAAGACGGTTTTTGCAGAGTTAATCAATAAGCCATGTGCGACCAGCCGTTGAAATATCAGACGCAGATGCGTTTTGTGTTCTTCCGCAAATGTCGTCGATATAGGGATAGCAAAAATCTAGACCTTTGAGAACTTCGTCCATGAATCGTTGAAATGTCTGCCCTGCATTTTTTAATCCAAAGCCCATGAACGGGAACTCGAAAAGGCCAAATGGTGTTGTGATGGCAGTTTTAGGAAAGACTGGGGGTATTTACACTAAAACTCTATCGATGGATACCCTAACGTCTTTGACACCAATTTTGAGGACCACCGTTTTGTCGTTGCGCTCGACCACTCGGTAGGGACCTAAGTAGGGAGGAACTAACGAGTTTCGTCCTGTATCATCTCTTAGAAACATGTGCGTGCATGTAGCTAAGTCCTTGTGTACAAAAGTTCGACGTATGCCGTGCCGTGACCCCGGTACAGGCCGCAGTCGGGCCATGTAACAACGGAGCCGATCGACCATGGACCTAACATCCATGGATTGATCATCATTTCTTGTTAGCATTTCACCTGGGAGGCGTAATGGCTCTCCATAAACTAGCTCAGCTGCTGATGCGTTAAGGTCCTCTTTAATGGCACTGCGGATACCAAGAAGAACCATCGGAAGCGCTTCCAGCCATGAAGAGTCGTTATGGCACATCAAGGAGGCTTTCAGTTGGCGATGAATTGGAACACGGATGATAGCTTGTGGTACGAGAGCGCCAGAAACCGGAGTATTTTCCTAGCTGCGAGAACAATTGCGCCTCAAATTGTCGCCCCTGATCTGTTGTGATGGTTTCGGGACAACCAAATCGAGAGATCCATCCAGTGACAAAGGCGTGGGCGACTTCTTCGGCTGTGATCCCTTCCAGTGGCCAAGCCTCTGGCCATCGAGAAAAGCGGTCAACGGCAGTCATCAAGTATTTGTAGTTCTTCACCAAAGGAAGAGGTCCAACCAGGTCAATGTGCACGTGTCGGAATCTAGATTGCGGTAAGGTGAATTCCTTCAGTGGTGAAAGGACGTGTCGCCCCACCTTTGCCTGTTGACATTGCTGACAAGCTCGGGCCCAAACTCGGCAGTCACCCTGAATGCGTGGCCACACGAACCGGGAAGATACTAGTCGTGCTGATGCCCGGGTTCCTGGATGACTGAGGCCGTGTAGGGAGTTGAATACCTGTTTTCGAAGTGGTGTCGGAACGAAGGGCCTTGGCTTTGGCAGCGACGTGTCGCAAATCAGCCTCGTGTTACTATTATGAAATTGTACAGATTCCAGGTGTAAGGAGGAGCTCTTTGATGACAGTAGTTCCTGTAGTTCAGGGTCGTTCGCTTGAGCGTTGGCCAAAACGTCGATGTTGACCGGCGAAATGTTAACAGCTGCGATCCGAGAGAAGGTGTCCGCAACCACATTATCGGCTCCGCTGATATGCTGTATGTCGGTAGTGAATTGCCCGATGAAAGACAACTGGTTTAACTGAACCGGTGGAAGTTTATCTCGTCGCTGCTGAAAGGCGAACGTGATGGGTTTGTGGTCAGTATATATCGTGCAATGATGAGCTTCCAAAAGATGACGAAAATGCTGCACGGCCTTAAAGATAGCCAGCAGCTCGCGGTAGTATGCTGGCCATTCGGCTTGCATGGGGGTAAGCTTTTTGGAGAAAAATCCAATAGGTTGCCATCCTCCGTCCACGAATTGCATCATTGCTGCTCCGACACAATGGTTAGATGCATCGGTGAATAGTCCCAGAGGTGCTTCCTGTGCGGGATGGTACAGAAGTGTCGCATCCGACAGCATCTTTTTCGTGTCCTCGAATGCCCTTTCCAGATCAGGGTTCCATGCAATTGGTTGAGATCCGCGTAGAGAGGCGACTGCTTCATGAAGTGGCGCCTGAAATCGGGCAGCGTTTGGCAGAAAACACCTGTAGAAATTTATCATTCCCAGAAAACGGCGAAGATCTCGGGCTGACTTGGGGAGTGGATACTTTTGCAAGTCCGCGATGCGCTCAGGCAGTGGCCGAGTGCCGTTGACGGAAACCTCATATCCCAGAAAAGTGACAGTATGTTGCCCCAAGACGGTTTTTGCAGAGTTAATCAATAAGCCATGTGCGACCAGCCGTTGAAATATCAGACGCAGACGCGTTTTGTGTTCTTCCGCATTCTTAGAATAGACAAGAATGTCGTCGATATAGGGATAGCAGAAATCCAGACCTTTGAGAACTTCGTCCATGAATCGTTGAAATGTCTGCCCTGCATTTTTTAATCCAAAACCCATGAACGGGAACTCGAAGAGGCCAAATGGTGTTGTGATGTCAGTTTTAGGAATATCCTCTGGGTTGATTGGAATCTGCGTAAATGCTTTAACTAGGTCTATAACAGAGAAAACTTTGCACCCTTTAATTCCATTCGAAAAATCATGAATATGCCTGACAGGATAGCGGTCAGGTATTGTACGGTAGTTCAAGGCGCGGTAATCCCCGCAAGGGCGCCACCCATTAGATTTTTTAGGAGCTAGGTGCAATGGCGAAGCCCATGGGGATTCGGAACGCCGGGCAGTTCCTTCTTTGATCATGGTTTCGAACTCGTCTTTTGCAATTTTTAGTCTATCAGGAGCCAACCGCCGTGGACGACAAGAGACGGGTGGACCAGGTGTGGTGCGTATAAAATGCTTTGTCGAGTGACGGACTTCTCGAGGTGTTCCAGACGGGCGTTTGAGGTCCGGGAATTCATCCAATATTTCTGTAAATGGCGAAGGGCGGTGCTTCAAAAGTTTGATACTAAGTTGCTTTGTCAGTTCAGTGTGCGCTGGAACATGTAACCCCGTGGCTCCATCCACTAATCTCTTATTGCGGCAGTCAGGTAACAGGTTGAAATGGGATAAAAAGTCAGACCCAATAATTGGAACAGAAACGTCTGCCACAATGAAGCGCCATGAGAACATTTTCCGAAGACCAATGTCCAGCGACAAATTGATTGATCCGTAAGTTCTTATTGTTGAATTGTTGGCCGCGTTGAGTTCAAAATTAGATATAGGTAGCCGTTTCATAACTTTTGATCGTGGGTACACGCATAGATCGGATCCGGTGTCAATAAGGAATCTTATCTTTGATGAACGGTCCGTCACAAGTAAGCGACTTCCCTCAGGTAGGCAGCTATCCGTCGCCGCTAATAGCCGCCGTTCTCGTTTTCCGACCATGTGCATGGGGACTTGCATCGATGTGCTCTTGAACCAAATTTTAGATGATAGAAGCAAAAAGGAGAAGTTTCGGTATTAAAATGAGGGCTGGATTTTCGAGGGCTGAATCGGCGCGGGCTCACATTATTACGTTCTCGTGCTTGGCGGTGGCGAGATTTACTACGGGAGTATCGACCTTCAGATGTAGATCGGAACCCCATCTTTATTGCTGCAATTTGCCTAGAAAGTTCACGCATCTCCTCCTCTATGCGGCTGGTTATATTTGAGTCGGTTGCCTGGGCAATGGCGTTGACAACTCCTCCGTGAGGTGCAACGTGGACTTCCAGAATGCGATCTGCCACTTTGGCCATTTCTTCAGCCGAAAGTGACGCCTGCGCCTGCAGAATAGCCTGTACGTGTCCAGGCAAACGCTGTAGCCATAGCGTGCGAAGCAAGGGTTCCGTCAACTCCACCGAACCGGCGGCAAGAGATTTTAAATGTCGGAGAAACTGCGACGGTTTTCGGTCGCCAAGCTCTTCTTGATCGAGAATTTGCCGAATGCGTTGCTCAGCGGACGCCGAGAGCCTTAGGACTAACTCCTTCTTTAAATGTTCATACATGGCGCTTGTTGGCGGTGACTTAATAATGTCCTCAACTTCAGCCGCATATCTTGCGTCCAAGTTGGCCACAATATGGTGAAATTTCGTAATATCCTGAGTGATGCCGGATAGTGCAAACTGCGATTCCGCCTGCGAGAACCATAACTCTGGTTTTTCCGGCCAGAAGGGCGGAAGCTTGGCGGTCACTCTAAAAACAGACTGCTGCACAATACTTGGCGAAATTTGAGAGTCCATCGTCGCAGTGGCAGTCGTATTTTTCTGCTCCTGCATTGTCTGCTGTGCTTCATTTAAAAGCAATTTCTGCTTCGCTACTGTAAACTCTAAATCAGCTATTTTTTTTAATAACTCTTGCTCAGACATTGTATAGATCACGTCCGGGCACCAATTTAGTGTAAAATATATCTTTTATTAACGTAGATTACAACTGTAAAACCTTGTCTGTTATATAAATCTTTAATTTTTATTTATCGAACGTTTGCGCTCGCCCCATGAGCTCGCGCTACCGTCATCAGATCATCTTTATCAAAATATCTTCACTTCAAATCTTTTGGCCGCCACAAATGTTTGAAAGCTAAAATAAATAAATAAAAAGCACACGAATATCTGAATTGAAAACTTTGGATAGGGGTCTATCCAGGATTTTTCACAGGGTCCCTTTTTTGTGAAAAATCAAATAATTTTGAAAAAGTCAACCAATTTTGTGAAATATAAAACAATTTGAAATTTTTTAGGAAGAGGGGAAGGGGAGTTAAGGGGTGTATTACTCATGCAAATAAAAAAATATCCATTTTTTTTTTCGTTTTTCCAAGAAATAATTGATTTTTTTACACCCTGGAAGATTGTAATTTTGTGAAGGGACCGTTTTTACCAATCGGATTTTTGTGAAGGGTCCGTTTTTATCGATCGGATATTTGAAGGGTCCGTTTTTATCGATTGGATTTTTGTAAAGGGTCCGTTTTTATCGATCGGATTTTTGTGAAGGGTCCGTTTTTATCAATTGGATTTTTGTAAAGGGTCCGTTTTCGGACCCAAATTTTCTCTGGCCAGACCCTTGTAGGAGAAACCAATTTTTAAGGTTCAGACAAGGGTTCACAAATTTAAAAATAATCAAATAAAACAAAACTCATACTTCAATTGAACGTTAAGGAAGTATTTCCATTTTGATCTCCAAGTTTATGCATTTTTAATTCTTAATTATTTCTTTATTTTGGTCTGATTTCAAGTGAGTCTTTTAAATTCTCTTAGATTCCAATTTCAAAAATAAAATAATTTCCCAAAAAATGTACTTAGGTTTTCGAAAATAGAGTCACTGATCATAATTAAGTAGTTCCCTTCAAATGCTTATCAGTTCGTTATGGAAAAGAAAGAGGAGAGATTGCGAAAGAATACAGATATTTGCTTTATTACATTGTATATTATAATGTACGTATATTTATTACATAATAAATTGCTTTGTTATATACCTACATTGCACTTCAAATGAAAATTATTTGTATTTTCAAAAATATTCATGTTCATTTGCGGCAAATTATGACTTTTTTTCAAGGAAGGGGGAGGGCGGCGATAAATTTCAGTCACCCTCTTGAGGGGGCAGATGGGCAAAAAAAGGTTGGGAACCACTGTTCTGAAGAAACCGACAAGTTTTTTTTTTATATTTCCATTTTTGGAAATAAAACTTGATCAAAATATTATTGCTCTGTTGAATTGAATAATGGTGCTGTACGCAAGTTAAGCAGTGTAATTAGGTACTTATTATCTAGTTTACAGCTCCTTTCTTTTCTAGCCATTAAAGACTAAGTAAGATATTTCTCTGCACAATATTTTTTATTACGGAATTGATTTACTATTCTTTCTTATCATAGATAAGTAACATTAATTTTTTTAATATTAGTACTTTTGTGCTTTCCTAAGTTATAAAATTTTCTGATATCTTTGTCTTTGCCCTAATTGAATTATATCCTATGATTTTTATTTTGCTCAGTGGAAAATGTGTGTTTTGAGTTAACGCTTTGATTCACTCTAGCTTTACTTTCAAGAGAAATAGTCAAAATAATTTTATTATATTTATTAACTTCAATTTTATGCACTGTTTTTTTGGAAACTGTTTTATTTGATATTGAAATTCTTGATTTTTTTACTCGTGATTGTTCAGGCTCGTAGGATTTCAGGCTTGTTGTAGGATCCAATTGTGTCGCCTGGTTACAAAACCGGTTATCTCCAAAACAGAAATTTTTCAGGGGAGACTTTTTTGTCACACCTAGGGAATTTACAGCGCATTAGAGTTTTCTAAACCTCAAAATGCACTGATTTCACCTGTTTTGTTTTGATTTCTCATTGCCAATGGGTGGGAATGTTAGTAAATGACTTAGTACAAAAAACAGAATTTCTCCGAAAATTGAGGAGTTGGTCAGTTTTGCAACCAGACGACACAATTTATTTATTTTTTAAATCTTTGCACATTGTAACTTCTTTGTCCTGCAGTATTTAAAAAAAAGCATTGAAGCGAAGTTACAAAATAATTCAAAAATCACTTAAAAACTGGGAAAACCTGCATTAAAAAAAAAAGATTCTACTCATTATGTGATTTGAAAATATAGTTCAAGTTCATTGTACTGTTGGCCCCGCTTAAACAGACACTGTTGGTTCCAGGAAATGTTATTGGAAAAAGTTGGGTGAGAAAATTTTCTTTACCTTTCAGAATTGAGAACATTTGTAGTTATATTAAATCAATAAGTATATAAAGAAAGTAATTAATGCTTTAATTAGTTCCAAAATGAAAGTTTTTGAAACAATACTGTAAGAAAACAACAACATGGTAAAAAATTAAGTGCATTTATAGTACTCCACTGGTAAGTTACCCTCTGAGTTTGAAAAATGCTTTCTTTTTTCGAGTTTTTTGAAAAGGCAAATTTCGCGGATTACAGTTGGAATACTTTTCAGATACAAAAGTAACTGAACTTAATTCACTACCAATTATTCTTTCCTATCACCTGACAAGCAAAGAAATATTGTCTTTGTCAGAGGTCAACTTACCAGATGAGCACTATATTATAAGCGGAATGATTAAAAGATTTGTTGAAGTCGAGTTATAAAATCTGTTATAGCACCATTTTTCTCCGCATTATTCTTTAAAACAGTTCATAATAGTGGATTTCTTGCTCGAGACTTTTCTCACTCTATTCCCCGTTCCTAGCCTGCCTGTTTTACATTTAATTTTATCAGGGTTTTTTGTCTGCAATGTTAACTAGGTTAGAAATCATTAAAAATTTTACTGGTCCTTCGGACCAGTGAATATTTATGTATTACTGGTCCGCAAGTAGCAGCACTGGTCCGCGTTAAATTTAATGCTAAATAACTAACCTTATTTTTTTTTATTGAAAATAAAAATGGTTTCCCATTAAATTGCAATTGTTTCCCAAAAAATTAATGAGTGGACCCCAAGGACCACTCATTAATTTTTTGTGGTGGTCCAAGGCAAGTTTTGCTGGTCTGGGACCAGTAGGAATTATTTTTTTCACCGAAATTATTTTTTTAACCCTGGTTAATATTTCTTTGTTCTTATTTTAATTATCATCTGCGCAATGTTTTCTTTTTCGTTGTGGCAAAGACAAAAGAAATTTAAGGAAATATTGGAAAGGTTTTTTTGCAATGTGAATGTTGTTTTTCTTGCCTGTATATGGCGGAAAATATTATTTAATATTTTGAGGGGAACAGTTGTTTGCTTTTACTTAATTTATTTTTAATTCGAAAATTTTCTCAACACAATTATTTTTTAAATCTGACAAACACACTTGATTAGTCGGGGAAAACTATTCGTTTAAGCGGGGACCATTAACATTGGGTCTATGGGAAAATATTGGGTTCCGAAATGTTTTACTTGTATAAATGGGGTATTCATTTACCTGTTACCCGATTAAACGAGGTCAATAGTTTATGGTGTAGAAGAAAAAAGTAGTTTACAAATTAACATATTAGTCTCTACATAATTTAAGGTTTTTTTTCTTTCCAGGAATTTGGAGTAATGGAACTTGTGATTGAAAAACTGGCTTCCTGCCCTTTTTTAAATTTTGAAGTTTTCCCTTTTTTTAAAAAAAATAATTTCAATCAAGTGTTGATCCTTTAAAATATTTTCAATTATTTATTTAGAAATGTGTTTTTCACTTCAGTGTGTAAAATTTCAATAAAGATATTACTGAGTTGTTCAAATTAATTGAAAGGTAGGTCTGTTAAGGTAAGGTAGTCAAGGAAAGGTAAGTGCTCAATCTGCAAATTTCGAAATTATTTTTTTCTAAAAGGAATATTTTGAAAAATAATATGCCATGTTTTAGGGGCACCTAAATATTTTCCCTGCTGCAAATGAAATCAGTCGGATACCTGCATTACATTCTAAAGTATTAAAATTTATTATAGTCAACAATGAATTTTTTTTCCAAATAATACCTGGGTATTGTTTTTTTTTTTTTTTCCTTTGGTTGAAAATTTCTTGTTTATTATGAAATGTCATATGTGGTATTATAGATAAAAAGTAACATTGGTGATATCTAAAAATATGGCAAGGTTGTTTCACTATCTGTTTTTTCTCAGATCTTGAACGGGCAGTTTAACAAAAAAGGTGTATACATAAATTAGTTATTCTTAGTAACTCTCATGTGAATTTGAATAATGCTAAATCTAAAAATTTGAAAAGTAATTTAATTGGAATATATTTTGCAAAGATTACAAAAGAAAAATGTTGAAAAGATGCAGAGTTTTTGGGGATATTTGGAACCCATATTTTGCAGAAATATTCTGCAAAAAAAATCTTAAAGATTTTTTTTGTAAAATCTGCGTTCCAAATATCCCCATTTTTTTTTTTTTGCAAATTTTTTGCAGAACTTTTTTCGATTCAGTTGTTTAGCAGGTGCATGCGCACCGCGAAGATAAGAACATTGAAATTTTCATACTGAAAGCAATAGGAGTTTTTGAAAAGTTTAGTACAGGTTCTTCGAAAGGAGAACTAAAAAACAGGTTTTATACAGGAAAAAATTCAAGTAATTGGTTTTTAAAACTTTGATAAAAGTTTTTCAGCCTTTGCAAACTGCGAAGATTAAATTTTTTATGGGTTGGGTGGTTGTTTTAAATTTATTGGCGCAAGAGCCCAAGCAGGCTATACTGCGCCAAACAGTAGTCTTCTTGAAACATGACGAAATGCAAATATTATAAAATTACTTTATAAATTTTTAGGGGCTCATATATACTTTTCTCTTTTTTTGAGGGGGTTCCCTTTTTTTTCATGCGAAAGTAGAACTAAAGACAGGTTTTTATACAGGAAAAAAATCTAGTAATATGAACGTTTTCAAATCTTTGAGAAAATTGCTTTAGATTCTCAAACTGCGAAGTTTAAATTTTAGGGGCTTGTTATTGTTTTCAATTATATACTTTTCTCTGTCTCTCTCTCTCTTTTTTTGAGGGGGGAGAGATTCTCTTATTTTTTTATACAGGTTGTAATTTTATTTTTTAATGGGTCTCACATATTAATTATGCTCAATTTAATCTGCGTTTATAAAAGAAACACTAGTGCTTGTGAAAAAACAATTGTTGTCAACAATTTTTTCAAACAAAAAAAATGAAATTTATTCACGAATAACACAATAAGAGACACTATATATTACTAATAAATGGAACATCAACAAATCAACCCAAAAAAAGCTTTACCAGAAAATATCCCCTCTTAATTTTTCTGGAAAAGATTACCACACATTTGAATTGAACAAAAAAGTACAAAATTTAAACTTTTTTTTTTATTTTTCGATATTTTCAGAAAATTTAAAAGATAACAATGTCTCCTGATTGAGGCATTCTCGATCACAGTACTTGATGTTGCTAACTAGATACAATTAAAACAACAAAAATATATAGAAACGCATTTTTTTTAATCTTTCGAATGAAATCAAAATGGAGACGATACGACAATTATTTCGCTAGATAGAGTCAATTTTGTGCCCAAAAATTGAAGTTCGAATAAAAAACGAACCGACACTTTTTAGAGGTTGGGTCTAATTTTCGTCAATAGCCCGCGGGATAAGCTTCAAAATCATAAATTTTCATGCAATTCGATAAAGAAATGAGCGAGTTTCGACCGGGTATAGGATTCGGCTTAGAGAAATAATATATGGAGATAAAACAAGCATTTTTGACCAATTACAGTCATGACATAGTAAATCTGCAACTGCTTTAGATGAATATTTGGTTTGCCTATAATTAGGCAATATTGTAACAAAAGATGACAAGTATTTCAAATGATCATAACGAAAACAGAAGTGTACAGAATGTCATGGAGTACTAAACAGGCAGATTTGAAGAATGAAATATTAGTTAAAAATTGTGAAATGGAGAGAATTAGAGGGAAGTACTCTAACTTGAAGGCAAAATACAAGTTAAAAAAACAACAGTTAAAAGAACATCAGGCTAGCAAGGCTGTGACTGCATCAACAGCAGAAGATGCTGCGAACTGTGTAATTCTTGGAGAGGGCACATCTGTGTCATCGAAAAAACTGTCCCTGTGTAGAATGCGAAATGTTTCGGTCTACACAGGGGACCTTTTGGAAGTTGTTTTTGGCCGTCAAAGCTTGGGGACAAGTGTATTGAAAAAATCCCCTATAAATGTCACGAAGGCCCTCCTGCCAAAAGATGTTATTGACGACATCATTCTTCATGTTGCAGAAAAGTTTTCTGCAGATGTCAAACCAGTAAAGGCAGCCATACGGCAGAAAATTAATACCTGCCACAAGATAGTGCAGAGGGAAAAAAATAAAAAATAAATGGTTTCAATTTCTATGTGTATATTTTTTGAATGAAAAAAAAAATGAACAGCCTTTAGTAGTAGAAAGTCAGGTAAGTCTTAATATTTTGAATTTACCTATTGTTTCTTGTTGCATAAGTTTTACAATTTGCAAAAGTAGAGAATTAAGATAATAATCTCGTAAAACTGAGAATAAATTAGATATTACAATGTTTATTTATTATTACTATTAATATTGTTATTGTGATTATTTTTATCAGTTACGAAATATTTCATGTGGACAGAAAAGGTCTGAGGATCAGTACCAGAACATACGTTGAGAACACGTTTTTTACCAGGGTCCTGTTTTCGGAATTTTGTGAAAACTAATAAGTAATTTTGTGAAGAAAAGTTAATTTCTGATTAATTTTGAATCTTTTTCTGCAGATTTACTATTTTGAATTTTGTAAAGTGTCCTTATTTTGAGTTTTTGAATTTTGCGAAGGTCCATTCACTGACCTAATTTCTCTCTTGGATTGATGACTGAAGGAATTAAACACAGCCTGTGGGTAAATCAACAGCTTGTACGAAGCCTGCAGGTACTGCGAGAGTTTTTCGACAGGCTATTGGACGGTATTTCGGACTAAACCTGCAGGTAATGCGAGAGGCTTTGACAGGCTTTTGGAAGGTATTTCGGACTAAACCTGTAAAAAACCTGCAGGTAATGCGAGTGTTTTTGACAGGTTTCGTTCAGACTTTAGAAAGGCAAATCAGTCCAAAATACCTGCAGGTTTTACCGAGTTTTTTTTTAAAGGTTTTGTGCTGACATTTTTTCCTGGGAAAACGTTAATTAAATTGAACTTTTTAAAATGAAAGTGTTATTTTTTTCCATTGTCATTTTGAATACGTGTTATAACAAAGTTCTAACAATTGTTTTTATTCTAATTATTAATGACATATTTTTTCTCTGGTACCATTTTGAAAATGTGTTTTTAAATAAAATTGCAATTGCTGTTTTTAGAAGGGGCTTTTTTTGGCTGTGATCCAAATATTAAAAGAACTTTTTCGCTTAGAATTTTGCAATTAATTTTACAGGAAGAAAGCCGTTTGGAAATAATTGTTCTTGGAAAGGAATTTTATTTGTTATTTAGGGAGAGTGCTAAGCATGCGCTACTTGACATCGTCTTTATTTTTGAGGAAGCATGTGCAAATAATTCGATTGATTCTTTGATGCAGGAAAGCTTTTTAGCGAGCCGCTTTATCGGGGAGTAGTTTATTAAACTTTTCCTTGGTACTTTAAAGGCGAGCCGCCTCGGCGGCGAGTAGTTTTTTGAAACTTTCCTCGCTACTGTAAAGGCGAGCCGCCTTGACGGCGAGTAAACTGTTTAAACTTTCCTCATTACTTTAAAGGCGAGCCGCCATGGTGGCGAGTAGTTTTCTCAAACTGCCTTCACTACATTACAGCCCGTGCAACGCCGGGCCACGCAGCTAGTCTACTTATATTAAAAACTGAGTATCTATGTCTGCTTCTTTCCCTTGAGCGAGCAGAACATGCTGTAACTTTCCTCACCATTTTGAAGGCGTGAAGCATCTCATTAATTCGAATGATTTTTTTTTTTTTTTTTTTTTTTTTTTTGATGCAGGAAAAAAGTGAAGGCGTGAAGCTCCTGTTAGCGAGCCGCCTTGGCGGGTAGTAGTTTCTTGAATTTTCCTCACTACTTTCAAGGCACGAAGTGCCCGTGCAACGCCGGGTCACGTGCGTGGTATGTCTTGAAATCTAATGAACATTAAATTGTACCAAATAATATAGCATCAGAATGAGGTAAAAGTTAGAGAGGGGGCACGTTATGCATCAACATGCCGCAGGAAGCTAATCTAGCTGCCCTGGCAGCTAGTGTATCACGGGACGCGGGAGCGTCCCGCCCCGCCAAGAAAACCAAATACAAGCCGCCAAGAAATTTCCGTCGCCAATAAAAATGTAAAAGAGCGACTAGGACTGTTTACGCGAGTAAGCAAACCGGGGTTTTCACCCCTCTGTATCTCAGCCCCATAAAGATCCTTAGAGTTCATTTTTGGTATACTCAATCTCCAGCGGCCCCTGACGGCACATACTAAAGCAAAACATCCAGGACCCTCAGGGGGAGGGGTGATATATGTTATAAAATCGCTATTTTTCGCACTTTTTAAAAATTGTTTGACAGGGGTCCAGACTAAACGGTAACTCGGATTGAGCTCTGCTTTTGCACCCACATTTATTTTGTCCCAAAGCTCGGCATAGGGGGTTTTTCAACCCCCCACCCCCTCCCCCCTCGTTTTTATTTTCCGTATCTTTTCTCCCCGGGGGTCTTTAGTGTTGATTTTTGGTATGAATATTCTCGATGAGACATTGAGGACATTTTCCCAAAATTTACCCCCCGGGGTCATCGCACCCCGGAGTTATTAATGCTTAAAATTGGTCAGATTTCTATCTACTAGCTCTGTTCAACATCTGAGCATTTATGTTTTCATTGTTGGGCCACGAGGAAAGAAAACTCAATGATTTATAATTTCATCTGTTGCCAGTTTCTACTTGTTAACAAATAAAATATTTGTAATTGATTTTATTGCATAAGGCTTTTAAAAGGGATCTTCAATTTAGTTCATTTTAATATGAGATCGGCAGTAAGGGTTGGGGTTTTTTTTAAACTTTTAATTTAATCGTAGTATTGTTAGCAACTAGCTTTGTTTTGCGTCGGTTCGGGTGGTACATTGTGATTGATTTCAAATTTATCCTAGACTGAAGAAGATCCTTGAACTTTTGCACCAAATGCATGCTGCCAAGAAAACCACAGATGTCGGACCGCCAAGAAAAATGTTGAAGGGAAAAAAAACATGCAAAGTAAATTTTGAAGAGAAAAAAAAAAACAGGCAAAGAAATAATATTAATGCAAAAACATGTGATATCTCCCCAAAAACAACAGTGTTGTAAAAAAATCCATCGCCAAGAAAACCTTAAATACTCAGCCTTAAAAAGTTATGATATCGAGTTTTCCCGCCAAGTTTGTGCCAAACTACAACTAACCTGTATGTATAGTTCTTTTAAATTGTTTTCAGCCCTGCCAGGCGGGAAGTTTTTACTCATTAAGCAACCACCTCACAAGACAAAGCTTCCCGCCTGGCAGGACTGAAAACAATTTAAAAGAACTATACATACAGGTTAGTTGTAGTTTGGCACAAACTTGGCGGGAAAACTCGATATCATAACTTTTTAAGGCTGAGTATTTAAGGTTTTCTTGGCGGGGGATTTTTTTACAACACTGTTGTTTTTGGGGAGATTCATAAGATACGTCCATTACTGAGACAAAAATCTGCTTATATTAAAAACTGAGTATCTTTCTATCTTTCTTTCTATCTATATCACGCTTCTTTCTCCTGAACGCCACTGAACTGAAAGTCGAACCAGGTACCGATAGATAGGTAATTTTTCAGACTTCATTAGTTTAAATTTATATAATTATACGATTTTAATTAGCGAAGATATCAATTAATAAGTAGTCAAATTTAAAGCGATTAAGCCTAATAAATGATTAAATATGAAATCCATTGTTGAAACGTGGTTGCTATGAAACAGTGATAACAATGATAATGAGAATTTTGAATAAAGGCTTAACTAAATCAAACACGAAACTCATAAGCGGGCCACTTACACAGTATTTTTATCGCTAGCTACTTGTAATATTTTGAAACATTCATTTGTTGAAAAGCCATCTACTTATATTAAAAACTGAGTATCTATGTCTGCTTTTTACCTTTGAGCGAGCTGAACTTACTGAAACTTTCCTCACCATCTTGAAGGCGTGAAGCATCTCAATAATTCGAATGATTTTTTTATATAGGAAAAAGTAAAGGCGTGAAGCGTCTGTTAGCGAGCCGCCTTGGCGGGGAGTAGTTTCTTGAAATTTTCCTTACAACTTTCAAGGCACGAAGTGGCCGTGCAACGCCGGGCCACGTGCGCGGTATGGTTTGAAATCGAATGAACATTAAATTATATCAAATAATATAACTTCAGAATGAGGTAAAAGTTAGAGAGGGGGGACGTTATGCACCAACATGCCGCAGGAAGCTAATCTAGCTGCCCTGGTAGCTAGTAATACTTTAAATTATTCATGGACTTTTCAAAAAGTTATTGCAATACATTGAAGAAGACTGAAAGTATTCTTTAGATAGCTTATACAATAAAATATGAATAAAACGTGTTTGAATTTTTTATAGGGACATTTTGCGCAACAAATGATATTTCTATCAAAATAACAACTTAAATTGACTAAAAGAATGAAAGCTAGTTTTTTACTCATTGATAACTATAGAAATTTTTGTTGCAATGAACAAGAGAGGGGAAAATTTCGAGTTCAATAAAAGTTTTCTCCCAAGGTACCAGCTTATAACGATTTTCGTAGGCTAAAATCGTCCGAAAAAAAGTGGTAAAACATTACTCAAATACTGGAGGGAAAAGTTCCTTCTTCCCTCAAAAGAACTTTATGAAAGGAATAAAGAAAATCTATTTCGAAGAAATGTTAACGTAAATATCAGGAAGATAAATATTTTACGATACATATTTCTGTTGAAAAGATAAATCATATAAAATGAAAGCACAAACCCGTAAAAGGCTTTTAAGAGGAACGCAAAGATTTCCATTTAGCTTCATTCACAGCAATCTTTTCTGGAACTACGCCTTCTAAAAATATATATGTTCCTAAATTGGGAAAAAAGGTGACTGAAAAAAAGTGAAGTTGTTGAAAAAGGTGTGTAGAAAAATAGAATCATAGTTTTGCAGTAGCTGGTTGGATGCGCAGTGATGTCAACAAAGTTATTTGGAAATAAGGCTCATAATATAGGTTAACTAGGTGACCCGTGCGGAATTCCGCAAAAAAAAAAAAAAAAAAAACTCTAAACTTAAAATTTAATACGACAATTTTTATTGGCTTCATTTGCACAACATCGCCATCTACTGCCGTCGTTCTGACAACTTTTCAAAGAGATCAAAGACACGTTCACTTTTACAACTACTACAAAAGTGATACCCTATATTAAAATCAAATACCCAAGGCTACTACTAAACTAAATACTAACGTTATCGCAAAACTACCATAGTATTTTGAAACAATAAAAGTTACAATTAAGGTTTACCGAGCTAAGCCTTGGCTTGAAATGTCGCATTTAAAATTGATTTGAACAACAATGTAACGATTTTGACAGTTGAGCAAAAAAGTTAACTTTTTCAAACTTCAATCGCTTATAAGTCGCTTAAACGTGGATTTTCGAGATTCCCGTTACGCGGCGCTAGCGGAGAAACGTTCTAAAGAACGCAATTTTTTAAATCTTTCGAATGAAATCAAAATGGAGACGATACGACAATTATTTCGCTAGATAGAGTCAATTTTGTGCCCAAAAATTGAAGTTCGAATAAAAAACGAACCGACACTTTTTAGAGGGTGGGTCTAATTTTCGTCAATAGCCCGCGGGATAAGCTTCAAAATCATAAATTTTCTTGCAGTTCGATAAAGAAATGAGCGAGTTTCGACCGGGTATAGGATTCGGCTTAGAGAAATAATATATGGAGATTTGAACAACAATGTAACGATTTTGCCAGTTGAGCAAAAAATTTAACTTTTTCAAACTTCAATCGCTTTTAAGTCGCTTAAACGTGGATTTTCGAGATTCTCGTTACGCGGCGCTAGCGGAGAAACGTTCTAAAGAACGCATTTTTTTTAATCTTTCGAATGAAATCAAAATGGAGACGATACGACAATTATTTCGGCTAGATAGAGTCAATTTTGTGCCCAAAAATTGAAGTTCGAATAAAAAACGAACCGACGCTTTTTAGAGGGTGGGTCTAATTTTCGTCAATAGCCCGCGGGATAAGCTTCAAAATCATAAATTTTCTTGCAATTCGATAAAGAAATGAGCGAGTTTCGACCGGGTATAGGATTCGGCTTAGAGAAATAATATATGGAGATATTATGAGCCAATAAAATATCTTCTCATTTTGAATGATGTAAGTTAAAAAAAAATCGCCAAAAGGCAACTCAATGGTAACACGTATATCAATTGTTGCCTCAAACACAATCCCTACAAAAACTCAAAATATATTACATCCTGATTTCAGTGTATAAGTTTTCCAAAAAACACTCTACTTTGTACAATACTCTTTGCTTATGAACTCTAACTTTACATAGTGCAATAAAATGTTGAATATTTAGAGATATAATCTTTTAATAGTACTTTTTGACTCTGTAACAAAAGCATCTTCTGAGTTACGTCCTTTACTGAGCTAACTGACATATTTTCGAAATCAATGTCTGAGAAATACTCTTCATAATTATAAGTACCTGGGGACCGAGCCCACTCGGTTAAAAAAAAAAAGAGGTTTGTAAACTCGTGTTTTTTTCTAAAATGCGAAGTACTTATTTAGATCAACTTGAAACGCATTTTTAAGCCTTTGGTTGCAATTACGCATTTAAAACAGCCGAAATTTGTTTTAAAAAACACAACTTTATTTAATCCATGCTCACCGTAAAATCACATCCAATTTCATTTAATTTGGCGCCGAAGGCGCGGGAGGGGTTGATGAGAATGGATGCAGAGTCCCTGTTCTCCAGTACGCATTTGGTTCCAGTTGGTTCTGTTCAGACCACAACTCGTAGTTTAACTGGGATGGGGCTCTGAAGAGCGCTCTGTTCATTTTTGAACCAGGCCCAAGGGCCGAGCAAACCCTTGGCCCAGCATCCCACCAGAGGTATCGTTTCACTTGGAAAATTTTACGACCACGAACAATTTTAACGTCCCCCATCCACCATTAATGAAGACGGTGGATCTTCGATCGACTCGGCTTCCTCTATATGATCGGCCCGGGACCCTCTGGTTACGAGTCCGACGACTTACCGATCGGACTACCGCGGCCTACACCTAATTCTAACTTTATTTTGATCGATTTCTTTCAAATTTAAAAAACAATGATAATTCTAACGTGTTGCAAAAACCATAAAAATTTAAATTTGCGCTGATGTGATTAAATATGAAATCCCTTGTTATAATAAAACGTGGTTGCTATGAAACAGTGACAATAAGAGTAATCATAAAGAAAATGGCGAAAGAAAGCTCGTCAAACTTTTAATGAAAGCACGAAAAACGGGATTCTTTGTGAAAACTTGCGTTTTTACAGAAAAAACGCCGATGTAGCTGAACTCAAAAACCAAAACTTTATCTAAATGCAAAATTTTATCAAAATCGTTAGAGCCGTTTTCGAGATCCGAAATATATATATATATATATATATATATATACAAGAATTGCTCGTTTAAAGATATTAGATAGAAGTAATTTTGTTTTGAAACTTAATATTTTAAGAATGAGTTTCATATTTATTGATTTTTTACCTGAAATATCTTACTAAACACTCTTGAGGAGGAAAAAAAGTATTTTAAAACTAACTATAACACTTTTATACTCAATTTTGAAATCGCACTTGAAAAGTAAAAAGTAATCTGATTTTTATGTACTGTAAGTTACCATAAAATTCAATAGATGTCGGTGGACAATTACCACTGTTTTTATCCCATGGCTTTTGAATAATTGAAACAGCTTGTTATCTAGTGAAGCCTTGCTTTAACATTTCAAAAACAATAACAATTTAACGTTGCCAAATACCATAATTTAAACTCGCGCTGATGTGATTAAATATGAAATCCATTTGTTATAACAAAACGTGTGTCGCCACGGAAACTAACAATGGAAAGTAATCATAAAGAAAATGGCGAAAAGAAAGCTTCTCAAACTTTCAATGAAGGCACAAAAAAAAAACGGGGTTTTTTGTGAAAACTCGCATTTTTACAGAAAAAACGCCGACGTAGATGAATTCAGAAACCAAAACTCTATCTAAATACCAAATTTTATCGAAATCGTTAGAGCCGTTTTTGAGATCCGAAAAATAAATAAATAAATAAATAAATAAATATATATATATATATATATATATATATATATATATATATATATATACATACAATAATTGCTCGTTTAATTAAAGATATTAGATTAATATTGGTTTTTTTTTTTTTTTTTTTTTTTTTTTTTTTTTTTTTTTTTTTTTTTTTTTTTTTGTAGCTATATGCTCTCCAATTCTCCCTTATTTAAGTTCAGCTTCAATTCACTCACCGGGCCACTACTTCTACCCACATATTCGTTATTAATGTGGTCATGATTATCCATATGGAAATTATGCTTCTTTGACTAATGTTCTCACATCTAAAAATGAGTTCTTTCTCATTTCTTGTTATTTTTCGAAATTACTAACTAATTACAAACAAGAAGTTCTGTCAAGAACTAAACCAGCCTACTTTCCCGTATATGGTCATCGGCATTCTAGCATCTGATCATTGTTCTTTCGTAGAAAAATTCCTCAATTGTTTTCAAAAAAAAAAAAAAAATTAAAAGTACAAAGTACATCAAAACACATTTTATCAAAGAAAGGAAAAAAAAAAGAAAAAAAAACTCGTCCGTTGATAAAATGTCTCGAATTTCACTTTTAATCCGTTGCCAGTTGTTAAATACAAACAAAGAATAAAACACCCTTGTGAATGAAACATTTTTATTACAAAAAAAATCGTCTGCCAAAAATAATAATAATAATAAATAAATAAAATAAAACAAATGAATAAATAAACAAAAAATCGTCTGCACAGTCAGTCATTTTTTTCTGAGCCTGCATTTCCGCCATGTTTGCGGAGTCGGAGTCGGAATCAGAGTCCTCACAGAAGATTACTCAGAAAAGTACTTTGCAAACATAATTTATCAAAACCATTTTCTTACAAAGTTAGTTTGAAGGAAATCCGACTTTAAGTTCAGGATCAACATTCAACTTAAATTCCCCGTAGGTGCTAATGTTAAATTTTTTTTCTGAAAGCATCGTGGGACAGGTTGTTTGAACGGTTCAAAGTTGAACTAAAAATTGTTCAAATCGAAAAATCAA
Source organism: Uloborus plumipes (assembly GCA_038373865.1). Classification (NCBI taxonomy): domain Eukaryota; kingdom Metazoa; phylum Arthropoda; class Arachnida; order Araneae; family Uloboridae; genus Uloborus; species Uloborus plumipes. Next base: position 174,416 of record JAXGGA010000127.1, read on the forward strand.
ATATGGGAATGAGCTGTACTCTCCGAGATCTTTCCAACAAAAAAAAAAGTTTATTCCATTCGGATGGTTCACTCAGAAGTTATTAGGTGGGGAAAGGTTGCTTGAACGGTTCAATGTTGAACGAAAAAATGTTCAAATTGAAAATTTAAATACGGTAATGAAGTATCCTTGCTGAGATCCTTCGAACAAAAAAAAAAGTTTATTTAAATCGGACTGTTCACTCAAAAGTTATTAGGGGTGACAGCTTGCTTGAGCGGTTCAATGTTGAACAAAAAATTGTTCAAATCGGAAATGTAAATACGGGAATGAAGTATCCTTGATAAGACCTTTCGAACAAAAAAAAGTTTACTCAAATCGGACTGTTCACTCAAAAGTTAGCATCGCGGGACAGGTTGTTTGAACGGTTCAAAGTTGAACCAAAAATTGTTCAAATCGAAAAATCAAATACGGGAATGAGCTGTACTCGCCGAGATCTTTCCAACAAAAAAAAATTTGTCCAAATCGGAATGTTCGTTCAAAAGTTATTAGGGGGGGACAGACAGACCGACAGACTGACGACCGACAGACAGACACACAAATTCCCCATCTCAATACCCTACTTTCAAATTTTTAATTTTTCGATATTCATTTTACCTTTTTATTTTTTTAACTTGGCTATTTTTTGGACTTGGCGATATTTTTTTTTTACTTGGCGATATTTTTTGGACTTGGCGATATTTTTTTTAACTTGGCGATATTTTTTGGACTTGGCGATATTTTTTTTTACTTGGCGATATTTTTTGGATTTGGCGATATTTTTTAGATGCATTAAGCTACTTTTAATACTTTTTTCGTCTTTCTTTTGTTTTTAACGGGAAAGTAGGCTAAAAAGTAGCATAAAAGTGCTTTTCTAGTTCTTCAATTTCGAAAACTTTCTAAGAGAGAGCGCCTACGTTTTTGAGGTTATTTATCATTGTTAAACTGTTTAGAATAACAAGAATAAATACATAGCTAATTTTATGAAATAACTTGCAAATTACAATAATTACCATAATCTTTAATAAAATTTACATAGAAATAGTAATACAATTATAGATTTAATTTAAAAAAGTGGAATGTGGTAGCCTCTTTGACGTGAACAGCAAGCTTCTCCTGAAAAAGTGTATATACCACCCAATTTAGAGGGAAATTTTAAAATCAAGCTGTAGGCAGCTTTGGTGAATTCCAATGTAATTCAAAAGGAAGCTAAACATCTACTAAGAACGTGATTTTTGTTTTAAAAGTAGAATAACACGGACTGCAAATGTATACATTATTATATTGTTTTCTGCTGATAAACAAAGCTCTCACATCAATATAATTCTTCTATGCGAACTACTCATGTAAACTTTCTTTTCCTTTGAAATTCATATATTAAACCTTTTAGGCATGTTAGTTTTTACTAAGCAATTTATCAATGCTCCGAAAGTACCCCAGGAACATTTTAAAACCAATTTGTAACGCTGAAATTGGATTTGTGCTTTGAAAATCTTGTACATATTTTGAGTAAACTATGCGTCTGCGTTTCACAATTGTTTTCACTCATAAGGAAAGCATTATGAACAATAAAGTTTTAATAAAAGATTTTTATGTTAAAAAAATGTTCATAGTTTTACACTATTGGGCAACAGATTATCTAAAGTAGAGGATAAATTTGAATGACTTTCTAATTCTTAAATCGTACTATTTAAAAAAAGAAATTACGAGAATTGCAGAATGACACATAAATGCTGAAAATATTTTAGTATCACTGCATTTTCAACATCCTTTGTGCAAAGTTTTATTTAATTTCCAAGTTTTTGCTAGATGTTTAGTTTAGTTTTGTACGCATATAGGAGCAAATAAAAGCGTAAATAAATTCACAAAGTAAAATTTCAGTTATAAATGAATCAAACATAAAAGTCATGTTATCTCGTACATACATAAGATTTTTAATACTATCCTTTACTCCCTGTCTTGAAAAACGCAACACTTTAACGAAAAAGTTTAAAACTTACCACGTACTGATTAGTTTGCTCAATATAGATATTATTTTAAGCAACAAGTATGAACTTCAAATGCTTAAACTCATGGAACAAAATAAAAAGACTGTCGAAGGACCCAAAACAAAAGTTTTATAGATGAAGATAAATTTTGTACTTATGCGCATAATGATGAATAAAAAACGACGTATAATACAACCGCAAATGGTACCTTACATTTAAATAATGATTTTCCTTCAACAAAATATTCCTTCCAAGCCATTAGGGTAAATTATTGAGGAAATGTGTATACTGCTTTTGTACTGATATTCGCAAAATGGAGCTTTGCAAATAGCTATACGACGTTCCCCCATTATTATAGCTATATTTCGTACATGTCATCTTTATTTTAGTCTATTTCTTTAACTTTTTCGAAATTTCATCTCCCCAATTTCATAATCATTACCCCGAATGCATATTCCAGCCTTGATATAACTTATATATTATTAAAACACATTGAGTTCAAAACTAAATACTTAGCTAAATACGGAACTCCAGAAAAGGGAAAGGAAAAAGAGCAAAAATTAAATTTGATCTACTTACTAACACAGGTCTGCGATGAAAAAATTGTTGCATATTTAACTACTGGTTTCAACAGTATTTTCTGTGCTGGTTACGGAAAAAATAGTGAAAAAATTCCATCATCCTCAGATAAGTCACAAATTTCGAGTGAAATTTTCTCATTTTTAGAGTTTTCAGGTTGAAAATGCTTAAGATTTTTCAATATTATAGCCTATATAAGAGTTAAATTTAGTCTGTATAGTAGACTTTTCATGGTGAACATGTAACAAAACAAAGCGAGCATGTTATTTGTAGAAAAACAAAAGTTACTGTACTATTCGTTTTAATTCTTTTATCCAATTTGGACAGTCGAAATGAAAATAATAATAATCCTAAATAGAGTTTAAAAAAATAAAAATACGCTTTTTGAGTAAATTAAACAAAAAAGAAATTTCAAAACTATTCAATATCCGCTTAGTTTACATGCACTTATAATGCATCAATACGTAATATAGTTTATCCTTTAGTAATAATAATAGTATTAAATGTATTACTTTTATGCTTGCAAAGAACATGAAGTTTATCTTTTATTCAATACTAGCCGGGTACCCGGCCCTGCCCGGGTTTCTGCCGGGTAATGTGTTTCAGTGAAACTCATTCATAATTTTTTCAGCATTAAGCGGCACATCTATATACATAAATGGCTACTTCTGTAAACAATGGCTATTTTTTCTGTCTGGATAAACTAAAAAAAAAAACTGTATTACACACTCTAAATACAAATGCAAGCTACAAATAATGTTTAGGTAAATAGGAAATGTTATATGCTTGGTGTATTAAAATAAATATATATTTACAGTATCAATCGCTCTGGAGTCAACCATTTCCAAATATTGCACGTTAAATAAGTCCCATTATTAGTATCTATCCTTGTGACTTCAATGGTGAAAACTCAGTTGGGGAAAAAATCTGGTATGGACTCCACACTACTTCCTTTTACGTGTAAATTTCTTAGTAGTTGCGTTAAGTGTTAAAAAAAGTGCTTGGAGTGAGCAAGGTAACAATTCAAATATTTACTCCCCTAATATGCCACGAAACAATGCAAAAAATGTTAAATTCTCTAAATATTGCTGATTTTAATATCATTTAGTGAATTTTTTGCAAAATATCGCCAATAGCGCCAAGTTGAACCCAAATTCAATAAATAATATTTTCGCCAAATTTGTCGCTAACTTGGCGATATGTCGCCGAGTTGGCGTCAAACACTTGGCGACCAAAAGCTTGGCGACATATCGCCAAGTGGTCGCGCCAATTCATATCACTTGAGTCTGCATTGAAATTAACACTGATTTACCCCAAAAAGGGGTAAAACACCACCTTGGGAACATTCGAATGCAACCACAAGGAGAGGTGCACAATTAGATCATCCTCAGAGCCTACATACCAAACGAGAAGCTTCTACGGCATATAATTATTGAGTTATGCGAGACACATACGCACATACGTACAACAGACGTCACGAGAAAACTCGTCATAATTAACTCGTGGCTTGTTGAAAAGGATTTTTCGGCTGCTTATATGCTGATAGGTACATATGCACGTGCTGACAGGTCGAAAAAACTACTGAGCATTCATTAGGGGGTGAGCAAAATCAAAATTTAGACTCAAATGTGAGTGTTTTTTTTTTTTTTTTTTCGCTATTACAATACTTCCTTTACTACGTAAAAAAAAGTAAAAAGGCTATAAACACTTTGTATTTTCTAACTGTTGCCACTATCAATTCTCTTTTTTTTTTTAACCCGGTATCGATTATTGGCATAGATGGATATAAAAATCCTAAGAAAGCAATAAATGTCATACTTATTCCAGAGAAGCCTTGGTTCAAAATTTTCATCATGATTACTATTAATATTGTTGTTGCGAGGCAACAAATTTTTGCAGCAATGGACAGAAAATTTAATCATTTAATATGAAATTTACTGTTTTCCATAATAACTTTTTAAAACTAAGTTTTTTAGAAATAAATTATAGCTTATCCTGCTCCCTGTTACTGTAGCTATCTACGGTGAAAAAATGGTTAAAATCGGTCCAGTAGTTAGGAAGATTACTCCGGAGATACATGCATGCAAAGTAGTCATTTATGTATATAGATTTGAATAAGACCTTAAATCTCAAATGGGAAAATCCATTTCCAACAGAAAAAAGACCAGTCAGTCTGCTCCCTCCCCATTTCTACTGTCTGATAGGCTTCATTATGAAGAATGTAGTGAGCTGTGACCAAGCGTAGATGCAGAAGGAGGTGGGGGGGCTCATGACCCCCTCCTTTAAACCACAAATGTTGCCTAAAATTGCATTTTTTGGACTTATAGTTCGAAAAAACCGCGAAATACCCTTGTTTTGGCACAAAAATTGCACTGTGACCCCTCCCTTTCCGAAAATGACCTCTTAATAAACCAGAAGCTGGCTCCTTGGCCGTGACCTTGATTGCAGTCAGTGACTCAGTGTGGAGCTATAGTCACTATGGCATACAGTTCAAACAGTTTTGTGCTCTTTTGAAGAAATTGCTACTAGAGGATGTGTCAACTCTCCTAGTAGCCCGTTTGCACTGCTGAAATTAAGCCGCTGAAGTTTCCTCCTACCCACTGCGCATTCACTTAGCGCAGCTTAAAACCGCTCAAGTTGAGTGACATTTTAAAGCCGCTCAGCTCGAGCCATTTTACGATTTCTCATTCAAAGATGGCTGCCGCTATGAAAAGTAGACAACTGGGCAGATGATGAAACGTTTGCCCTGTTGAACTTACACAATTAATGCATTGATAAATTGCGAAACAATAAGCGCAATAGATTGGTCTATGAGGGCATGGAGGAGAGTCTGAAGAATTATGGATTCAATAGAGCTTCTGCAGAAATCTCCGACAAAATCCAAAATCTCATTCGGCGTTACAGGTTAGTAATATTATTCATATTTTTCTCTTATCTAATGTTTACATCTGTGTAACTTTTTTAAATGTAATAAATTGTTCTGAAATTAGTAATAATTTCCAAAATTCATTCATGAGCGTCACGGTTTTTAATTGTTTACAATTCCCGATGTTGAATGAAAAAAAATCAATTTGGCGCTATTGGCGATATTTTGCGAAAAATTCACTGAATCATGTTAACATCGACGATATTTAGAAAACGAATCATTGTAAAGTATTATTTTGCATTGATTCGTGACAAACTGGGGGTGCAAATGTTTGAATTGTTATCTAGTTCACTCTAAGGCAGTATTTTAACACTTAATTCATCTATTATGGAATTTAAACGTAAAAGGAAGTAGTGTGGCATTCACACTAGATTTTTTTTCATAACTGCTTTATTATGCTTTGGAAATAATGTGAAAAATAACTTGAAATTAACCTTGTTTTTAACCGACTTCAACAAAGGAGGAGGTTATACAATTCGTCGGAGATTTTTTTTTTTGGTATGTTACAAGATTACTCGAAGACGCCTGGACCGATTTCAAAAATTCTTTGTTAGAAAGGTCTTTCTTTCCGATCGGTCCCATCCTCTCGTGGTCCGGGTTCGATAACGGGAACCTGCAGAAATCTTTCGAAAAAGAAATTGGGATCACAGTAATCGTAATAATGACCATTTTGAAAGCCAGGCTTCTCTGGATTGCATAATGAAATTCCTTTCTATGGTCTTTTTGAAAATTTTAAACCGAGTATCTTTCTATGTCCTGCTTTTTTCTCCTGAACTCCAACGAACTGAAAGTCGTACCAGGTACTGATTGATTCGTAATATTTCAGGTTTTATTAGTCTTAATTTACATAAGGTTTGATAAAGGAATTCTGAAGAAAGTGAGGAAAATCTCCAAATTTTTGCTCAAATTTAAAGCGATTTGTCCTAAATGATTAATTTATGAAATCCATTGTTACAGAACGTGATTGATATGAAACAGTTATTATAATGATCATGAAAATTTTAAATGAAGGCTTAACTGAAGCAAACATGAAACTCATTAGCAGGCCACGTATGTAATACGTCGTGAAACTTTATGAACTGCGAGAATCTAGTGTTGTTTTGAAATATAAATTAGTTGAAAAGCCGTTAATATTTAGCCTTTAATTAAACTAGTACACAAATAAATACCAGAGAATAACAAGGATTATTTTTTAGTGTCAATCGTTTAAAATTTTAGACGCGTTGATACTTTCTTTTTTCCCCTTACATAGTTTATTTTATGAAGCATTTACTTAAGAAAATTAGGTGAAGTTTTGCAATGGAAACATTACTTTATTTCATGCGTACATTTACACTAAAAAGAATAAAATAAAAATATTTTTGAAAATGAACCGACTTCGGATTTTCACTCAGCAAATGCTCTAAAAAGTTAAAAATAATCTGTAGATAACCACCGTACGTATAATTTATTCTTTGAACACCATCGATACTACATTTAAACATAAGTTTTGAAGTCGGCGCAAAAACTATAGGTAAAATGATGTTTACTATACTTTGCCAACATATTCATAGAAATCATTGAAAATTGAGAGCTGAATATTTGTACCATTACATAAATATGTATTTTTCAATTAATGTGAATGCGAATAAAGAACCTGGATTCATTTAAATTTACATTTATAGTTTTGAATGATTCTATTTAGCTTTTTTGCGCAACTTCAAAACTTATGTTTAAATGTAGTATCGATGGTGTTCAAAGAATAAAATTATTTTTTACTTTTTAGAGCATTTGTTGAGTGAAGTTCCGAAGTCGGTTCAATTTTTTTTTTTTTTTTCAAAAATATTTTTATACATCTTTTTGTCGCCAAAAAGTGTTAAGTTTCTATTGCTAAAAGAATTTTACGGATGATTCAAGTTTTCAATAATTCAAGGTACAAGATAATCAAGGGTGTAGAGCCCCATTTTCCTCCGATTTCGCAAGCTACCGTTTTAAAATATTTGCACAAACTGATTATTCGGTTTATCTGCTGAAAAAGCAACTGAATATTCGGTGTATCTCTGCTTTTTACCATACCGTACCTTTAGAGTATTTCTTTAAAATTATATAAATAATTAAATATCCCGTATCAAGTGGGTATTAAATGATCACCTGCCACTAATTAAATTTGTGTGTCTTGGGAACGGAATAATTTTGAGTGATAAATTTCCGGAACTTAAATGAGTTTTTAAAAATAGTTTTTTGAAAAACAAAGAAAATAATGAAAAATGAACATACAGAAATAAACAAACTATTATAATTCTGAAAGTTGAAGTGTACAAAAAAAAAAAAAAAGGTGCTGGTGAACTAGATGCTGCTCAAGTTGTATGTACCACATTTTGCATCAGAGGGTGAACCGTGTTTTTGTGATGCATGATACACAGATCATGAGTTTTCAGTAGCTTGAGCTCTAATCACCTCCAATTTTCGTTCTGTGTTTTAGCTACGCAAAATAAAAAAATATAAGTACATTTGGTAACTTTAAAACGAGTGAATTTCATTACAATTTCTTGTCCCATCTTTATTTACAGATTCTGTAATTTTCATGATTTGTTCTGTTTTTCAGAGGCCGAAGAAAACGACTACAGGAACGAAAAAAAAAACAGATTTTTGATGGAGCTCCTGCAGCAATTTAATGAAATGCAGAAAACATATGATGAAAATTCGAAAGGAATGTGTTCACTAATGAGACGATAATCATTAGAAAATGATGCAAATGTCATTGTGATTATGAAGGAGCAAAGAAATGTTTAAAAATCTTTACTAAATAAATAGTACTCAGTTTCATGAGTTATGTGATTTGTTATTTTGTTCAAAATATTTTTTAATATTTATAAAAGAAGTAACTGTAATCAGTGACTTCATTGCTTGGAAAAAAAGTAAAAAAACTCATAAAAAGTCAAATTTTATATCATTTCAAAAACTAATGTCTCCTATAAGAGAACTTTATTAATTGTCATTCATGTAACAATTTCGAACTTTTTCAGCTTTTATGCCAATTGTGTTGAAAACAGAATTGTTTTACGAATTTTAGAAGAAGCTATATCCGCAAATTCCCCTCTGTCTAGTTTTCCTTCTCTTGACTATATTATCGTGCTAAGCGCAAAAGTGGAACCTGCAGTCAAACTAAAACTGGGATATTACTCTTCAAAGTTTTACGCCACCATGTACAAATGGTGCCCATGTAATGAATGGTACATGCTGTACCCCCACCCCCTGCAAAAACTCTGCGGTTTTATTTCAATGTGGGATCCATCAATATGGCTCCACAGCATTGAGGAAAACCCCATTCACTTTCAAACAGCCCAACAACGGTTTACATCTCTTCCTGAGTGGATGGAAATTTTATAACTTCCGCCAGGTAATTTTTCACGAGAAAGTCACAATATACCAGAACACATTCACAAACGGTGGACTTTTGTACACCCAAAAAGGTGGGATATAGTACTGTGATCTGCTGAAGAGGCTAGCTAGTACCGGGCAAAATAGCGATCCTTTTCCCGCCAATCATTGCCAATATTTGTCGTTTAAAGTTTGCACGTTTGCTTCTTGAAAACAGTAAACAACAGCATAACGGATCACAGTTACAGTTAATCAGAACTACAGCCAAAGCATTTAAATCTTCAAAATTACAGTTACAGTTAATTTGCCGTTCCGCTCGAAGTAGCACTTTACAATTAAGCTTTAGGTGCGTTCTCCAGTGCAAACAGCATTCAAAATAAGTGCGCTTAACTCTTAAGTGCATTGATGGATTGAGTGTACTTATTTCACAGTGTAAACGGGGTATAACTGATTCTGTCATATTTGTGGGTCTTATATGGTCAAGAAGCAACAAAAGAACATTTCTAATTTTGCTAAGAAGGTATATTTTGCATACTTTGATGTTAAACTATGGGATCAAGATAAACATTGGGCTCCCCATATAGTGTGTTCTATGTGTTCGAAAGAACTGAGACATTGGTTTCAAGCTAAGAAAAATTATTTCGTTTTTGGGTCATTCCATGAAAATGTCAACTTCAGTCGAAGAAAAAAAAAAATACCGAAGTAAAAAAAGTATCAAAAAATAAATGAACAAATACATAAAAAAAATCATGCAACATAAGAAGTTTAAAAAATTGAAAAAGTATTGTAATTATCTCTGAGATTAGCCGTAATAAATAGTTTGTAGTGTTTCTATACTGCTTATTATTCGATAATTACGTTAGTCACGTTACGTTAGTCACACTCCATCTTAAGTAAGAGTGACACTCAAGACTAAAAAAAATTAAGATTTAATAAATGTGTTTCATGTTTTTAAAAGCCAACTTTACACATTTTTCAAATATATCATTCAATTTTTAACACTTGTTTAACTTTGAGAAATTTTTGCCTCTCAACATGAGCATTCATTTTCAGGATTGCAAAAATGTTACGTTAGTCACACTGCTATTTTGGTTGAAAAAATATCTAGTGTCACTAATTTTGTTTTTAATTCTTAGCAGAAATGATACATAGATACCACGTACATTGTAAATCCACCAGCATAACTAAAAAATATTTTTTGTCCTTTAAGTTACAAGTAAACACAGTTACAAAATCAGCTCTGAATGTTACGTTAGTCACCATTGATTGAGCATGGCGGGTTACCTTGTATTTCTTTTGAAAACTCGTAAATCCGCTTACTCTTAATAATGTGAGTTCGATGAGTGATGAATTTTCTTTATTAAATGCGATAAATATTTATTTTAACACATCACTAAAAACTATGTACACAAGATGAATATTAAAGAGATATGAATTAAAGAATATTAGAATACATGAAGAGATACCATGCAAACGAACAACCTAAAACTCAGAATCTGGAATTCTAAAAAACAAAAACCTTTTTTTTTTAATCGTTGCCAAACGCGTGCAAGCAAAGCGCAATAATAATTAAATTAAAGGCTTAGCTGCGGCGCGTTCGACAAGAACTACCGTACTCCCCCCCATTGGACGAATGTCCTAAAGTACTTCAAATAGGTAGGGGAGCAATCTTAATGATTGGTCTTTTAAACGTTCCTGAGGTAGTTTTTACCTCCACAACCCTCACAGTTCCATCATCAGCAGGAAAAGTTTCTACAATTCTGCCTAAACTCCACTTCATTAGATTTTTGAGTTCGTCTTTCAACAATACTAGTTGTCCAGTCTCTATATTTGGTTTAGATGACTTCCATTTACCTCTCTGCTGCAACTGTGTGAGATACTCGGCACTCCATCGCCTCCAGAATACTTCACGAAGAGCTTGAATCAATTTAAATCGCGAAGTGTATGATAAAGAATTTTCAGTGAGACTTGACTCTGGTATTGATAGAAGTGATGTCCCAATTAGAAAGTGACCTGGTGTTAAGGGATTAAGGTCGTTTGGATCACTACTAAGAGGAGTTATTGGTCTTGAATTCATACAGGCTTCAATTTGAGTAATTAAAGTTGATAATTCTTCATAATTAAGCACTGCTGATTTACATGTTTTGAAAAGATGTTGCTTCATTGATTTGATGTTGGACTCCCATATGCCTCCGAAATGAGGTGCACTGGGTGGAATGAAATGCCAGTTAATGAGCATTTCTGAAGCGAAGTTTTGAATGGAATCTGATTTAAGAATTTCCATTTGATTGTATAAATAATTTCTCGCACCTTTAAAATTAGTGCCATTGTCACTATATATGTCAGCAGGTTTCCCTCTTCTTGATATGAATCTTCTTAGGCATGCTAAAAATGATTCTGTACTTAATTCGGAAACTATTTCAAGATGAACTGCTTTTGTTGTGAAGCAAATAAACATAGCAATGTATGACTTTGTAGTAACCCTGGTTCGTTTCAGATTTGGCTTCGTTATTATCGGTCCTGCGAAATCTATACCCGTTTTGAGGAACGGTCTGGATGGAAGCACGCGATCTTTAGGCAAATCTCCCATTATTTGACTCATGAATTTCTTTTTCATTTTAAAGCATATCAGGCAACGCTGAAGATTTCTTCGTACTTTATCTCTCCCTGATATCACCCAAAACCGCTGTCTGATGAGTGAAAGAACAATTTGGGTTCCTCCGTGAAGAGAGAGTTTGTGGTAGTAATCGATAATTAAATCCGAAAGGTGATGATTTTTAGGAATTAGCATTGGATGTTTTTGATCATTTGTTAGATTAGAATGCTTAAGTCTGCCGCCAACTCGTAAAATACCGTTTTCGTCAAGAAAAGGATTCAATGATGTTAAAGAACTTTTAGCTGGCAAACTACCCTTCGTTTGAATATTATGAATTTCGGGTTTGAATTCTAAATCTTGGACCAGCTTCACAATGCGTGTAGTAGCATCATGCAATTCTGATGTTTTAAGTGATCCAATTTTCCTATTGTCTTTGACACATTTTGCATTATGAATAAATCGAATGCAATACGCAACTACTCTTGTAAGTTTAGTCAACGAAGAGTACTTGTTAATGAAGTTCGGCTCGACCTGTACTTGATTGGAATAACTTGCTGTTTTCTCAGAAACTTCAGAGATATAATCGTTTTCCGAAGCTGAATGATCTCGTGAAGGAGGGATAATTATTGGTGAATCTAACAGCCAGGAAGGACCTTCCCACCACAGTGAATGATTAAGAAGTTTTGAAGGCATGAGTCCTCTCGAGGCACAATCAGCAGGATTTTCCTTGCTTGCGACGTGATGCCAAGCATCTGCTCTAGTATTACTATGAATTTGTGAAATTCTATTAGAAATAAATGATTTCCATTTATGAGGTTCTGAATTTATCCAGTCGAGCACAATTTGAGAATCCGTCCAAAAGAACGGCTCATCAACTTGAATAGCGAGATTTTCAACTACATTCTTGTAGAGTTGGCTTAACATTACAGCTGCACACAGCTCTAAACGTGGAAGCGTTATGGTTTTCAGAGGTGCAACTCTAGTTTTTGCAGCTATTAGACTAACCTTGACTTTCTGATCTTCAAATTCTGATCTCATGTAAAGGACGGCAGCAAAAGCTTTTTGAGAAGCATCGCAAAAACCGTGAATTTGGATGCATTTTACATCAGAATTTTGGAGGAAGAAATGGCTTGGAGTTTGAAATTTTTCAAGAATTGGAAGCTGTGAGGCGAAACTTGACCATTCCTTTAGTATAGCATTTGGAAGTGGCTCATCCCATTTTAACTTGCATAGCCATAATTTTTGCATCATGATTTTAGCCAAAATTGTAGAGGGTGAAATAAAGCCAATCGGATCGTAAATTCTAGCGATGTTAGATAGTAATTGTCGCTTTGTGGTGACTTCTTGAGCTGGATTTAAATGAATTGCAAAAGTGTCTTGAGTTGGATTCCACTGAATGCCTAGGAGCTTCACTGACTGATCTTCAGTGATGTTTACAGACTGATCTGTTCCTTTCAGTTCAGGAGGTAATTTTGAAAGAACACTAGGGTCATTAGATATCCATTTTCGAAGAGTGAATCCGCCCTTCTTCATTATATTAATTAAATCATTCACGAGATTTTCTGCTTCTTGAAATGAATTGGCTCCTGTTAATAGGTCATCTACATAAAAGTCCTTGTCGACAACCTTTGAAGCTCTGGGAAAATTCTTCTTTTCATCTTCATCAAGCTTTTTAATAGTTCTTATGGCTAAATACGGTGCACAAGCAGTTCCATAAGTCACTGTCATCAATCTATAATCTTCGATCTTTTGATCTGGATTTTCTCACCATATGATTCTCTGAAAATCAGAATCTGAATGTGAGACTAGAATTTGCCGGAACATTTTTTCGATGTCAGCCGTAAGAGCTATGGAGTGTGTTCTGAAATTTAATAGAATATAAAATAGATCAGTTTGGAGTTTAGGTCCTGCATGCAAAACATCGTTCAGCGAGATATTTGTTGATGATTTTGCCGATGCGTCGAACACAACTCTTAATTTAGTGGTGCTGCTTTGTTCTCTAATTACTCCGTGGTGTGGCATGTAAAAACACTTGCTATCTTCCATTTTGATTTCTTCTTTTGGCACTAACTCTGTATGGTTTAAGGATATATATTCCCTCATGAAATTCTTGTACTGATTATACATACTAGGATTTTGGATCAGTTTCCTTTCTAACGACAGAAATCGTCTAACCGCTTGATCCCTCGAATTTCCAAGATTTGGTTCATCTTTAAATGGAAGTTTGACTTCATATCTTCCAGTGCCATCCCTAGTTGTAGTTTCTGTGTAGAACGCTTCACAGTTTGCATCTTGAATACTTAACTTTTCCTTATGAGGGATAGATTCCAATTCCCAGAATTTTCGAAGAATTTCATCGGCTTCTACACTAGCATGGTGACACAATTTAGTATTTTCTTTACTTTCATTTGATTTGGACGATACCCTTCCTGAGAGAATCCAACCTAGTTTTGACTGAATGGCAATAGGTGCGTTTTTTCCTCCATTTTTCTTTTTACCTTGAATTACGTCAAAGAATATATCTGCACCTAATATTATGTCTACGTTTCTGGAGATGTAGAAATCTGGATCTGCTAACTGCAAACTTCCAATGTGTGACCATTTATGATTAGAAATACGGAAATTTGGTAATTTAGTAGTAAGTTCTTTAACCACTAGAGCTTTAGTGGAAAAGTTTTCTGAATTGAAGTGTGGAGTAAAGTTTATAATTACTAAGTAATTAGACTTGCCAGCAACTTGATTATCAGTTCCTATAATTAAGTGATCAGTTGCAAATGTTTCCAAATTAAGTCTGTTACAGCACTCTTCAGTCATCAATGAGATTTGTGATCCACAATCGAGTAAAGCTCTACACAACTGCCAATGTCCTTGAGAATCCTTGATTTTGACTACTGCTGTAGATAGCAGAATATTGCTAGAATTATTCAGACCAGTTAAAGTTAGACTACTGGACTGAGAATCATTAACCTTAATCGAATCACTTGACTTTCTTGCAGAATTATCTACTGAACGGTTCGATTTGTAAGAAGAATCGTGTAAGAGTGTATGGTGTTTTTTGGAACATTCTTTACAGTGAAAAGTAACTTTACACTTCGATGTATCATGATTTGCTCTCAAACAGTTAAAGCAAAGTTTGTTCTTTTTCACAAGATTCCAACGTTCTTGAATGCTCAAATTTTTGAATTCTGAACATTCGAATAATGCATGATCAAAATTACACAGTGAGCAATTTCGATTATTTTCATTTGCTACTGAATTGTAGCTTACTGACTTTTTAGGTTTCACGAGTTCCTCTTTAGGGTAGCTCTCCTTGCAGGCTTTCATGCTTCTTGCATGTTTTTCTAAAAATTCAATAAACTTCTTATAAGATGGTATTTCTTCATCTTCTAAGGTCAGTTCCCACTGTTTGCGAATATTATCATCTAGTCGTTTTTCAAGAAACTGAATGATGATTAATTCAGACAGTTTATCCAACTCGAATCCTAACGTGTTTAAATTTCGAATGGCTTCATTGCAACTGTCTAAAATGTCACGAAGAGCCTTAGATGACATTGATTTAACAGGCTTGATGTTGAATATTTTTGCACATAATGCATAAGATAATTCTCTTTTATTGTCGTAACGACTGATAAGCGTTTCCCACGCTTGAGAATAATTAGAATCTGTGATTGGGAATCCCTTTATGAGTCGAGCAGCTTCTTCTGTGATTGATGCATTCAAATATTGTAGTTTTTGTAGATCAGTTAAATTAGAATTGTCATGAATAGTCGAAATGAAAATTTGTTTAAAGCTGATCCAATTGCTAATATTTCCGTTAAATGTTGGAAGGTCAAATTTCGGCAAATTTATTGTTGTGTTTGTTTGAGAATGTCCATATTGAGTTGGTGCTGTTAATCTATTATCTTTCTCAACGTCATATTTAAATTTGTGAATTCTGTTTTCAATTTCGAATAAAAGATTGTGAATTTTATCTGAATAATCCTGACTAGTTTCAATTTCAATTCCGAATTCGTCTATATCTTCAATTAAATTTTCAATTTCTATATCAGCAGCTTGAATTTGGTTAAGTTTATTGCTCAGTTGTAGTTTGAATGTATTTAAATCTGAATGTGTAATATTTTCATCTTTTAAATTCTCAGTAATTTTACTCAATAGTTTAGTTGTGACTGCACGAATAGTTGATCTTTTCTTTTTAGCCTTTTCGTACGTAGATGCAACTTTAGAAGTCATGGTTTTACACAAAGTGCACAAAAATATTATAGAATAGAATGTCTCTGTATATTATGCAATAAATGAAGAATAGAATAATTTGAATACTTGTTCTGTTGTAGAATATAATCTTGCGTATAGAATGTATAATCTAATATTTGTAAACCAGGAAAATGAATATGAATTATTTCAATGAAATAAAAGTCTCAGTTTGTTATTTATAGCTCAAATGAATTCGAATAATAACAGTCATGAATGATATGCATAATAATAAGAATCAAGTGTTCGGTAAATAAATTATACAAAGTTCTACGTTTTCATTTTTCAAAGCAAGAGATTTCAAAATATCGTACCTTTAGAATAAGATTCGATGATTCACAAATATAACATCAAATCGTCACTGGTGGCTCCAAAATGATTGAGCATGGCGGGTTACCTTGTATTTCTTTTGAAAACTCGTAAATCCGCTTACTCTGTATAATGTGAGTTCGATGAGTGATGAATTTTCTTTATTAAATGCGATAAATATTTATTTTAACACATCACTAAAAACTATGTACACAAGATGAATATTAAAGAGATATGAATTAAAGAATATTAGAATACATGAAGAGATACCATGCAAACGAACAACCTAAAACTCAGAATCTGGAATTCTAAAAAACAAAAACCTTTTTTTTTAATCGTTGCCAAACGCGTGCAAGCAAAGCGCAATAATAATTAAATTAAAGGCTTAGCTGCGGCGCGTTCGACAAGAACTACCAACCATGGAATGACCCTTTTGCCTACCCATGATTTGGAGAAAGCCTAAAGATCACAGTGATGAGCATTAATTTTGTTCTTTTTCAGTGCAAGGTTTCAATTTGAAAAACAGGAAGGAATTCATACCCAACCAACATACGTTTGAAGAAAATAAATACCTTTGTGTGATAGATTTGAGGTTTAAATCCAACGTTAACGAAGCACATGGACCTGACTTGTCTATTCCTTCACAGCGACTTATAATAACTTTTCAACACATGTGCATCACTATTATGCTCATTTTAGCTCGGTATTGTTGTTTATTTTTCTGCTTTTACTTAACGTTAAAATAAAAAACAAATTCAAAATTATCCATTTTTTGTACTTTTTCCAAAAACTTCAACTTCATTTTGTAGACAAGCCTTAGGTGATAGAAAAAAACCAATGCCATTTTTGAAATCAGCAAAAAAAAGTATATAAAGATCAGTTAACTAAATTAAAATAATTTTTTAAAAGTTTATTTTTGCAGACCTGTGTAATTACAAACATAAACGCCTTTCACAGCCTTGCACAATCTGTATACGCCCAGTCCTCAAGTCTGTTCCAAACACTCAAGCGCGTCGGTTTACAGAACACTGTAATCAAAACCTTCAATACTTGTTTCTCTAACAACGATTAGTAATTAGTAAAAAACCTGTGATGATTTGAAAAGTTCAATATTTCAGCAACATAATACCTGAAGTTCGATCGGCATCGGCAAAACACCAAGAAGAAACATCGGCGCAGAGCTCTTAAAGTCTTATGAACGTAACCAAAATGAGCTATATAACGGCATAGCTGTCAAACGCGCTTGCTTTGCTCTGTACGCGGTAAGTTGGTAGGTTGGGGTTCGATCCTAACGTGTGTCATGAAAATAACTAACGAATTTGTGTAAAATTGATTGGTAGTGAGAAAACATGAACCTGATAAACATTCAGAGAACGAATAATTGAAAGTAATCTTCCAGCCCGATGAATGCGATTTTTCTTCTTCTTCCTTTTGACAAAGAATTTAGGTGTAACGTTACACTGAAATTGGGGAAACGTTACGCTATAGTTACATTACCGTAGTGTAACCTTCAACAAGTGAAGTGTTACTTTACACCAGATTTATCGGTAAAGTTTGTTACTCCACAGCAGTGGAGACATCACTACTGCCACCGTAAGTTTACACAACAAATTTTACAGTGTAACGAAACGATTTTTTTAAACAAAGATTACTCTATCTATACAAAACTCCATTTCCTACGTTTCCTACGTTCAAAACATAAACATTTTTACTTTTTATATTACACTAATAAAAATTTTCCTGATTTTTTACGGTAAAAATTACTGGCATCCTTGTTTCCAGTAACTTTTACCGTAAAATATTTTTTTACTGTAAAATTTTACGGAAGAGCAAACGAGAATTAAAAAGCGCAAGATGCAAACGACAAGGATCGAACCCGGGACCCAATTTTTCAGCACTGCTTTACTATCCACGTACCAGATAAGACACATCAGGATACGGAAATAGGGTGTCATGTGCATTTCACAGTAAGCCACGTGGTGATCAATTGGCGCTGCAATCGCAATTATTTTATCGGTATAATTTACTGTAAACATTTTCTGCACTGTAAACGATACATTTTACAGTAACATTTGCCATAAAAGCATCCTGAATTTTTAACTGTGTATGAGCATGCTTAGAAACTTTTCAATAATCCATCCCTGTATCATATATCTTCGACTGAGTTACATTAATTTGATCTTTTAAACATCGTCATTAGGATAGTTCCTGCATTTCAATGAAAACAACTTTGAATGCATTGATGCAAATTATTCAGTAAGCCCTGGCATGAATATGAACATTTTCTTTGAACTCAGAAATGCAATTCACGTTTAGATTTGCTTTCTACTTCAGCAGATCTCTGTAACACAACCTGGCACTAAATCTCATTAAAGTCCTTTGATGTGCAGTAGGAGGATGTAACAAGAATCCTAATGACAGATAGTAGTTGTGTTTAATCAGTTAACACTGGTTTAGAACTTTATTCTGGTAATTATGTCTGATTTTAGTTGTTTCAAACTGAGGACTTTGGGATTTGAGTGAAACAAACGTGGGCATAATTTAAGTTTAAATATATGAGTGAGCCTTTTGGGACGTTGTTGTCTTTTTAACAATGAAAGCATTTATCAGCTGCTATGTCTTATTTTTTCTATTTTGCTCACCCTTTAAATAAATTCCCCTGAAAATGGTTTGTAACGTTTAAAAAATTATAAGATAAAATAATAATAATAATAATAATAATAATAATGATAATAATAATAATAATAATAATAATAATAATAATAATAATAATACTAATAATAATAATAATAATAATAATAATAATAATAATAATAATAATAATAATAATAATAATAATAATAATAATAATAATAATAATTTGCTTTTCTGTGTTTTCTTAGAGCAATAATACAATTTTATTGCTTCAAATTTTTCAGGTAGAGAAAGAAATTAAACTTTGACCTTTAATGATTATTTAAACTTGTTCTGTCCTCTAAAACTTCTCATGGAATTTTACATTCACATTTCATTTAAAATTGAATATTTATTATCAAACGTATATTTTAGCAATCTCTGATCAAAATAAAAAATGTTTTTGAATAAGCGAAAACTCCCAAAAAAAGGACACGTATTAATTGATTCCTTTCAGTGCATCAAACGTTATTTTGTAATTATCAACTCTCACATGTGCTAGTTTCACAGTTGAAAGAAAAAAAAATACAGTTGTTTTTTAGTCCTGTTGTTTAAAAACTGTTTTGATTTGTTTGTATGCTATGTATACCTCGACCTGTATTTAATAGTGCCATTGCCATAATATAGTAGTTTTATGAGTCTTTCCCAATGTCCCACTATATCCCCACATGGAGCAAAATGGACAAATTTGAGAGCTTTTCAAAAACATATTTTAAAGGAATATAAAAAGGAAAAATCAAAATTAGGAACGGAAAAAATTTTTTTTTTCAATACCAAATGTTTTCTCTTATAATCGCTTTCTCAATATTTATCGAATTTCTTCAACTGTTTTTCTTTCTAGCTTTCTTTTGTAGAAAATAAAATTCCATTTACTTTTGCCATGACAAAATTAGTATGGCTTTTGAACTTTGAAAAATAACCTAGAACGCCAACTTTAATTAAGCACGGAAGTTAGAAATTCGTTAATGCTGAAAAAACTGTGTGTTTGAATTGGAAAAGTATTGAAAGTCCCGATTAACTATTTAAAATACACATTTAACACAGCACATCAACCACTTAACTATTTAAAATAAACGTACAATAGACAAACATTATTTTTCTTCTCATAAAACAGATTTGAGAGGCTTAAGTAGTTTTGAGTAAAAATTACTTGAAGGCTTCAGTAGTTTGGAATCTTAAAATGAGCTTCTAATATGCAAGATATCAATTTTACAAATGAAATTCTTGAGATGAAATATAATCTGGAGGGTTTACTTATTTCTATTAAATAAGACATTTCCTCCTTTAGTTTTAATCGTCTTTAGCTCTAAATAGAGAAAAGAAGCTTTGTTTTCTGGAGGTTTTGACAGAGATTCTGAATATTTTAAAGGATTTGTTTTGTTTAGCGCTTTTGCGATTAAATTATTTTATTCGTGTTGAGTATTTATTTTTAAAGAATCGACACTGTATTTATTTTGTCATTTGGCTTTGCGGGTATTATTTTCACAATTGAAAGAACAATTCATTAAGAAAAAAATATGTTACAATACTAAGAAAACATTATGTGAATAAAATTAAAAAAAACGGAAAGAAAAGAGAGAAAAACCTCTTGCATAATTTTATTTCCCCAGAATGTAAACTTTAAAATTGTTGCATTTATAACGGGTAGAGCATTGACAATAATCAAAGCTTTTTTTCAATAAAAAAACACGGTGAGTTTTGCTCATTTTGTGCACACAAATAAAATTTTTTTGTTTATCCCAGTTGTGGTTTTTAAATCTTTCAAAAAGTACGATTCTAAAATGAAAAGTATTAAATCAGCTGCAATAGCATATTAAAGACCATAAAACCTGAATTTATTCATTGCAAAACATTTCGTTGCTAATATATTTATTAAAAATATTTTTAAAATATACTGAATGACTCACAGATATAAAGCCAATCCTAAATTTTAAATTACTTTTGCAATTCTATAAAGATTTCAGCTAGAGTACATTAAGAATTATTTCGGTATACGTGAACATTAATACAATGGTAAGATGAAAATAACCTATAAACCTATTCAAAAGGCTACACTATTAACAAACGTATACTGATGCTTTAGAAACTTTATACTTTTGTGAGTTTCTTCGAGAAATAAGAGAATAACTGCTGTGTAACGTTTGTATATGCTTTAAATGACATTTTTTGTTTATTGTTCAGCTAAATGGCGCATGCGTTTAGAAGATCAACAACAAATTAAAGAACCAATAATTGATGTTTGATCTCATTTTATCGTAAGTAGCTAGGAATTAGTTGTAAATTTAAGAAATTAATGTACTTACTATGTAAAAATATTCTATGTATTTTCTTAAAAATATCACGAATGTTTGCGAAGATATAATCATTTTTTTACAAAATAGGAATTTCATTCGCTGCTTTTTGCCTCATAACACACAGTTTTTTTTTTTTTTTTTTTTTTTTTTTGCCCTATTGAATAGCAAAAAAACTACACAGCATAGAATAAAAACATTGTACTGATGTTCATAGTAAAATTATTTGTAAAATTTGATACAATTTAAAGATTAAATTTTTCGTAGCGCATGCGTAAAAGATCGCAATTTATTACTTTCAAAATTTTATTGACAAGTATATTTGGCAACTGAAAAAAATTTGTTTGAATTTTATAAAAGCCTAAAACAGATATTGGTGACCTTATGAACGGGATATCAGTTTTTTTTTTTTTTTTTAGCCCACGCGGATCTTAATGGATTAGACACAAATTAGCAACACGTGTTCGTAATCATTTGGTGTTTCTCATGAGGTGACGTTGGCAGATAACGGCAATAAGCACGATCAGCTTAGAATATTAAGAGCTCTGCAGTAAAAGGTTTACTTCGGTTCATACTTAGGTTCCATAAAGATATTTTAGATGAAGTTGGAAATTATTCCAAATGTTTGCAAAAAATGTGAATGTTTTAGGAACGATGATGCTAGAATTATTGTTTGAAATACCTCGCGATATACTGCCGTGCTAAGCGCGAAAGGTGTATCTACAGTCGAGCTCAAACTGAAATAAAACTCTTAAGTTTTACGCTACCATGTATTTGATTCAGATGAATTTTTTTCAAAATTTTTTAAAAATATTTCCCGTTCTCAAATGACCATGTAATTTTGTATTTAGGTAAAATACGTCACAAAGAATCACCTGGTGGTGATAGCTAAATTTTGTTGAAAAGTGAAGATACGACTTTTGTGCTTAGCAAGGTAGTGAGTGTACTAATAGTTAAGGTACTGTCAAAAAATTTCCGTAATATGGGATATTCAATTTTCTGTTATTAAAAATATTCTGCACCGATTAAAAAACTAAAATAAAATTATTAATAAGTGATATGTTCGTTTTTATTACTTGTAGTGAAAAATTTACGACAACATATGGTTTTCCTCAAAAAATCTCAAAGGCCTAGCAAAATTATCTCGGAAAAGATATATTTCAATTCAAAGTGAAAAAATATATTTTTTTTTTACAAGTAAAAAAAAGTTCAAAGAACATCTAAGAAAAATAACAGGATTATACCTTAATTACATGCTTTTTAAAAAATTAGAACGACGCGCGGTCTCTGAAACCTCATGTCCCCTGAAATGTCCGGCTTTTTCACCTCCACTGTTACGAGTTTGAAATTGCTTTAGAAACTAGTTTTTTGCCCAACTTAATACTCCAGTCGTCAACATATCCTCAAGTAAAAAAATAATTGTCTTAAGATCAAGCCTATATAGTATATTAAACACAAAAACCTTCAAAGAAAAATCAACTATTCTATTTCAGCTTTAATACCTACCATTATATGAAGTGAAAGTGCTAATCACAACCTTTACAAATTAGTTTATATTAGTCAAAAAAATCCCTGAAACTATTACGTATTTTTATTCATTTTTATAACGATACAATGCATCTAAAAGAAATTCAAGTGTGTAATTCAAGTAAGGGAATGAGGGGTAAAGGGAAACAGTGGGGCAAAGTGAAATGTAAAAAATATTTTTATAGGTTTCAACGCTACCTATCTAGCGATATTTTAATTATATTCTTGAACAACTCAACAGTTATTTTCAGGCAAAAAGAAATACCGCTCAAATTAAAAAAAAAAAATATATATATATATATATATATATATATATATATATATATATATATATATATATATATATATATATATATATATATATATGTATATATATATATATATATGTATATATATATACACACATATTTGATTAGAAGTATAAAACTGCGAAAACTTTGTTGAAAAACTGAAGTAATGAGAAGATTCCCAAAAGACCCTGGGTTCTTCATCAGGGGGACTCCCCTAGGGTAGGAAAAAGTAAAGTGAGATGTTTCTAGCCAGTTGCAGGCAAAACGCCTAAAAAGATGCAACTTTTAGCCCCCGACATCTCACAGACAAACGTAAGGTCACTAGACCGTCCGATTCATTTAAGCAAAAACATGAGAGAATGCAATTTAAAAAACACCATATAAAATCAATAAAACTCAAATAAAATTGAACGACATGAAATTACAAGATATACAAAAACAAGAACTCTCAACCAACATTGTAAGAACTACAAACCTATGGCTGCTTCAATGTGCTACTGATAAGCCTGTTTGTCAATTTCGCGGGGTAGCAGTTTTCAGTTAAAGTTGCAATTAATTGTCTTATTGCTGAGTCTAGATTTTGAATTATTGTTGCAAATTTTTTTGTATCGTGAAATTTGTGAAATGATAATGTTCTTAAAAACCTTTGAAGTTGAAATCTATACGTTTGTCATAGAGTGCTAGATTGACACCTGTATCTTCTAATTTAATAGAAATGTCCAGAAAAAAAGCAGTGTTGTTAATATTTGTTTGTTTAAGCAAAAGTGCGTTTGGATAAATATCCTTGTAGAGATTATGGAAGTTACTGTTGTTAAAAATTATAATGTCATCAATGTACCTGAAGGCCTCAAGATCATTGTCGATCAGAAAATTTGATTCGTAAACATGTAGAAAAACATTTGAAAAAGCACTGGAAAAAGACGTACCCATCGGAATACCATTAATTTGCTTATAAAAATTAGAGCCATTAAAAAGATAGTTTTCGAAAACACAGAACTTAACTAAATTTAGTCTGTAGCTTCTTCTGGACCCTATGCAGTCTTCACACTTTTCGTTAAGTTTATTAGATATGTCTAAAATTGGATGATGGAGAAATTGTAAAGAGATTTTCGAAATCAAAAGTATTAATACTGTAAATACTATTATTACGGTTAATTAAGAAGTTCAAAACCTTTTGGTTATTCAAAATGATTAAGTTTTTTTCTTCTGCAATTTTTTCCAAAATATTTTTAAGTTTTTTGAAGATTACACTATTTTGAAGATTACATTTAAAAGGGGAAAAAGGGAAAAAAAATTAACTTTTAGAAACATTGAGGAATGCAGGAAAATCAGGTCAGAAAAAAAATTAACTTTTAAGTAACTTTCAGTGATTTAGAATGTGTTATTAAAGTTTCCTACGTGCTGTTAGAATTTTTAGCACTCACTGTCACTCTCATGTATTCAAAAGTCAGCCGAACAATTCACTTTGTCAGGAATAAATAAAAATTTAGCCAAACTCTTTGCTATTTCAGGAATTATCAGACATTTTAAAAAGATAAAAAGTGAACGTAAAAGAGTATTTTCAAATTTATTGAAGCAAACTGCTGTCAACAAGGCATTTATCTCATCACTCACAGTTGTCAAATATGTCTTTAAACTGAGATATTTTCCGCCTTAGTAATTTAATCAAATAATAGTTTTGTGTACTTTTAGTTTTCTGTAGAGCAGTGGTGAATTATTAAATACATGATTATTTTTTTAAATATAAAATCTATAGCAGTTTAGAAAAAGTTTCAACAAATGCTTCCTGATGCAAAGATTTTCATTATACTCTTAATTTTTATCCCCAAAAAATCGATTAAAAGAAAAAAAAACTGAAGAATGATTGAAGTAGAAAAGTAAAATAATCAATGGGTAGGATTGTCTGTTTTTGGACTATTCAACTGAAAATTGATATGTTGATTGGATAGTTTACTTTTTTAATAATATAAATCAGCGGACGACAACCTAAATTGACTAAAGATCTACTTTCTAAGTTTAGTGTAAAGACAAGATCTACTTGCTTGGAGGGGGGGGGCATAAACTATAGACTTAAACAGATGTGTTGCATACGCGGTTTAGTTGAGATAGTGTAGACTGCAAATTTTTGCGTAACACTTATTAAAAAAAAAACGTTGATTCTAATTAAGTACATTGTTGCTTCAAGATGATAAAATAATGTTACGTTAACTCACATTTTAAGGCACAAGAATATTTATATTGATTGTTTTCAAATTAATAAAATTGTGACGATAAAATGCTTCAGTGATAATAAAAAGTTCAAAAAAAAGTTTGAATACTTTTTGATTTAGACGTCAGTCCTAATTTTGTTCCAGAAATTAATGTTGATTTATTAAGCAAAGAGCAAAAGCAAAATTCAAAATATTGGTGAGACCGACCGATTGATCCCGATTGACGGTTTGCCTACCGCTGCTGTATACGTTTAAACAACAAGTAAATTAAAAAGGTATGCCAATTCTAAATGTATAATATACATATATTTATGTTGAAAGTAAAAAATAAACTAATTAAGTAAATTGAAAGCAAAAAATGTAAAACCCCTGTCCAGTGAATCCTTGTCCTCTTTTAGGACAGGGGAAAAGTGTTTTCCCCGTTAGATTCCGATATATTTATTGTACTGTGTTTATGATGATTTTAACAATTTAAAATTTAAAATCGGGTCCTTGTTTGTATTAATTCTGTGTTAAAGTCAAATTTTGAATTTTCATTCCCAACTATAGTTGCAAGATTAAACAAAATTAAACTAATTCCCTTAGCTGAATTTCTTTCACTTTTCTCCCTTTTTTACAAAGCAGTTGTCGCTACAATAAAAAGGTACCGAAATTTATAACCTAATAAAAAAATTCCAAAAAGCTATTGGAAGATTTTGAAGGAAACCCTTTGTGTGGAAAGTCATCTCTATAGAACCCTGAATCTCACACATTCCAATATTATATAAAAGAAAGGTCAAGATTTTCGAATAAATATCGATTGGCTCTCAGGAAATTGCCGTTTCGAATACAAAAGGTTCAGACAAACAAGAAACATTCTATCGGACTTTTCTTGACTCCTAACTTTATACAACTCGTACTAAACAGTTGACATTCTTATTACTTTCCTTGAAAGGAAAAGCAGAAGACTTAAAGGTTAGACGGAACGAATTTGTTTTCCTTTCTTGTGAAAGGTGTCAAATACAAAAAAAAAAGGATATTTATGTAAAGCAAAGGCGCCACACTGCAGAAAATGAACTGTTGTTTTTACAGTATAATACTGGCAGCCAAGGCACCAATTTAAAACTGTAAAAAGCAAAATAATAAACTGTAAAACTAGCAATTTTTTCAGTTTCTTAGTGTAAAGTTAGAAATTTTTCAGTTTATTGCCATAAAATTTTGTTATATTATACCATGAAAACAGCAGTATAATACTGGCAGCAGAGGTTCCAGTTAAAAACTGTAAAATGCAAGGTAATGAACTGTAAAATTAGCACTTTACGGTTTAATACTGTAAAAGTAGCAATTTTATAGTTTAGTACTGTAAAATCAGTAATTTTATCAGCAGTTTATTACTATAAAATGAGCAATTTTATCAGCAGTTTATTACTATAAAATGAGCAAGTTTTACAAATTATTACTATAAAATTAACTGTATTATACTGTAAAACAACATTCATTTTTTATAGTGCACGAACATTTTGCTTCGAATGGTTTTTTGTTGAACCTGCTTCGAATTAGATTTTAAAAAGTATTAAAAAATTGAATAGTTTGATAATTGATTAATTATGTATTTCATTTCATTTCATTTCACACTCCAGGGTCCCCCGTACCTACCACAGCTTCGTGGTTTAACCGGAATAGGGCCCTGAAGAGCGCTCTGTTCATAATTTTGAACCAGAACCTAGGTTCGAGCAAACCCTAGGCCCAGCACCCCCAGAGGTATCGTTTCACTTGGAGGACTTTGTGACCACGACATTTTTAACGCCTCTCAGCCACCATTAATCAAGACGGTGGATCTTTGATCGGCTGGGATCGAACCCGGGTCCGATGCCTTACCGATCGGGCCACCACGGCCCTATTAATTATGTATTGAGATACAATGTTATTTTATGATCAATCTTATTGTACCAGGCAATGGCAGAGGTGCAGGAACCTAAGATGCAATAATGCCTATTCACAACGGCTATATACATAACTGATTTCTTGATTTTAAATAATACGCTCTTACGATTTATAAAACTAAATTGCAAAATAATAGGCTATTAATACGCTTTTATTAGTTTCACATGTGGGTTTGTATGTATGTAACTCGGAATAAAAGATGAAATTCACGTTCTTTACAAATACAAAAGTAATATATTGAATACTATTACACAGGCCAACGATGAAAAAACTTTTTTAATGAAAATACCTTATTCTTATGTTATTTAGGTTGCTGAATCCAAATATGATGCTTAAAAAGTTGTATCACCCACCAT
This sequence comes from Uloborus plumipes, assembly GCA_038373865.1. Taxonomy (NCBI): domain Eukaryota; kingdom Metazoa; phylum Arthropoda; class Arachnida; order Araneae; family Uloboridae; genus Uloborus; species Uloborus plumipes. Next base: position 201,707 of record JAXGGA010000127.1, read on the forward strand.
TTATTCACATTTTATAGTTACATTCATGAAATAAAGAAACATTTTTAGAATTTAACAGCTTTTTCATAGTTAAGATAACATGAAAAAATAGGTCTAATGAACAAAGATGATGTTGGCAGCACTGCTGAAACACATGCTACAACATGATGGGGGATTACTGTTGGTCACTTCACCGGGAAGTTCAGCAAGCTATTTATCGCAGGAAAAGCTACACAAGAAGCTTCAAGGAAAAAAGGGAAAGAAAATATAAAGCAATTCCAGTTGACAAGTGAACCTTGTATCATCACATAAAATTACTATTCCAAGTATTTTACTGTAAATACAAACCATTTTTACGATTCTACAGTGTTTCATTGATTTCCCTATATACTGTAAATGGGTATTAGACTATATAATAAAATACATTTTGCTTGGAAACTAAGGGTGATACATAAAAACTACAAGCAGATTTGGATTCAGCACATAAAAATCTATCAAGATCAGCTATTAAAATTAAAAAAGTTTTCAAAAATATTTTTTTTGTTGGCCTGTGTTATTAATAGAAAAGGATAAACTATACTACATGTTGATGTGTTTTAGTGTTTTAGTTGTTTGTGTATTTAAATCTGAATAGAAGATAAAATTCACGTTCTTCTCTATCTCTACTAATAATAAAGCTGAAGGTGGGTCTGTCTTCCTTTCTTTCTGTCTGTCTGTCTGTTACGCGCGTAGCGCCAAAACCGTTCGGTCGATTTTCATGCCACTTGGCACAAAATTAGTTTGTAGCATGTAGTTTTGCACCTCGAAGCGATTTTTCGAAAATTCCACTTCGTTCTTTTTCTATTCGAATTCTTAGCGGAAATTCGATAAAATAGGGAAGAAATATTTCATACACATTTTCAAGTCTTATGTCATTCGAAAGCTTGAAATTTTCTGCACAAAATTAAGTTTTTTCGTAGTTTCTACGATCCTCAGGAGAGCTGTAGCAATTGTTTTTAGAATCCCGGAATTCAAGGCTTACCTTCAGTAAAGCAAGCCAAACGATTCTAAAATGGTTGAGCTCTAGAATAAAATTTGTTTGAAAAGAGAGATAAAATGAATTATTTTATCAACGGAAATCAACTTTTCATGCTGTTACTATGGTTACGTGTTCATACTTATTTTTGTTTCATTCTTTTTCTAGGGTTGACAGAAGTAGTATTTTTGATTCTACGGTAATATTTTTTCGGCCCAAATAAGGAGCGTAGTATTTTTCTGGCAACCCTGTTTCCAATATACTAATGACTTAATTAAAAATTTGGCGGATTTTTTTTTTTTTTTTTTTTTTTTCATTTTCATAGGTTTCGCATTTTAGCAACATTGATTTTGGCAACGTTTGGAAACAGTAGTATTTGTAAAATTTTGTTTAGAGGAGACGTAGTATTTTTTTGTTCCAATTCTCTGGCAACCCTGTCTTTTTCCCGGAGAAGATGCTTTGGGTCCCTGCTTCGCGCGTTTTCAAAAAGTCAACTACGCAAAATAGCTAGGGTTACGTCGCTTGGCGCGCCTATCGCCCATTTAGCGAGAAAATGGTACCTAAAGCACAGATTAACCAAATATCGTATCAATTGCGATATTGCATCGTTCTTTTTAAAGTGTTTTATTTCGGAAAATGTATTGTTTTGTTTTTTAAGCTAGGAAAAAAAAACTATCTTCTTTTAAACTTTGGTAAGATTTCTGTTGGTTTCTGTTATCAACAAAATTGTTCTTATTTTCTCTTTTGGCTTATTTTTGTGCATCTCCCTTGGAGTTGCATTCGAATGTTCCAAGGGGGTGTTTTACCCCATTTATCGGGTAAATCAGTGTTTTCAATTCAAGGTGATATGAATTGGTTAACAAAAGTGATATGAATTAGCGCGACCACTTGGCGATATATCGCCAAGCTTTTGATCGCCAAGTATTTGACGCCAATTTGGCGAGAGAAAAAATTTTTTATTATTTAGGTTCAATTTGGCGCTGTTGGCGATATTTTGCGAAAAATCCACTGAATGATGTTAAAATCGACGATATTTAGGAGATTAATCATTGTAAAACATTTTTTTGCATTGTTTCGTAGCAAACTAGGGATACAAATGTTTGAATTGTTATCTTGCTCACTCCAAGCACTATTTTAGAACTTAAGGCATCTACTAAGAAATTTACACGTAAAATTAAGTAGTGTGGGGTCCATATCAGATCTTTATATCACTCTGAAGGAATTATAGTTGAATAAAACTAAAATAGAGCATTTTTTCTGCTATATCAATTATTTTACAAATGAACTTTTAATTTCATACCACGGGCAAAGCCGTGCTGGTACCGCTAGTTGCAAATATAAAAGTAATTTATTTAATACTATTATTTATACTAAAGGCTAAGCTATGTTACATGTTGATGTATTATAAGTACATCTGAAAGCGCATTTTTTAGTTTCATTACACTGATTTAAAGATTATTATTCTTGTCTTAAAGATATATTTCAAAATTTAAACCATTTCTAAACTTTATTTCTTTCAGCGTCGATTTTTTTATCATTAACTGCCAGTTTTATAAAATTTACATATGTTTTAGAAATCAGTTCCTTCTTTTTTTTTGTAATAATATTTGAATGCTGCATTAAATCTACATTTTACGTTAAATACACTTTATAAGAGTTAATACTATGTTCGGCATGAAATACACAATTCAAATTTTCGTTTACAAAGTTAAATTACGTTTTGAAATGAATCCATGTATTCAAACAAATGTTGTTTAATAAGATTATTTCTTATTCTTCAACTAAGCAGAGATGAAATCTTTTTCATTATTATATTTTTACATTCTCCATTCTTTAAAAATATATTATGATTAATCTAACCTTTATCCAAGATGTTAAACAGAAGTTCCGAATCTCCGTTGAAACATACAGCTCATTTAATATTTAAAATACGGAAGTTTAAATACCGTCAGAAATAATGGTGATCCCAGACATCCATATCATAACACTCTGGAATTTCATTTATTTAATTCGAAGGTAGACATATTGTAATGGAAAAGTGAAGTATAAATTCAGAATACAAGCACTATTTATCTAAACATAATACAATAATTATTGCGTGTTTTTGAAGTACTAGAAATAATGAATATTTAAAAGGTTACATGATTTTACAAAAGTAGCAAAGAGGAGGTAAGTGGCACAGTTACAAATTTGACAATCAGCAAAAATGGTAGATGAAACTTTTACTTGTTTTTGTCAAGTGATGGCAGTACTGTCTGTCCGTGAAAACCGCGCCTGGCACTCGCGAACGGCTCCACTTAAGAAAGGGTAGATGGGTTGTGGGTGATAACTTTCCAAAATTTTCAATTTAAATTTGCTATATCCTTTTGACATATATCAGCCAAAATAAAATATGTACTTGAAATCAGCACCGTTCCACGTTGTTTGATGCTGCTTAAAATGCTTTTTATTATTCTTCCCCTTATTGTTATCTTACCAAATACACCTTTTTTGGTAAGATCAGAGAAGACCCGACGCATGGTTAAATGCGCGGAAGTTTTTACCTAAGAAGATCAGACAGTAGTAGCAGCGGAATGTGCTTCCATACAGCATGATTTAGAAAAAACAACACAACGAATGCTTACCAAGGGTTTGAACTTAGTAAGGGTTTTACTCAAAACGTAAGTTCACTTAAATCCGTTTGCTTCTCACGACCTTAGCTTATAAGCACCATTTTATTATTATAAGACAAAGAGTTTACAAAAAAAAAAAAACACTTTTTTTTCAAAATTAATATTAAGTAAGTAATGCCCGTAAGACAGAACAAAGGAAGGACTGTAAGAAAGTATACCAGCAGCTCGGTTACGACATCCTGAGACTGCAGTTCCGTCGTTGTCAGGAACTCATCAGTTAAAAGAAGTTGTTGAAAAAAGTTTTTTTTTCACATTTTCCGGAAAATAATAATATAATAAAATTCAGCGCATACTTTGAAAGAGTACTTTTAGCTAAAATTTTACTTGTGCTTCAATTTGTAAAGATATAGTTTAAATAGTTTCTGGTTACATGAAAAAGATTGCAACGTTACACGTAGTTAAAGTTACACTATTTTTTAGCATTTGAATTTATTTTAAGAAATAGAAACAAGGTACAACATGAAATGCTATACCATTATAGTGAGTATACTTGCAGGTTTTATAAAGATAATAACTCTAAATCCAAATTTCTGAAAGTTTGAAGCTCTCAACATCTAACTAAATCGAAAGTTGTGTGAAACTTATGCGGAAGTAAAAGATGCAAGCGAATATGGACCACGAACCACTTCATTCAAAACGGCAATGAAAACAGTTTATGTCGTAAAATACGACAAAAATCTCACTTTCTCACTTTTTTTTTCTGCGATAAATGTTTATTCCTTCGTTATAAGACCATAAACTCGCCGGAAAGCTTTTCATTGTCTAATAAAAATGCAAGTAGTTACAGATCCCTGTTTATGTCCTCCAAGAATAAAACAATAGTGGTTAAAACTAGTAAAGTTTTATGGAAGTTTTTTTTCATGCATTATGTTCCAAATCTAAACACAAATTGTGATGTACTGTCTGATCTTCTTGGGTAAAACTCTCCGCGTATTTACGCATGCGTCAGGTTTTCTCTGATCTTACCAAAATAGAGGTGATAAGTAAGATAACAATAAAGGGAAGAATAATAAGAAGTATTTTGAGCCGTATCAAACAAATTCAAAAGATGCTAATTTCAAATAAAAAGTTTAGTTGAATAGGTCAAAAGGATAGCAAATGCAAGTTTGAAATTGAAAACTTCGGAAAGTTCCCACTCACAACCCATCACCTCCTTTTTAAGTGGAATTCTTCCCAAGTGCTTGGCACGGCTTTCACGGACGGAAAGTACCTTCAAAGTTTTTGAAAGAGAACTTAAAAAGAAAAAAAAACTCCATTTTAAATTGTAGAATGCCACTCTATTTGTATAAGATGTTTTTTTTTTTCGTTGCAAACAAGCGTTCAGCTGGGATATTAAAAACTACCCTTGGGGAAAAAAATATAAATGATGCATAAAACCCCCACACCAAAAGTTTTATATTCATGTGATTCTAGGTTGAAAGAAGCCTCTTTGTAATGTAGGAGACAGGAGCTTATATGTTGCTTTTTCTATAAGCTGTCATCCTCTGCAATGAAACAGGGGCTTCGTTAAAACTCACGAGTAATTCAGCCGACAAAAGTTTACAATTTTTGAGCTTTATTGACGTTGTTTTTATCAATGTAAGAACTTTGTTGCTTTAACAGAATTCAAAGTTTTTTATGTTAAAATGGTTTAGAAAGTTTTAAGCTTCAAAAACCCAAAAAAAAATTCCTTCTAAATGTTGATGATAAACGGTTTGACGTCGAATGAAACTTTCTTATATTCAGGAGAAAAATAAAAACTTTTTGTCTAAGAAAATGAATTAGGACAAGCATAAACTTCAAAATGGCCTATAGCTTCCTACAAAAACATGAAAATATTTCTTTTTAACAACTAACAATAAAAATACGAAAAGAAAATAAAAAGCCTAATGGAAAGATGTAAGCATTCCGATATATTTCCCGAAGTGTGCTACACAGTATATGCCAAAACATTCCCTGAAGCTTTCTGTCATTTGTTAAGAAAGGCTCTCTTGTTACATGACAAGCCATCAACAATGGCTCCCGTGACCTTGATTTCCATTCGAGGACTTGCAGTCTTTGCCTTACCAACAAATAGGCCTCCAGGGAAATGATGAAGGACCGTTTCAGATGTTTCTGAGAGGAATCTTGTGAGAGCTGAGGGATGGGGGTTCCGGAAGCTACTGCATTACTAGAATCAAATTAGAGATGCTCTTCGGTAGAAAAGAAATTTCGAGAGACGCAGTTTAGATAATTGACACTTTATGTGTTGTATACGGAATAATGATAGTGACGAGAACTATTTAATCAAAGTGATTAAATTTAGAAAAAACTCCTAATTAAAAAAAATGATGGCTGGAATGCAATAAACCATATCGTCTGTATTTGAATAGCAAAACATTGAGCGAGTATGTTTCAAACTACTTTTGTACGGAAAATAAAGATATTACTCTATAATGATAGAGTCATATTTGCCAATACCTAAACAATAAAATTTATGAAGTCTATAAATACCTTTGTGCAATAAATCTAAAGTAAATTTCAATGTTAAAGAAGCACAAATACGCAGGGATACTGCAGACACGTGTTTCGGTGTTACAAGGAAAGCCTTTTTCAATGCAGAAAAAAATTGTGAGCTTATGGATGCACAGACATCCTCACAAAAACCAATAGATGCCACCGTAATAATAATAATAATAAGGATAAAATAATAACTGCCCCTGAATAGTCATTGACCTGTTAAATGTATACAGAAGTGCAAAATTATAAATATGCTGAACAGACGCAGCCCTCCCCTCCCCAATAATTCATTTCTTTTCCCTCTAAATGTTAAATACAAAATGTTTGACGTGGCATGAAACTTTCTGATATTTATGAAAAAATCAAAAACGTCTTTTTCCAAAAAAAAAATGAATTAGTTCAAGCGTAAGCTTCAAAGTGGCTCATTGATTTCTACAAAAACATTAAATTTTTCTTCTTCCAACATACAATAAAAACACGAAAAGAAAATAAGAAGCCTAATGTAAAGATGTTCCCGAAGTGTGCTACACAGTATATGCCAAAACATTCCCTGCAGCTTTCTGTCATTTGTTAAGAAAGGCTCTCTTGATACATGACAAGCCATCAACAATGGCTCCAGTGACCTTGATTTCCATTCGAGGACTTGCAGCCTTTGCCTTACCAACTAATAGGTCTCCAAGGAAATGATGAAGGACCGTTTGAGATGTTTCTGAGAGGAATCTTGTGAGAGCTGAGGGATAGGGATTCCGGAAGCTACTAGTGAAGTTAGAGATGTTGTTCGGTGGAAAAGAAGTTTCGAAAGATGTAGTTTGGATAATTGACACTTTATGTTTTGTACTAGCGGTACCCGCACGGCTTTGCCCGTGGTATAAAATTAAAAGTTCATTTGTAAAATAATTGATATAGCAGAAAAAACGCTCTATTTTAGTTTTATTCAACTATAATTCCTTCAAAGTGATATAAAGATCTGATATGGACCCCACACTACTTAATTTTACGTGTAAATTTCTTAGTAGATGCCTTAAGTGCTAAAATAGTGCTTGGAGTGAGCAAGATAACAATTCAAACATTTGTATCCCTAGTTTGCTACGAAACAATGCAAAAAAATGTTTTACAATGATTAATCTCCTAAATATCATCGATTTTAACATCATTCAGTGGATTTTTCGCAAAATATCGCCAACAGCGCCAAATTGAACCTAAATAAAAAAAAAAAAAAAATTCGCCAATTGGCGTCAAATACTTGGCGATCAAAAGCTTGGCGATATATCGCCAAGTGGTCACGCCAATTCATATCACTTTTGTTAACCAATTCATATCACCTTGCATTGAAAACACTGATTTACCCGATAAATGGGGTAAAACACCCCCTTGGAACATTCGAATGCAACCCCAAGGGAGATGGACAAAAATAAGCCAAAAGAGCAAATAAGAACAATTTTGTTGATAACAGGAACCAACAGAAATCTTACCAAAGTTTAAAAGAAGAAGAAAGTTTTCTTTCCTAGCTTAAAAAACAAAACAATACATTTTCCGAAATGAAACACTTTAAAAAAACGATGCAATATCGCAATTGATACGATATTTCGTTAATCTGTGCTTTAGGTACCCTTTTCTCGCTAAATGAACGATAGGCGCGCCAAGCGTGGTAACCCTAGCTATTTTGCGTAGTTGACTTTTTGAAAACGCGCCAAGCAGGGTCCCAAAGCATCTTCACCGGGAAAAAGACAGGGTTGCCAGAGAATTGGAACAAAAAAATACTACGCCTCCTCTAAAAAAAATATTACAAAATACTACTGTTTCCAAACGTTGCCAAAATCAATGTTGCTGAAATGCGAAATCTATGAAAATGAAAAAAAAAAAAAAAAAATCCGCCAAATCTTTTAATTAAGTCATTAGTGTATTGGAAACAGGGTTGCCAGAAAAATACTACGCTCCTTATTTGGGCCGAAAAAATACTACCGTAGAATCAAAAATACTACGTCTGGCCGTAGCCTACGAAGATTGACGCTGGCAACCCTGGAAAAAGAAAGAAACAAAAATAAGTATGAACACGTAACCATAGTAACAACATGAAAAATTGATTTCCGTTGATAAAATAATTAATTTTATCTCTCTTTTCAAACAAATTTTATTCTAAAGCTCAACCATTTTAGAATCGTTTGGCTTGCTTTACTGAAGGTAAGCCTTGAATTTCGGGATTCTAAAAACAATTGTTACAGCTCTCCTGATGATCGTAGAAACTTCGAAAAAACTTCATTTTGTGCAGAAAATTTCAAGCTTTCGAATGACATAAGACTTGAAAATGTGTGTGAAATATTTCTTCCCTATTTTATCGAATTTCCGCTAAGAATTCGAATAGAAAAAGAACGAAATGGAATTTTCGAAAAATCGCTTCGAGGTGCAAAACTACATGCTACAAACTAATTTTGTGCCAAGTGGCATGAAAATCGACCGAACGGTTTTGGCGCTACACGCGTAACAGACAGACAGAAAGAAAGAGAGACAAACTTTCAGCTTTATTATTAGTAGAGATAGAGAAGAGAAGATAGAGATATGGAATGATGATAATCAAAGCGATTAAATTTAAAAAAATCTCCTAATTAAAAAGTAATTGGTAGTTGGAATGCAATGAACCATCACGCCTGTAGTTGCATAGCAAAACAACGAACGAGTAAGTTTCAAACTGTTTTTGTACTGAAAAAAAAGATATGACTATCTAATGATACACTGTATAAAATAAATGTCGTTTTTACAGCATAATACAGCTATAATTTTATAGTAATAAACTGTAAAAAATTTTAAGTTCACAATAATAAACTGTAAAATTGCTAGTTTTACAGTATATTACCGTCATTTTAGTTTTAAACTAGAACCTCTGCTGCCAGTGTTATATTGTTGTTTTTACAGTACAATGCAGTAAAATTTTGCGGCAAAAAAAAAAGTAAAATCGCTAACTTTCCAGTAAGAAACTGGAAAATTAGTAGTTTTACGGTTCATTAGTGTGCATTTTACAGCTTTAAATTGGATCTCGGCTACCAGTATTTTACTGCAGAAACAACAGTTCATTTTTCGCAGTGCAGAGTTAATTAATCACATACAAATCATTTGAAGGGGACTATACTACACTGCAAGGTTTATTGACAAAAACATCGTGACGTCAGCATGAAGTTAGCGTGACGTTAACCTATGGAAAACGATCTAGATAAAACGTCACAGCCTACTTGGCGAATTAGAGAAGATCGCTAACTGCGTGTGAGCTCTTATTGGCTCCTCCCATAGTGACGTTTAGTGTCAAGTTAAGTTGCTGTCTAGTATAACTGCAGAAGTTAGAAACATGAGGCATCTACAAAATACAAAAAACACTCTTATTGTTTACTAGCGGTACCCGCACGGCTTTGCCCGTGGTATAAAATTAAAAATTCATTTCTAAAAAATTGATATAGCAGAAAAAATACTCTATTTTAGTTATTCAACTATAATTCTTTAAAGAATGATATAAAAATTTGGCATGGACCCCACACTACTTCCTTTTACGTGTAAATTTCTTAGTAGATGCCTTAACTGCTAAAATAGTGCTTGGAGTGAGCAAGATAACAATTCAAACATTTACATCCCTAGTTTGCCACAAAACAATGCAAAAAAATGTTTTTCAATGATTAATCTCCTAAATATCGCCGATTTTAACATCATTCAGTGGATTTTTCGCAAAATATCGCCAATAGCACCAAATTGAACCCAAATAAAAAAAAAAAAAAATTTTCGCCAAATTTGCCGCCAACTTGGCGATATGTCGCCAAATTGGCGTCAAACACTTGGCGACTAAAAGCTTGGCGATATTTCGCCAAGTGCTCGCGCCAATTCATATCACTTTTGTCTGCATTGAAATTAACACTGATTTACCCCATAAAAGGGGTAAAAACCCCCTTGGGGAAATTCGAATGCAACCCCAAGGGAGGTGCACAAAAATAAGCCAAAAGAGAAAATAAGAACAATTTTGCTGCTCACAGAAATCTTACCAAAGTTTAAAAGAAGAAGAAAGTTTTCTTTCCTAACTTCAAAAACAAAATAATAGAAATTTCGTGCATTATTCTTCACCATGATAATAAAAAAAAATAAACATCGACAAACATCAACCAGCAAATGATAAATTAAAAGCCAAACTCGTTCACTCAAGCCATTTACTGCAATTTATATTGAAATAAAAAAAAGGAAATAAAATATGTTTTGCCAGACGATAAATTTAGAATGGTTTACTATCATGTTGTTTCTTTTTTGACCTCATTTAGTTAAACAATGTTTCCCTCTTCTACACAACTCGTCAAATCGCCAAAATATCTCTAAACTCACAAAAATGGTACGCGTCAGTTTCTTCCTTCTCTACCTTTTTAAAAGAAAGGACTCGATTTCTCATTTGATTGACAGATGCCATCTTATCACGATTTTATTATATTTCATTTGACTAATTTTAATAAGGCTTGGAGTTTGGATTGCTACAAAAACAAATACATTTTTAAAATTATTAATGGAAAAAGAACGAAACAAATAAACGAAATAAAAACGTAACCATGGTAACAACATTAAAAGTTGATTTCCGTTGATAAAATAATTCATTTCATTAACCATTTTAGAATCGTTTGGCTTGCTTTACTGAAGATAAGCCTTGAATTCCGGGATTCTAAAAACAATTGTTACAGCTCTCCTGATGGTCGTAGAAACTTCGAAAAAACTTCATTTTGTGCAGAAAATTTCAAGCTTTCGAATGACATAGGACTTGAAAATGTGTATGAAATATTTCTTCCCTATTTTATTGAATTTCTGCTAAGAATTCGAATAGAAAAAGAACGAAATGGAATTTTCGAAAAATCGCTTCGAGGTGCAAAACTACATGCTACAAACTAATTTTGTACCAAGTGGCATGAAAATCGACCGAACGGTTTGGGCGCTACGCGCGTAACAGACAGACAGAAGGACAGAAAGAAAGAAAGACAAACCTTCAGCTTTATTATTAGTAGAGATTTCACACCTTTGCAAGAAAAGTGACACAAGTCGGAATTGGTAGTTTTACAGTGGAAAAAAAATCTAGTGGTTTCTTATTGTTTTTCTGTTGCTAGTCTTTTGGGCAAAACGAGTCATTGACAACACATTTTGTGATTTCTTTATCAGTATTAATATTTTTTTTCAAGATATTTCACTTTAAATGTCGTAAGTAAGAGTAATTTGCATATCCTGAGCAGTTTTTTAACTGTTTGCGTCAGTATATTTTTTGCTGTCAAAACCTGGTTGTAAAATTGCTCTTCTTTGAACCATTTTACTCCACATAAACCTCCTACTGTTTATTTACATTTTTTCAAGTATTTCCAATTCCAAAAGACCACCAATGTCTCTATAAATTTAATAATCATCAAAACTAATTATTTTCATAATGCTTGAATATCAACTTTAAAAACAATGTTTTTTTAAATTATTATTTCATCAGTTACTTTAATAATTTACATATTTCTGCGAGTAATTTTATGTTGCGTGTACGTTGTGAGTTTAGGAAAGAACTTAAAATAAAACGTAAAACAGAGTAAAATAGAAAATACCTCATTCATGGCAAAGTGCATAATTAAATTCCGAAACAAAGCGAATTTAAGCACTAAATTTTCGTAATACTTTAATTAAGAAGAAATTTTATCAGTTATGTAACATTGATTATAATTAGCGCAAGGTTGCAGTAATTACGTCAATTAGCGAATGTTAATTATAAACAACATAAGACATTTATTAATTACTTCAAATTGATGGCTCACGTAATAAGTAACAAAATTTTCGAAATGCAGAATTTCCGAAAATCATTTTTATAATATTTCAACTTCAGTTAGCTATTTGTTTAGCGTAACTCATTAGCGTAAGAAATTCAAAAATGTTTGACTATTAAAAACGTTTAACTATAAATATTAAATAATTAAATACATCAATTAAAGTAAAAGGGAATATTATTTATAAAGTTTAAAGTAACTAGATTTTAGTTTTAAGTCAACTTAAATTGGTCATGTATGCAAAAATTCTTTTGTTTAAAGCTGTATTTGAAGAAATTGTGTTCAGAGTTCTTCAAAGCTAATTAAAGTATAATTTATCGAAACGTTAATTATTTTACTTTCTTAGAACTAAATGAACTGTTGTTTTTACAGCATAATATCTAGCAGCCAAGGTTCCAATTTAAAACCAGCCATTTTACAGTTTCTTACTGTAAAGTTAGTAATTTTACAGTTCATTGCCGTAAAATTTATAGCTGCATTATACTGTAAAAACAACATTATTATACTAGCAGCAGAGGTTCCAATTTAAAAGTAAAATGCACGGTAATAAACAGTAAAATTAGCAATTTTACTGTTTATTACTGTAAAATTAGCAATTTTGACACTTTAGTACTGTAAAAGGAGCATTTTGACTGCTTATTATTGTAAAATTAGCAATTTTTGTAGTTCATTACTATAAAATTAGCTGTATTATACTGTAAAAACAGCATTCATTTTGTACAGTGCAGTTATCCTACTATTTTTAGGCAATCTCAAAATGGAAAGTTTACAGATTTTTAATGAGCTGAAATTGAAAAAAAAAAGCAGTACAACTCAAAGAGGAATAATGAGATTTTTTGCTTTTCCATATTCAGAATAGAAACACGAAATATTTCATGACAGCTCAAAAGTGGGTCGAATGAATACAGTATTGCAAATTTAAATAGCAAAAAAAAACCTATTTGGAGGAAGAGAAGGGGGTATAAGTTAATAAGGATATTTTAGAAAATGGAAAATTAGCATATTCTAAAGTGGAGATTATGTACAATAACAATGTACTAAATGTCAAATTCTGAGCACAAAAACGCAGATTTGATAAATTACATTTGATAAATTTCAGAAGAAAAAATCAAATCAATTTGAAGTCGCTTCTGACGAATTCAAATGACAGTGTTGACTGCTAAGAATGACGTAAGAACCTTAAAAGTTTCTTTCTTTTTCTTTTTGTTTCTTTGAATTGTTCATCTATTCATCTTGAATGCGAAACGTGGACTAAACTTTGTGAGAAATAACTTAAAGTTAGTAAGTATATTTTAATGTTTTTATTTGGTTTGAAAACGTGGTACAAAATTCTCCATAGTAAACTTCAGGAATTTTATTCCAATTCATGCCTGTTTGATAGTTTCCTTATAAAGTACATTGATGCTCATTCCAAAACGGACTTAAACAAAATGTTTCTCCAACGCACAAAAAAGAAAGTGTGCCCTAAAGCTGACACCTTTGAATAACAGATATTTAAACCATTAAAGCTTTAAAAAAAAAGAACAAGATAGATTAAGGTTTTTTTCTTTTAAAAAACGCATTCTAAATTATTTTAGAAAACTGGTAATGCTTTGATATTTTCTTTTAACGATGTCAGCTTCAGGCACTTTTTTTTTCACATGGTCAGCTTTAGGGAACTTTATCTTAACAATTGTTTAAGCGTATAGTAGAGCAGCACGAATGTTAGAGTAAAGTAAACTTTACATTAGCGCATCTTTAGCTGACAATCACATTTTTATTTTAAGGAAAGCAGCAACAACTTTTTAAAAAATAATCCCAAGTATGACAACTCCGAGTGTTATTTTGATTTAGCATTAGAATAAACCAATTTTTGAAAAAAAAAAGAAACACTTGAAGACATTTAAATCTCATTGGTATTGTTTGCAATGCCACAATTTCTTGTCATCATAAAAGCCCAGAGGAAGTGCGTATTGCTCAGGAAGGAAAAATTGGGAATTTTACTAAAGTAGCTTGCAATGCAATAATTTGCATTGAACTCAAACACTTGATTTGAGCAGTTACTGGGCACGCACAGATCAGAAATCAATAAATACGTTTGCACAAGACAGAACTGCATTTGAGCTCGTGTACGGCATTTCATTGAAACTCTACATAACGCCTACGACTCTGACTTTAATTAAAGCGACATTTACTTATTCGTAACTGTGTTTGCTTAAATTGCGTTTTAAGAGCAGGTTTCATCAACGCCCCCGAAATATTAAATGCCTACTGCATTTGCTTCAAAACATTCTCCAATTGTTCAGCACAAAGCGCTACCTTGTTACCTGCAGCTATTGGTGATGGATTAAAATTACATTTTTTACTGGTTAATTTCTAAATTTAAATTTTGAAATTAACTAATCGTTAATTTCCGTGACAGTTTCTTTGTTCCGAAGAACTTCGACAGATGGCAGTGCGTCCTGAACAAAGGTCGAATTTTTGCTCAATGTTAAAATACAGAAAGTGATAGACATTCAGTATTGAAGAGGCATTCGTTTCAGATATTTTTTTTTTTTTGTTCAAATTGAAGCCAGCTTTCGTGGTTCCAACATTCTTTCCGGTTGAAGTTTTGTGACAACCTGAAGAAATCGTTATTTCTTCATAAAAAGCAATTTAGAATTCTTTAAATACTTTTGGTTTTTAAAGTCATTTATGTCTCAAGAATAAAATGCTCACGCGAATGAAAAATTTTTGTTACAGAAAAAGAATCGTCTGCCAAAAAAATAATAATAATAATAAAAACAAAACAGATAAATAAATAAACAAAAAATCGTCTGCACAGTCAGTCATTCTTTTTTCTGAGCCTGCATTTCCGCCATGTTTACGGAGTCGGAGTCGGAATCAGTCCTCACAGAAGATTATTCAGAAAAGTACTTTACATGCATTATTTATCAAAACCATTTTCTTACAAAATTAGTTTGAAGGAAATCCGCATTTAAGCTCAGGATCAACATTCAACTTAAATTTCCCCATAGGCGCTAATGTTAAGTTTTTTTTCTGAACGGTTCAACGTTGAACGAAAAATGGTTCAAATCAAAAAGCGAACTATGGGAATGAGCCTCTCCGAGATCTTTCGAACAAAAAAAAGTTTATTCAATTCGAACGGTTCACCTAAAAGTTATTAGGTGGGGAAAGGTTGCTTGAACCGTTCAATGTTGAACGAAAAAAGGTTCAAATTGAAAATTTAAATATGGTAATGAAGTATCCTTGATGAGATCCTTCGAACAAAAAAAAAGTTTGTTTAAATCCGACTGTTCACTCAAAAGTTATTAGGGGCTTGTTTGAAGGGAGCTTGTTTGAACGGTTTAATGTTGAACCAAAAATTGCTCAAATCAAAAATGTAAATATGGGAATGAAGTATCCTTGATAAAATCTTTCCAACAAAAAAAAGTTTGTACAATTCGGACTGTTCATTAAAAAGTTAGTATCGCGGGATAGGATGTTTGAACGGTTCAAAGTTGAACCAAAAATTGTTCAAATCGAAAAATCAAATATGGGAATGGGCCGAGATCTTTCCAACAAAAAAAAGTTTATTCAAATCGGAATGTTTATTCAAAAGTTATTAGGGGGGGGGGGGGAACATACAGACCGACAGACACACAAATTCCCCATCTCAATATCCTTCTTTCCAATTTTTAATTTTTCAATATTCATTTTTCTTTTTTATTTCTTTTTGACTTTTTTTTTTTTTTGGACTTGGCGATATTTTTTAGACTTGGCAATATTTTTAGATGAATTAAGCCACTTTTAATACTTTTTTTGTCTTTTTTCTATTTTCAGCGGGAAAGTAGACTAAAAAGGGGGGTTCGCTTACTTTCGGAATACTCTAAAAAATAATGGAATTTTGGCGATATCACGGATTTATACTAACTGAAAACTTAGGATTTCCTGTTGGCAATATATCCCACTCTGAGGCACCGGCTTGGTGTTAATTAGGAGAAAATGCAATCGATTACGATTATGATTACGAGCATGAAAATTGGAGATTACAATTACGATTACAGTTCTCCGCCAAATCGAAATTACGATTACAGCAACGATCATTAGGTAGGAAAAATGTAATCAATTACGATTATTTCATGCCGATTACGATTTCAATTACACGATTACAGATTTGAAAGGTATATATATAATATATATATATATATATATATATATATATATATATATATACAGATTAGGATCCAGAAATTTTTGTTAGAGGGTCAAGTTTTAGTGCACCTTATTACTTAAACGGAAGGAAAACGAAGCATGTGAAATTTAAGCCTTCTTTAAAGTATCATACAATATTGCATAAGAAGTAATATTTTTAATTTTATTCTGTGAAATCAACCCTTTATTTATTTTGGTCAGATTACACGATTACAAGGCTAAATTACAATTATTGAAAGAAATATTCTAATTACGATTACACAAGAAATACTTGATTAAAATTACGATTACACGATTACAAGTGTCCCATTTCTAAATTATGGTTACGATTACAAATGAAATTTAATCGATTACGCAGATTATGATTACGTAAGTATCGAATATCGCAGCATACAAAAGCTTTTAGCCTTAATGTACATTCGTTAAAAAAAATAAATCCTCAAAGTGCATTGCATATCTCTTGTTTCAATTAAAATAAAAGCAGCTTATGAGTATGAAAATAATCTTCGCTAGTAAGATATTGTTTCATGCAAACGTTATTTTGATTATTGCTATCCTTAATTTTTGAAGGAATACTTTGAAAAAAAATGTAGTAAAGGGTATCTTTAAGAAGTTTAACAACAGCAAAATATCTAATACAATGACGAATGTGAAACCCCTCCTTTGTATAATATTTGAATTGAAAATGTATTCTAACTTCTTAAAAAATCTACTTCCATTCTAGAAAAAGTCGGTTCAGCCGACAAATTTCATTTTATTTCCCGAAATATATTTTTTATCTCATTATAAATTGATAGTTATTTGGTACACACTTTTAAAAATACAGACATTTTAATTTGTTTTCAAAACTAATTTTTCAATACAGCGCTGCAATTTTGTCCTGTTTGCAGAAATAGACATGAATTGTGAAATACTGGGTAATATATCAACATTTTAGCAAACTCTTTGTTGTAATAACAATTACTTTCAGTGTAACCTTTCAGAAACCAGACTTGTAATAGAGTTTCGGCATTTGATCTCGGATTACTAGAAACCTCTTTCTAGAACTAGATTTAAAAGTTGTTTAGATAAACCCTGGAAAATCGTATGGTAGCTTTTGTATATCTTATACTTACATAGTTACATTTCTACCAAATCAGAAAGAGCTTGTTACTTGTCAAAACTATATTGAATTTTTTTAACTCATCAAAATATATAGAAAGTATTGGATTGAGAAAACTTTCCATTTTTGAAACTTTGCTGTTTTTAACGGTTTAAGAGTTGCTTAAACAATTTTGATAGTTTCTGGAATAATTATGTTTGTTTTGCATTCATGTGAAAACTCGTTTGCTGACTCTTCACATCAAAGTGTAGTGTTTATGAATTAAAAAAAATCGGTTCAATAGAATTAGATGAAATTAAGTTTTGATTAGTTTTTTGTATCAATCACTTAAAACGATTGGTGAAAGCAAATGTTTTTCCTGTAGAACTTGAATACGTTGTGTTAAGAAGGGTCGAAAGCATTCAAATTAAAACTGCTATGCAAGTGAACCCCAAGAGCAAGAGATACTAATTCGATTTTCAGTGCCAATGATTTCCAATGGGGTGGTGCGAACCAACGCTTTTATCCTCTAAGTGTAACTTATTCAACTTATTTGATTCTGCATGAATCACACAACATTATATGATTCAGAGGATTTGCTTTATCTGAACTACTGCCGAGATAGAAAATGATATTCTTACCTGTTCATCATATTGCATAAATTAGAAAATCTGCCAAAATGCCAAATCTTGGCAACTCATTCACTCACTCCAAGGTCCCACGAAACCGGTTTGATGAGCCTCTGAAGAGCACTTTTTTTAAAAATCCTAACAAGGAACCGAGCCATCCCTCATCGAGCTCCCCAGAGGCATTGATTTGGTATGGGAACTTGGAGGACTTCGTGACTACGAACGTAGTTAACGTGCTCCAGTCACCATTAGTTGACAAGGTGGATCTTCGAACGGCTGGTATTGAACCTAGGCTCTTTTGGTTGTAAGTCCGATGCCTCAACGATCAAGCCAGCACGACCTGCAAACCGTGGTCGTTGTAATAACCCTTAAATACCAAACATCAATAAGAGATATTGCAATTTGCGTTTGTATTGCAAAACAAAGTAAATTTTGATGAAGTTCTTAAAGGAAAAGAAAGAACACGTGTACTTTAATTTCGATATTGTGTGTGTAATAGAAACAGCATTGAACTACAGCACTGACAGTTTAGGAATTTTAAATAATTTCCTTTTTTTTTTTTAATGTTTATAGGGGGTTCAGTTTCAACTTGCATGACCTTTATTTTCGCAATCGTTTGTCTTAGATGAATATTTTCAATGGCGAAAATGTTCCAAATGAAGTGCAGACTTAAGATAATAAAAGGTTCTGGTAAAGTCAAAATAAAAAGCATCGTACTTTACACCCCAAAAATTACTTATCGAGACTTTTTCTAGCATTTCTATTGCTTTTAAGTTTCATATTGAATGAAACATAAAAATTAATATATAGCAATTCCACGGTAACAGATCTATAAATTTTTCGCAAAATAGCTTAAAATGACTAGAAATGTGTTAAATCCATATTTCGTTGCATGGAACTTATGAAGAGCAAGATCTATGGCATGTAAATAATGTTATTGTCTCCGTAACGGATGCATCTCGTAAGATACTGTCCGCCCGTGAAAACCGCGCCTGCCACTCTCAAACAATTCCCCTTAAAAAAGGGTAGATGGGTTGTGGGTGATAACTTTCCGTAGTTTTCAATTTAAAACTTGTATTTGCTATATTCTTTTGACATATTCAACTAAACTATGTACTTGAAATTAGCATCGTTTCACGTTGTTTGATACGGCTCAAAATGCATTTTATTTTTCTTCCCTTTATTGTTTTCTTACCTGACACCCCTATTTTGGTAAGATCAAAGAAGAGACCTGACGCATGCGTAAATGCGCGTAAGGTTTTACGGAAGAAGGTCAGACAGTACGTTCGTTACGAAGTCAAAAAACATCATATCCATACTGTATCTGGAAAACATCAAAATTTAACTGTATTTTATGGGAGTTTATTCGATGGTTTTCATAAATTTCATGCAATGAAACAAGCACTAACCTATTTGGAGTTTTTCAGACTATTTTATGCAGTAACTGATGCTTTTTATCAAAATGAAATTGCCTTATTACTATGTTAAATATAAGGTTCTCTTTCAAGCTTATTCAGATTGCTTATAGAACATTTCAAGTATTCTCAACGTTTCACTTGTTATTGATCACAGCTCATTGAAATTCATCGCATCATAAAGCACTCTTCATTTGGTGGAACCTCATACGTCAACTGTATATGATCGAGTTCTCATGCGTAAACACTAACCACAGAATTCATCTGCCGTTAAAATTTGAGACACTGATAATGAATATTCTGCGGTATTCAGAATTAACGTTGCATCGCGAGCTTTCCATTGTCATATGAAAACAATTTCACCAATTCTATTGATTTTTACTCCCTCTATTTTTAAATTCATATTTCTCTGTGCCATATTAGTAGCTGGGACATTCCACGTGACGGAATGGGACATTTGGAGTAGATTTGTCAGTAAGTTTTGTTTCATAAATGCAAATAAAATAAGCTAGAAGTTTTTTTTGCTGATAGCAACAGTAAAGAGTTGTCGTCTGAATTAAAGGAAATGTTAAAAAATAATAGCTTTACAGAAAATAAATCAAGGATAAGCGAAAACATGTCTGTGACGGAATGGGACACATATGAGTCCCGTTCTATCACAAGCATTTTATTGCACATTACTCACTTCTTTTATGTAAAATTATTCGCTTTTGATTTTTTATGTGATTCTTATGACAAATATTTACTGTCGCTACCAATAAAAAAAATTTCTAGCTTGGTTTATTTGTATTTATGGTACAAAACCCACTGCAAGATCTACTCCAAATGTCGCATTCCTTTCACGTGGAATGGCCTGGCTACATTTCAGTAAGAAATTTTATATCAAACTAGTTACTACATTTAATATTTTTGCAGGCCCGTCATTTAGGGAGGCGGGGGGGGTCAATTGCCCCCTTGACTTTGAGAAATCAATCTATTTACATATAGGTAGGGTGGTTTTTGTTGTTTTCTGGTGAAATTGTATTGTGTTTTTACCCTTTGCCCCCCCCCCCCCCGGGAAGAGCTTGAAAAGACGGGCCTGTACTTTTGCTCTAAATATGGAAGCTGTTGGTTTTATGATTTCATTTAAATTTTTTCGAGATTTAAGGGTGCTGCTCTATTAATCAGCATTTTATCCTAACAGCGTTTTCTTACCAAGTATTTACTCTTTTTTTCCATGAAACCGTACCAAATTAATTTCAGAAATTCAGGGTTTGCCATCTTTTTAATGCATGACCTATTTTGTAAGAAATCTTGTACCACTGATTGCAACAAAATATCTTCTAGCTAATGGATTAAGAATTAGTAAGAAAGTAATTTTTCCGGTATGCTGGTGGTAGATTCTTACGAAAATTGGGCTTGAGTTAAGCGTTGGTGAACTTTGGTAATTAAATGTTAATTTATCGCAAAGCACCTTGAAATTTCTGAAACTACAAAAAAAAAGAAAAAGAAAAAACATGAGTATAAATTGATCAGTTCAAAATTAGTGAATTGTAGCAACTTATTTGGAACGAAAGGAGTATATTTCCCGCTAAACTAAGCAAAATTATTCATTTATATTTTATAATCAACCTAAATTTTTTTAACCAGTAAGTTCCTTGAAAAATGTTCAAACGTACTTTTATTACTCTTTCCCAAGTAACACAAATAACCTTTAAACGTTTTATAAACGTTTTTAAGCAGTTGTTACAACGTTAATAACCATTTTACAACCTTTAAAAATGAAGTGTGCTACTTGGGTTTATATATAGTATAGAACACAAACTCTAAAATATGTGTGTCCGGATTAAACTCAGAAACTACAGGGCCGATTTCGTTCCAATTTTTACAGCAGGCTGTTAGACAAGATTGGAAAAATTTGATGAATAGTTCTTTTTTTATTCCAAATCTTAATTTTTGACCCAAAAATGTCTCTATCTAGAGAAATAATTATCGTATCGTCTTGATCTTGGTCTGATTGGAAAGATTACGAAAAATCCTATTTAAGAACATTTTCTACCTACAGTGCCATGAAAAGGATGTTTAAAAACTCACGTGGAAACGACTTATACCAACGCCTCCTAAATACTAAATGCCTAGAGCATTTGCTTCGCTACCGTCGAGATGTGTTCCACTTTAAACGCCACCTTGCGGTAATCCGATAATGCCGTTGTTATTTTTTGATTGGATAATTTTTAAATTTAAATTCAGAAATGAACCAATCGTTAATTTTTTGAAGAACTCCGGTAGATGGCTGTGTATCGTGAACCAAGGGCATTTTGCAGCTATTGGCGATGGATCCAAACAATATTCGAATCCAATTTTTTGATTGGTTGATTTTTAAATTTAAATTTAGAAATGAACCAATCGTTAATGTCTCTTTCTCGAAGAACTCTGGTAGATGGCAGTGTATCGTGAACCAATATTGAAATTTTGCTAAAAACCAGAAAGTTGCAGGCATTTAGTATTTAGGAGGCGTTGCTTATACCCGGTTAAAGCTTGTTAAAATCAAGTTTAAATTGCCGTTTCCACTTTGTTCAAACGTGGAAAGTTTGATTTCGACATTTCAATACGAAGTGAACTTAGCCAAAGCTTAACTCGATCTTTGCAGTTTTCGAGATTACTCTTAAACTTTTTGAAGGGGAAAACATTACTCTTTCTTCAATTTTTTTTTTATTTACTGCACGAGCGCAGGCTGTGCGGGTACTGCTAGTACCATATAAATATTAAACAGTGCTTTGAATTAAATTCACATTGATACCGTCATTTAGAATTATTACTGCGTACGAAACTAACAAGTGTTGTATATTAGATTAACATAATTTTGTCAATGCTATTGTTTCTCCCCATCCCTTCGTAAACATATTAGGTCATGCGTTTTCTTTTTGGTACTTGAAGTGATATATAATATAAAATACATGAAAAATGTTAAAAGAAAATGATAATCAAAAAAACAATGTTTTTGTTTTATTAACCTGAAGATATATATGGTTCAAATTTCATTACTTTCAGGACACGTAAATGTATCAATGCTGAAGTTAAATATTCTCCACTCATTAATATGGTTTACTTTCAGTACATTCTCTTTTAAATCATTTAGCAATAAAGTACGTATGCATGAAGTAAAAAATCTACTTAAAAAAAGCACAAATTTTCTTGACAATGGCATTTTTTGCAAATTACTTTATTGCAATGGCATTTTCTTAAAAACAATGCTGTATTTTTTTGTGTCAGTTTGTCCTTTATTTTCGTTGGTTTTTCAATTCATTCATATTTAAGCAAAAAGCTTATTTGATCATTTTTCATTTAATAAAGTAATCAGTTTCAACAGTAAACATAAAGTCGTTCTACGAGTAAATGAACACTGAAGCACAGTTAAATTCTCAGAAATTGATAATAACGTAAAAAACTGCTACATAACACTCATGAAAAATATTAGGTACATGACATTCAAAACATTTCTATTGATGGGTGTAATTATTCATACGAAATTGAAAGAACTTCTAAAGCTTTGCTTTCGAGTTTTCTAGGAGGATTGAAAATGAAAAACATGCAACCAGTAAAAGAAACCTGATAATATGGCAGCAAACACAAAATGTTGTAGTCTTTTCCACTTTGGATTTGTATGGAGCTAAGGTGCTATTGCCTATTCATGTAAAATAAAGTTTAGAAATCTAATTTTTTGAAACAAATTATGAGCTGTTTTTTCTCTGAAGTGTTCATTCACTGGTTGGTCTATCCAATTCAGTTTTTGAAAATACAGTTTTTCAAAGACTATAGGTCAATTTATATTCTTCTGCCGCTTGGTCCCATAAAAGCGTTACATAACCGGCCATATGCAATCTTAGAAACCGTCATACATTTTTTAAAATCTCATTTTAGCTATGGGAAACACTTAAATCCACTTTTCGGAAATTCATTTTTTATTTTTTGAGATTTCTACTTCTTTAGAAATACATGATTCTTGAAACCCCTCAGGTTATGGTTTTTAGCTTAGGGAGAGAAAGAGAATATTTCTTTATTTTCAAGGGCTTTTTGATAGTGTTTTCAATACTAAAAAGCCATTGTACCATCTATCTCAATACAATTTGTTTCAATTGGCGGACTTTTTATCGCAATAAGCCTTTATTTACTGAATTTTAAGGAGCGTCGTAAATAAGAAATCATCTGATAGTACTGCCCGTCCTTGAAAACCGCGCCTAGCACACGCGAACCCATTCCACTTAAAGAAGGGGTGATGGGTTGTGAGTGGAAACTTTCAGAAGTTTTCAATTAAAAACTTGCATTTGCTACATCCTTTTGACACATTCAACTGAACTATGTATTTGAAATTAGCATCGTTCTACGTTGTTTGATACGGCTGAAAATGCTTTTTATTATTTCCCTTATTGTTATCTTACTTATCACCCCTATTTTGGAAAGATCAAGAAGACCTGACGCATGCGTTAGTACGTGAAAGGCTTTATCTAAGAAAATCAAGCAGTATTTAAAATGTTAATGAAAGAACGGTAAATACTCTGCGAAATTCATTGGGTATTGGCGAATTCAAAACAAGAGTCTTAACAAAAAACCAAAGTGGATAGCCATTTTATTAAATGTTCCAGCAGACATATGAAGAAATATTTAGGTTTGATTCTGCTAAAAACCTTTGATAAAGTAAAGCTCTGACTATATCTGGTTGTTTAAACCATTTATTTTCAAGTCGACAGCTATGAATTTCGGGTTTTCAATACTAGCCTTGTTTCGAAATGATGTTGCGTATTTTGTTATATTAGCAGCACACACAGCAAGTCACTCGTGGCAAATTCCTGACACAGAATTAGAACAATAAATGTACACCAAAACTAAAAGTCTTAAAAACATTAAAGACGGTACAGCGGTACATTGTGAAGATAAGTTTAATTATTGTAAAATATAGTTTTTAAAATGTCTGTTTGTGGTATGGTTTTTTGATGAGAAAAAAATGGTTTTAAAATAGTGGTAACCTGATATTGATAATATAAAATGTGCAAAACCCGATCCTCGCTGCTCTTGCACAGAAGACCTATAAAATAGCTGTTAAAAATGAAAAATTTCAAAACTAAATATTGACGCATTAAAATCGTATACAAAATATAACAATATTCATAAAACATTTTTATGAGTCATATTTGTATAAAATTTTTAATGGCTTCATAAAGTGCATAGTAGTAACATGTATACAGATTAGAATAAACAAATGTAGCCAAAAGTTATGAAACGAAGCTATAGTCAAACAAGTTTTTAAAACCACGGGTTTAATCCCTTAAAGTAAATACACATATTAAATCGTAGGAACTAGCGCAGAAGTAATGCTAACGCCGAAGCATTGCTTCACTGTAAACAATTGCTGTCAGAAATTATGAACCGAAGTTGCAAAGAAAAACTAGTGCAAAAAGTTTTTTTTATACATGAAAAGACATGAAAGAATTATGTTTTCAAAAGGTTGTTTCGCATGCGAAGAAAAAAACTAATATTTTTGACGTATAACGTGCAGAAGCTGAACTGTAGAAAATAAACACTGGTAAGAGCATATGTTTGTTTGCATTTTCGTCACTTCTCGTTATCTCCCGTTGCAAGGAAATTTATAATAATATTTCTTGCGTGGGGGTTTGCACTTCGGTCGATATTTTATTGCAGTTTTTTCCTGTATGCTCCATTTATGAAGCGAGATCTTTAGTATTACTCGTTGGCGCAGGTATTGTATCTTTGACCATGTTGTGCCTTTGACCACCTGGCTCTAGTCCTATCTAGCAAACATGTTTTGAAGTTTGATGTAATTATCTTTTTGTTCTATCACTAGAGGGCTTCTGCATTCTACTTTAGAGCATTCAAATCAAAGAGAATTCCTGTTAATCGGACTTATTCATTTCTATTATAAAAATGTAAATAATTTCTTTTTTTAATGTTTAGCTAAAAAGATTTTTCATATTATGCTATGTTGCTAAAAATCATTTGAATAGTAGCTCTTGCACAGAAACAGGTATGATAGAACTAGTGAAAATGATTACGCTTAAACTTGAAACTGTAACATGCTTTGTAATTTGCACTACTTTGGTGTTGTTTCTCTGACCATGATATTAGCTATTGCTTCTTTGACCAGGTTAAAGGTATAACATACCTTTGTGATTTTTTTTTCTGCATTTAATATCACGTTCAATGTTTTTACTTCAGTTGTTCGTAAAAATTATGAATGTATAGTTTATAAGTAAATTTATTAAGTTATTCCAACATCAATATTTTTTTTTCTTTTATTTTCTTGGTATAAATCTTAGTGTAAAGAAACCGATCGTTTTTTTTTTTTTTTCGTAACGTGAAGGCAAATAGTTTTAAAACTATTGAAGTTTTTCGTAAAAAATATTAGTCCTACAGTAAATCAAAAGTTCACTGGCCTACGTAATCAGAAGTTTTGTTTTATATTCATCGTCCATAAAATCTTTTGCAGGAAAAAAAAGTTCCTCTAACTTGAAATAGTTTCTAAACGCAAAGGAGGGACACTATTAATTAAGACAGTGACTGACTTAAGACTTTTATCTCTCGCAGAGCACTCTAAAAAACTATTGAAGTCTGTTTGAAGAGAACACATTTCATTCATCTTTTTCCTGTCTAAAAAATAATAATAATAAATGAAAAAAGAAAAGTAATGAAAAGATGAGAGTTTTCAAAGTGAAAGTTTTTAGCATACACGTAACGACACTAGACACGTCTATTTCAAAGTCTTGATTGTGCTAAAGAGAAGAAAACATTTTAAAATACTCGGTGATCGTATAACATTTTTTTGATAAGCAATTAAAGATTGTATTTTTTCTGCATTTTTAATTCAGTGAACTAAAAATATTACTATCATAACTGTTTTCTTACAGGTATTTGCTCACCTATTAAATCATCCTATTTTTGACAAAAATAAATTTGAA
The DNA here is from genome assembly GCA_038373865.1 of Uloborus plumipes. Lineage (NCBI taxonomy): Eukaryota > Metazoa > Arthropoda > Arachnida > Araneae > Uloboridae > Uloborus > Uloborus plumipes. The sequence continues at coordinate 227,903 of JAXGGA010000127.1, forward strand.
GTTTATTAAAAGCAATTTAGAGTTTAGTATTAATGTATGAAATTTTGTGCAATACATTTTTTTTAAATATCTAGCTGTAATTATAGTATCGTTCAAAAAAACTCGGGGTTTTTCGTAACTTCGTTTTGTCAACATTAATCGTTCCATTGAAGACAAGTTACTTTTCCTGCATTAGCAATGCGCTAACAGAGAAAAAACATTTAGATAATTTATTTATTTTGACCGGAAATTTACGTTTTCGTCGATCAATGACAAAATTAGTAGCCAAGTCGCGAAAAAATTTTGAGACAAAATCCGAGCCAGGATTATAAAACCTTTTTAGCAGTGCTTTTCCAGGAATGTTCCAGGCTCTTTAGAGCCCAAGTACAAGAAGTGAGATTAACCCTCGTGGGTTCCTTGGGGTCATATGTGACCCCAATGCAATTTCTGTTTAATATATCTTGTTAATCAACCATTTGTTTTTAATGACATTTTGTGGCTTTTATGCTTCTAGTTCAAAATAATGCTATTATTGTGTTTTATTTTTCCCGAATTACATTTTTTGCACACAAGACCTTTGGGGTCACTTCCCCAGAATGCCAAAAAAAAAGAGAACGTTCAACTTTTGTCCAAGAGAGCAGACAGAAAATGCATCGAAAAATGTCATAAGTGTTTGAAATCCACTTGCAAAAAATCAGGTTTTTTTCAGGTCTGTAACAGTTGAGAATAAATCTACAGTTATTGTAAGTTTTGCTCCAAATTTTTAATTTTTAATGCATAAACTAAATTTTACTCTGATTGTGTCTTTTTATTTTTATTTTTTTAGCATTAAAAAGTGTGTGAACTTAAATAATGCATTAGCATTCAATAATCATAATAAATTAATTAAAGGAAGCATTGGGGTCGTTTATGACCTCAAGGGTCTTGAGTGTAACTGAAATGGGACGAGGGTTAAAAAAATAAAAGCTCAAACAATGAGTGCAGATGTGTTTACAGTTAACTTTACTTACAGTTGACTACAGTAATCGGTGAATGTGTTATGTGGAATTGAACTCCGCTCATTTCTAGCAGTAGATTAGTGCGAGGATTTCTTATACATTTTCAAAATGTATTTCTATAAATATTTGTCATTGTTAATTACTTTAAGTGCTGATATAAATGTTTTTACAATATTAACCCATTTGCATTCGCACAAATAACTTATTCGGCTCAAAACTCTACAGTTTTGCAAGAAATGATTGTATGATTAAGAAATTATGTGCCTTCATGAATTCTGGGATTTAAACAAATTCTGCAAAAATAAAAAGTGCAAAAATTTCGCTGCTTTCGTCTAAATTTCTTCTTCAACATGAAGATAACTGCAAAATGACTTCATATCGAAATTTTAAAATCGCGACAACCCTATGAAAAGAGCACTTTTGCTTAGTCAGCCTTATACCATCGTGTTTTTAATACCTTTAGTTACATTTTTATATATGACGTATTAGAAAATTCGATAAGGTAGGTAAACCCAAGTCGGATTTTGTACTAACAGATAACGTTCTCTAACTCTGCTATATTATACCAACCTTAAACTACTCCCTTGAACTCTTTTCCTTACCCTTGAAGAGAACTTTAAGAATTATTCTTCGTTTTCAACATAATGCAATCCATTTTTTAAATCTTATTGTGAACTTTTTGGCCTTTGGCAAAAGTAAAAATGATTGAAGAGAAGTAATTATCTTTACTCCCAACTTGTTACAAAAAGAAAGAATCCAAAAAGGCGGCAGAAGTTTCGTAAGTTTTACAAAATTGCTGGAATGCTTTCACACTTTTTCATTTTGCTACACAATTACTACTGATTTCTAGACAATTCCTGTGAAAAAGAGATTATGGTTTCTGGGTTGAGCTTCCCGTCTACAAAGTTATAGAAACTTAAAATTTATCTTACACTTCTGTGATAAATGGTTTTTTAGAAAACTTCCCTTTTTGTTTCGAAAAGGATACTTTTAAACGTTTTTGTAAGAATGTAAAAGCCATTTTTAAAAGCCAAAAGTACTCTGGGACACACTGAAGAGTTTACGAAGACTATTTTGTTACGAATTTTCATTTATATCTTAAATGCAATAAAAAGAGTTGCTATTTATTGCAGTTAATTGCGATTTCAACATTTGTATAATCAGTAGAAAACAGGTTTTTCCTCATTAAATGATACGTGAATCGAAGTTTTTATTGTTCAAAAATAACTCGAGGTCCCGAATTACACTTGAACTTTGAAAATTTTCAAAGTTCTCGATTTTAATTTGATTTTCAAAAAGAAAAACCTGTTTTAAGAAAACGGTGAAGTTTCACAACCTTTCATCGCTGTATAAGTGACAAACGAAATATTTCGAGTGAAACTAAGTGCGTAGTTAAATCATATAGAAACTTTCCATTACTTCTGTTTCTAATCATACTGGAGATTTGTACCTACCAGGGTCGACTCTTTCACAGAAGCATATTGTTGTATCTCCCATAATGTGCACCCACTACATACCTCCAAGTTTTTCTTTTCTTTCTTTTTTTTTCACTTACACAACTTTTCATCTCATGACTTTGAAGTTAACATTACTTATTATTTTAACAAGAGCAAGACAAATAAATAAGCAAAAAGTTTCAAAAGAATTTTATATCAGGAAAAAAAATCTATATAAAACGTGTTTTGAACTGATGAAAAGTGAGAACTACCCACATGGTTGTTTTACTAAAGTTTGTGCGGCTATTTATCCTATGATGTTTTAACTATTACAAATAAATATTTTGATCCATGTGTTATTTTTAATAAAATCGGGTTGTAAACACGCCCACTCGCAGCGTGTATGTATTCCTAGCAAATTAATATTTTGAATAGATAAAGGCATATTTGAAAAAGATTAAAGAAACTCCATGGAAGTCAATATTTCTTTGCATCATATAACCAAAGCTCAGATTATAAACGTTTAAAATATTGCACTTTCATCTAAATTTTATTTTTACAAAAAAACATGTCTTCTGAGAGTTTATTTAAAAACACATCGCCATGCATTATTTTTATTTGTTAAGGTTTCCAATAAATACTCGAATAATGTCGCCCCCCCCTTTTTTTTTTTCTAAAAAGCTTACATAAAAAAATTTTTAAAATATTATTCGTTATTAGTCCGTAGACAAAGGGAACAAGCCTCTTACAATTCCTACGGTTCCAAATAACTTTTATTCCTAACTGAACATTGCTTGAAAAGCAGTTTCAAAGTCGAGCAATCTTGACAAAACTTAGGAGTAAAAGAAGAAATGAAGTAAAAACACTGCAATTGCTCTAAATTAATAGATAAGGAAAATGTCTTGTAACTAGGACTGAACAACGACACTTTTAAGCAACGCACTCAAAAAAATATTCCTTTAGAAATTATAATCATCAACTTGTACTAAATGTGGTCATTGTCAAAATAAATAAGGTAATTTCCAATGAGATATTGCATGCTGTTTCTGAAGTTGTGTACGAGGCATGTTTTTAAAGTAAGTACCGTTTTGGTTTAAATTGAAAACAAGCAAAGATATCTGTATAATTTTTTTTACATGAAAGCCCATACCTTAAACTACTTTTCTACATAATTGCCACCAATAGAAAGGATCTTATCACATCGTAAAATCAGCTTCTGAAGTCTCTCGTCAAAGAAATATGCCGCCACTGCATTACGATCATCTTGACATCACCGTCATTGTCGTGGCACTTGGCTAGCCGCCGAGATGCTGCGCCAGATGCAAAAACAGGTAGTAGTCAATGGATGCTCGATCTGGGCTGCTTTTGCACAAAATCTTCATTAATGAAGGAAGGTCGACCACTTCCTTCCTCATCGTGCACATCAGGGCGGCCACCTTGGAACGCTCGGACGCCTAAACCCTAACCACTCCATCGTTCATGATGGTTTCACCATGTACTGAAGAAATCTTGCGATGAATATCAATAGCTTTTGACCCTTTTGCAGTTAAAAGTCAAATTACACCACGTACCTTACAATCGGTGGACGTTTTTTGAAGCGCTGATTGTACGATATGATAAGTGCCTTACATTTAATGATAATTATGTATAAAAGTAGTTTAAGGTATGGGCTTTCATGTTTAAAAAAAATATAAAGATATCTTTGCTTGTTTTAAATTTATACCAAAACTGTACTTGCTTTAAAAACACGCTTCGTATAACATTCCACGGGGGGGTGCACATAAAATTAACAAACAAAGCATGTTATTCTATTTAATACAGCGATGATCATGCTCTCTCCAGGGGCCATGCCCCCCTCCCCCCCAAATACTACGGAGCATCCTTAAGTCCTTAAGTACGGAACCCTGAAGTGATACCAGATCTCATGTAACTCCGGTAGATATTTCTTCAACAGGAAAAACTCTGCAAAGGCCCATTTAAGTTAAATCAATCAGTTGGGGAAGGCGGTCTCTAACTCAGTAGCTTGGAGCTTCCGTTCATATATTTTTATGTTCTTCTGAACTTTTTTTTTTTTTTTTGTAACATTCCGTCAGTGCTTGTAGATTATGTTCATCAACTAAACTAATTAATTATTATCAATTACTACAAAAATTCTTATTCAAAGTGCTATTGTGTGAGTATAAGTTCGCCCAAGATTAAGGTAATCGTCAAACATTCGGATTCGAACTATACGTGGCAACCTTTTAAAATATTCTTCCCAATATCATTTTTTTTTCCTTAGAAAAACAAGATGTCATTGAAATTTGCAGCTGTTTTCTTTCGGTGAACTTTCTGATCCACTTAAATTCACCGCATATAGCTTAAAAGACAAAGATAAAAAAATCTGTAAAGCAGCTTTTTCTTTTAAATTATTCATTAAAATTATCCTTTTCGAATCTTTTCCTTCATAAATGACTCACTTTTTTTTACTTTATAGGGTATGCAATAGAAAAAATTAAGATCAAATCTTATATTTTAGAAAGTTCTTAGAAAGTTTTCTAAACACAATGGATTGAAAAGTAAGTCATTAAAAGTTTGATTAGCCATTTGAAAGTTTTTCAACTATTTCGTTAAAAGGAAATATTTTCTTTAAATCATAAAAAGTTTTCTTAATTTCTTCTTCTCCCTTCTTCTTTACCAAGAAAATGTACTTGAATATATTTCGTTTTATGGTTAAACACAAATTTTATTAGAAAGAAACCGGCTCTACACATGTAAGCTCCATTTTTATCTGCTTTGCATTTCAAGTTGCAGTAAATAATGGCAAACCTGGAAAAGTAGTAATTTCATATATTGCATTTTTTTTCTTGATTATTTACACATTTATTTTGCTGTTTCAATCCTTCCTTCAGATGACTTTGGTGGTTTATTGTTCATACAGAGTTATTTTCAGGTCATAGGATAAAAAGATAAAAAACATTTTGAGCCGTATCAAACAACGAGGAGCGATGCTAATTTCAATTACATATTTTAGTTGAATATGTCAAAAGGATATTGCAAATGCAAGTTTAAAATTGAAAACTTCGGAAAGTTATCACCCACAACCCATCTACTCTTTTTAAGTGGAATGGTTCGCAATGGGCTAGGCGCGGTTTTCATGGACTGACAGTACTGACGGATTTTTATCCCCCCCCCCCCCTAAGCGCTTGTTTCAAGCCACAGCTCCCATCGAATTATGGTAGTTAGTATACACTTAAGAACTCTTTAACACCCTTTTCAGAAGGCAAATTCTGTATGCGTTACTGAATGTAAAATGGCAAATTAAAGACTTAGTCATATTTGTGAATATGAAAAAATAAAAGAAAAAAAACTAAAAGAAAATACTTATAAATTCTTCGTCCAAAGGTTCCAACTATTTTTTCTATTTTTGTATTCAGGAGAGTTAAAAAGAGCTTATATCGTGGGGTTACAAGTGAAACATACTAAGTCAAAATTATTAATTTTCCAATTTTTAGTTTATCTTACACACAAAAATGAGCTGTTTCTACTGGTGAAATCCACTAAGTTTAATCTTTATTTAAGTCAGTTTTTTAAACAAATTTGTAATCACATTAAGTACTCAAGCCAAGTAGTTCTTACAGGTAAAACACACTAAGGGATTCAGTTGCTTTCTAATGTTGAAAAATATTTCATAGTAAAAGTAAAACACACAAAGTCCATGACTTAGTGTGTTTTTCATGAACTAGGTTTGAAATGTTTTGGGTTGGTTGAAATTTTTTGATTGACCAGTGTGTGGAAACATTTTACTATAGAGTCTCCAAACCCGTAAATTTCGAGAAAATAAGAGACAGGTAGCGTTCCTTTCAAAAGATGTCAAGAAAAAACTTCAACCAAATGTACTATATCCGAATATCTGTTCATTTCATGGACATGAAAATTTCTTGCGCAATTTGGGTGAATTGAATCTTCGTACTTTTCATTTGAAATACATTTATTGAATGAAAAATTTTACTCCTTATTGAATTCATAGTTACTATCGAATTTTTGATAAAATATACATTTATTTGTATTCAGGACTTAATTCTAACGAGAGAAGTGGCCCTATGGTCTTCAACACTAATTTGGATACATATTTTGAATCCCGTCCAATATGCGAAAACTTGCGGAAAGTCAACAAGAAGTTCTGTCAAGAACTAAACGAGCCTACTTTCCCGTACATCGACATCGGCATTCTAGCATCTGATCATTATTCTCTTGATTATCTAAGACTAAAAATTATGTCAAACATACCTTTAAAAGCAAAATATACCTCTCTCATCAGATGAAATAGACACATAAAAAGTAAATAAATGAATAAATAAAGTTTTGTCGCACCTTTTAAAGAATGTAACTGTTACAGTTCTTCCGTAGAAAAATTCTTCAATTGTTTTCAAAAAAAAATTAAAAGTACAAAGTACATCAAAACACATTTTATCAAAGAAAGAAAAAAAAAAGAAAAAAAAAGAAAAAAAAACTCGTCCGTTGATAAAATGTCTCGAATTTCACTTTTAATCCGTTGCCAGTTGTTAAATATAAATTTAGAATAAAATGCCCTAGTGAATGAAACATTTTTGTTACAAAAAAAAATCGTCTGCCAAAAATAATAATAATAATAACAATAAATTCAATAAAACAAATGAATAAATAAACAAAAAATCGTCTGCACAGTCAGTCATTTTTTTCGGACTGTTTACTCAAAAGTTATTAGGGGTGACAGCTTGCTTGAGCGGTTCAATGTTGAATGAAAAATTGTTCAAATCGGAAATGTAAATACGGGAATGAAGTATCCTTGAAAAGTTCTTTCCAACAAAAAAAAGTTTGTTCAAATCGGACTGTTCATTAAAAAGTTAGTATCGCGGGACCGGTTATTTGAACGGCTCAAAGTTGAACCAAAAATTGTTCAAATCAAAAAATCAAATATGGGAATGAGCTGTACTCGCCGAGATCTTTCCAACAAAAAAAAGTTTGTCCAAATCGGAATGTTCATTCAAAAGTTATTAGGGGGGGGACAGACAGACAGACCGACCGACAGACCGACAGACCGACCGACACACAAATTCCCCATCTCAATACCCTACTTTCAAATTTTTAATTTTTCGATATTCATTTTACCTCTTTATTTTTTTAACTTGGCGATATTTTTTGGACTTGGCGATATTTTTTTTAACTTGGCGATAATTTTTGGACTTGGCGATATTTTTTCGATGCATTAAGCTACTTTTAATACTTTTTTCGTCTTTCTTTTATTTTTAACGGGAAAGTAGGCTAAAAAGGACATGAGGAGCTGAGATCCCGAACAAATTAAGCAATGTTTTGCATTGCAAATGAAGAGTTTGTTTGATAGTGTCTACCTATTTATTCTCGCCCCCATTATTATTACTTGCTTTTATTAGTTCTATTAAAGACAAAATCGGAAATAAGCAAGATTTTAACCTGTGTTTCGATTCATCCCTACCTGCAGTGTGACAGGTTACATTTTTTTAGTTGTGTTCTGATTCACACTGCAGGTAGGGATGAATTGAAACACAAGTTAAAATCTTGATCATTTCCGATTTTGCCTTTAATAGAACTAATAAAAGCAAGTATAATTCAACCTCGACGAGATGGCCGGTGTCAATCAAATGAGAAAACGAGTCCATTCCTTAAAATAGGTAGAATTTCTACCCATTCAAAATCCCCCATCAATTGTGAATCCCATTCCTCAATTTTCATCTGCGTATCACCCCTTCCTAAAAATGGACAATCCTGAAAAAAGGAGGAGTCATAGGCCATCTCTGCGAAGTTGAATTATAATAGTAATGGGGGCGAGAATAAATAGGTAAATACTATCAAACAAGAGAGAGAATAAAACAAGATCGTTTTTATCCCAAAGTATTTTTTTTCTTTTTTCAAGCTTGGAAACACTTGAATTAAGTGTGCCTCGAGTGTGTTCCAGCAAGAAAGCATTGCATGCGTCTAATTGTTTCTTCTGAAATTCTTGAGGCTATTGACTGTCTTGACTATGCTAAAATAAGCATATCTATTTTTTTTTCTTTTAAACTTTTTTGTGCAGTTTAAAAGGTGGGTTATGTCTAATGTATGCATTCACCGAGCTGCATACATGCATTTTTGATCAACAGTTCTTAAGCGTTATACACTACTGAAAAAATCGATGTTTTCCTGATCATTTCTAATTTCAGTTTTAAAGGCTATTTTTATCACTCGTAAGAGCCTCAAGGAATTTATGCAAAGGAAGCAATATTATTCCAGTGTTAACAATTAAAAATAACATTTACTCTTGGAGCCAATTATTAACATCGCAGCATAAATAGCTCCCACGCAGTAATATAAAAGGTAATTTTGAAATTCGATTGAAGTAAGAAACATGTTGTTTTTACAATGATGAAATATTTATTTAAAAAGACTTACAAAATTAATTTGCTGTTAAGAAATATAAGAAAACGCTTTTTTTAATTCTGTCGAAAGGTTATTTAGTTAATTATTTTTTCTAAAAAACTTAATTGATAAATTAAGAATTGTGTTTGAACGAAAAAATTTTCTTTGAAGTGATTAGTGGATTATAGTGAAGAAACAAAAAAAAAAAAAGACCACACAAATTTCGTGGAAATAAATTGAAATTTTCCTCTTCGTTTAGCCGAGCTAAAATGATAGAGGTGTAAATTAAATCTACTTATATTAAAAACTGAGTATCTATCGTTCTTTCTAACTATCTATCTATGTCACGCTTCTTTCTCCTGAACGCCAATGAACTGAAAGTCGAACCAGGTACCAATAGATAGGTAATTTTTCAGGCTTCATTAGTTTCAATTTATATAATTATACGATTTTAATTAGCGAATATATCAATTAATAAGTAGTCAAATTTAAAGCGATTAAGCCTAATAAATGATTGAATATGAAATCCATTGTTATAAAACGTGGTTGATATGACTCAGTAATAATGATGATAATGAGAATTTTGAATGAAGGCTTAACTAAATCAAACACGAAACTCATAAGCGGGCCACTTACGAAGTATTTTTATCACTAGCTACTTGTAATATTTTGAAACATTCATTTGTTGAAAAGCCATTAATACTATTAAAATCTGTCCGCGTCTGTCTGTCCGTCTGTCTGTCTGTCTGTCTGTCTGTCCGTCTGAAGCTTGAACTCCTCAAAAACCGCGGAGAGTAGAGAATCAAACATAGTACCATTCGATTCGAAATTTTCTAAGGAAGACAATAAGACCAACCGCGTAATTCTACGACGTCAATTAGCTGAGATACTAATTTCAACGCTAATTAAATATTTGCACTTTTAAAATTCCAAGACATTTATTTCTTTCTGTTGCCATTTTGGATTAAAACTTTAATTAAATTTATTGATCTTTTCAAAATTCCAAGACATTTATTTATTTCCGTTGCCATTTTGAATTAAAACTTTAATTAAATTTCTTCCACTTTTCAAAATTCCAAGACATTTTTTTCTTACCGTTGCCATTCTGAACTAAAACGTTAATTAAATTATTGAACTATTTAAAATTCCAAGACTTTTATTTCTTTCCGTTGCCATTTTAAATTAAAACTTTAATTAAATTATTGAACTATATTTAAAATTCCAAGACTTTTATTTCTTACCGTTGCCATTGTAAATAAAAACGTTAAATCAATAGTTGAATTATTTAAAGTTCAAAGACTTTTATTTTTTTCAGTTGCCATTTTGAATTAAAATGTTAATTAAATTATTGAACTATTTAAAATTCCAAGACATTTATTTCGTTTCGTTGCCATTTTAAATTAAAACGTTAGTTAAATCATTGAACTTTTTAAAATTAAATAGTGTTATTTTTTTCCTTTGCCATTTTGAATAAGTGTTACAACAAAGTTCTAACAATTGTTTTATTCTAATTAATGACTTATATTTTTTCCCTGGTACCATTTTGAAAATTTATTTTTAAGTAAAATTGCAATTGCTGTTTTTAGAAGGGACTTTTTTGGCAGTGATCCAAATATTAAAACAAGTTTTTTCGTTTAGAATTTTGCAATTAATTTTACAGGAAGAAAGCGGTTTGAAAAATTTGTTTTTGGTGATGGTTTTTTATTTGTTATTCAGGGAGAGTGCTAAGTATGCGCTACTTGACATCGTCTTTATTTCTGAGGAAGCATGTGCAAATGATTTGATAGACTTTTGATGCAGGAAAGCTTTTTAGCGGGGAGTAGTTTACTGAAATTTTCTGTGGTACTTTAAAGGCGAGCCGCCTTGGCGGAGTATAGATTGTTGAAACTTTCCTCGCTATTGTAAAGGCGAGGCGCGTTGATGGCGAGTAGGATATTTAAACTTTCCTCACTACTTCAAAGGCGAGCCGCCTTGGTAGCGAGTAGTTTGTTGAAACTTTCCTCTCTACTTTAAAGGCGAGCCGCCTTGGCGGTGAGTAGATTGTTTAAACTTTCCTCACAACTTTAAAGGCGAGCCGCCTTGGCAGCGAGTAGTTTTCTCAAACTGCCTTCACTACATTAAAGCACCTGCAACGCCGGGCCACGCAGCTAGTTACTACTATTAAAATCTGTCCGCGTCTGTCTGTCTGTCTGTCTGTCCGTCTGAAGCTTGAACTCCTCAAAAACCGCTGAGCGTAAAGAATCAAACATAATACCATTCGATTCAAAATTTTCTAAGGAAGACAATAAGACTAACCGCGTAATTGTACGACGGTAATTAGCTCAGATATTAATTACAACGTTAATTAAATTCTTTGAACTTTTAAAATTCCAAGACATTTATTTCTTTCCGTTGCCATTTTCATTTTAAATTAAAGCGTTAATTAAATTATTGAACTATTTAAAATTCCAACACTTTTATTTCTTTCCGTAGCCATTTTAAATTAAAGCGTTAAATAAATTATTGAACTATTTAAAATTCCAAGACATTTATTTCTTACCGTTGCCATTTTAAATAAAAACGTTAATTAAATTATTGAACTTTTTAAAATTAAAGAGTGTTCTTTCTTTCCGTTGTCATTTTGAATACGTATTACAACAAAGTTCTAACAATTGTTTTTATTCTAATTATTGACTGATATTTTTTTTTCTCTAGTACCATTTTGAAAATGTGTTTGTAAATAAAATTGCAACTGCTGTTTTTAGCAGGAACTTGGCTACGATCCAAATGTTAAAGCAACTTTTTCGTTTAAAATTTTGCAATTAATTTAACAGGAAGAAAGCGTTTTGGAAATAATTGTTTTTGGTAAGGAATTTATTTTTTATTTAGGAAGAGTGCTAAGTATGCACTACTAGACAACGTCTTTATTTCTGAGGAAGCATGTGCAAATAATTTGATTGACTTTTTGATGCAGGAAAGCTTTTTAGCGAACCGCTTTAGCGGGGAGAAGTTTGTTGAAACTTTCTTTGCTACTGTAAAGGCGAGCCACCTTGACGGCGAGTAGGCTGATTAAACTTTCCTCGCTACGTGAAAGGCGAGCCGCCTTGGCGGCGAGTAGTTTCTTCACAGTGCCTTCACTACATTAAAGCCCGTGCAACGCCAGGCCACACAGCTTGTCTACTTATATTAAAAACTCAGTATCTATGTCTGCTTCTTTCCCTTGAGCGAGCAGAACTTGCTGTAACTTTCCTCACCATTTTGAAGGCGCGAAGCATCTCAATAATTCGAATGATTTTTTTTTTTTTTTTATGCAGGAAAAAAGGCGGCGTGAAGCGCCTGTTAACGAGCCGGCATTTTCGGCGAGTTTTTTTTTTTTTTGAAACATTCTTTATTACTTTAAAGGCGTGAAGAGCCCGGGCAACGCCGGGCCACGCAGCTAGCTGCTTGGGCATTAGTGGGCCACGTACGTAGTATGTCTTAAAATCTTATGAAAATTGAATCATATCAAATAATATCACATCAGAATGAGGTAAACGTTGGGTGAAGGGGGGACATTATGCATCAACATGCCGCAGGAAGCTAATCTAGCTGCCCTGGCAGCTAGTATTATACTAAGAATGGATTCTGGTTTCTTTTTAAGTTCTGTTAACCAGGAAACCATTCACGTAAAAATAAAAAATAAATAAATCTATACTAATAATATAAAATTGAAGAGTTTGTTTGTTTGTTTTTGAACCCGCTAATCTTAAGAACAACTGCATTGAACTGAAAAATTATTTTTCTGTTGAATAGTTTATTTAATCAAGAAAACTTTAGGCTATATAATATTACGCTATATGTAAGGAGTTATTATTATAGTTTTAAAAAAATAATGGTCGAAAAGCACGAATGGATTAGTGTCCACTCAGTCTTCTCGAGAAATGGCGTTCATTAAAAGTATTGTTTGGGTAACTCTGTGTGGAAGGCGCTGGCCGACAATGGCTGTAAAAAAAGGTTTTCTAAAGATTGTTTTATTGACGCGGGTGAAACCATGGGTACAGCTATGCCCCAATGAAGTTTTTGAAGTAACAACTTATATTCATTATAATACAAAGGAATTCTTTTTTTTCTCACTTTTTATTCAAGTTTCGTAAATTTTTGTTTCAGAGGTAGCCCGTGCAAAGCCGGGCCACGCATCCAGTAAACAAATCCGTAGCAATTGAAAGAGAATAGTGGAAAACGGATTTCGGACGCATTTGCCTCATCCCCGCTTTCTTAGAATCGGGCGGCATTTTAGGAAAACTCTTCAAATTTAGCGAGAAATGGACACTTAAACAGTCGCTGTATCTTCGTTCACATTCATGTATTAACAATATGAGCACTATTTGTATAACCGCTAAATTTGGTGACTTTTTGCTAGCGACTTGCCCGAGTTTAAGACCTTATTTCTTAATAACACGGGAATGAAAGCAAATGATTTATGCATGGAAAAACAGGTTTTACTCAGGGACGTCATTTCAAGTTTTTCCAGGGGGGGGGGGGCAAAGGGTCCAAACACAATGCAATTTCATCGGAAAACATAAAAAACCACGCCCACTTATATGTAAATACATTGATTTCTCAAAGTCAGGGGGGGCAATTGACCCCCCCCCCCTGCCCCCCTAAATGACGGGCCTGGTTTTGCTATGTTCTCTTAAACACAATGCAACTTAACAATATAATAAATCTCATCTTTCACCGCAATAATTGTAATAATAATATACATGTAAATACCTGTTACAAAACTAGAATAAATTCTAAAAATAACAACTCTAATCATACAAAATACTTTTGAAAAAAATATTATGTTCCGAAGTAAAGACATCAAAGACAATTTTTCATTCTAAATATTGAAATTTGAATACTGTCCCGACAATTTAATGTAAATTCGTATTACAATGTGCTGATGAATGGAAGAAACTTAGATTTAGGTATAAAGACATTATTTGCCAAATTGCGAAAAAGCCATCACACATATTAAGAGGGATTTCTTTTAATGTCAGTCAAAAAACATCAATAAAAAGACTTAACTACTATCAGAAAATATAAAAGGATAACATTTTACGAAACTGACTTTTTTTTTCATAACAATATAGCATCTGCTTTGTGACTAGTTTCCAAATAGAATATTAATATTTTAAACTAACTATTAAACATAGTTTTCAAAATGTAAAGCTGAATAGATGAGTAAATTAAACATTATTTGAACACTTTTGTGTCTTTTCCTTTGAATTTTCTAATTCAGTTTCATCTTTAGCATTTGAATTTGAAAAAAAAAACCTCTATCTCTACCTATCATTTTTTTTACTACCCTTTAATTTTTGTAAGAAATATTAAAACCTTTTAACCCATTACTGCCTAGCGTCCCTTTTTAGGGACGGTCCAAAAAAGGGTCTGAATTTCCCCAAATGAACATTTCAATCAAATAATAGTGTTCAATTAGTACCTTGGTGTTGTTTCAATTCGTTATTAACAGATTGCAGCACATAACCATTGTAAAGTGTGTTCTGTAGCCGTTTTAATATGGTCTTTAGCAAAAATAACATCGTTCACAATCTCAAGAAAAAAAGCTAAGTTTTCAAAGTTAATTCCAGCTTCCTAGTTTATCTTAATTGCTAATTTTATTTCTTCTTATAAAATGTCTTTTTAAATATTATACCGTAGGCAGAAAAACATTTTAGTTCTAAAAGTATGTACTATGGGTCTATCGTAACTTTTAAAGGACGATTTTTCTTTCCTTAATAAAAAAATTATTTTTTACATGATATGTTTTAAAATTATTTTTCCTGTCCATTAAACACTGTTTGTAACCAGTATACAAAATATCTTTGGAAAAAAAATGTCAGGCATTAATGGGATAATATTTTAAAATGTAATATAACTTATTCGTACTTGTACATGCAGAACCATTAAAATTTACAGAACAAGGAAATCGCTCAGGAGTCGTGAAAATGCATTATTAATGCAATGCATGTTTTATCGATATTTTTACGCTTGATTTGACACTGTCTGTTATGATTTTACAAATCTGTTAATATTTGATTTTTTGCGCTGCTAAAAGTAATTATTTCAGAGAAGAACGCTGTCACAAAAACTTCATCTGATGTTGATTTTTATCGATTTTGCAGTACTTAAAAGTAGAGAGGTGCACAAATTATATATACTTCAGTGCAAACATAATGCATTCATACTAAAATTTTGCGTGAATGCAAGGCTAACACAAGAAAACAAAATCAATTGTTGGAATAAATAACGTTGATGTTTCGAATCATTTTATACCGTTTTACGAAAATAAGCTATACTTTTTTAGCTTTTATTGCAATACACACATATAGACATGCTTCAACAATTATTCTGTATTCAACAAATTCAGTATTGGATTCTTGAAAAATTTTGAATTTCGTCCGATTTGCACGTTTTACTGTCCGTTGAATCTGTTTTGATAATTTTAGAACACTGTGTCTGTGTATGTGTATGTGGGAGTGACTTTTTTGCTTTTTTTGTGACCAGTCTAGAGCATAAATTACTGCTTAAAATCGAATGGAATTTGAAACACATACGTTCACCCGGGTTAATCGGCACTCATCAGTTTTTGGAGCCAAGTCCTCCTGAAGGGCGTAGACTATTTAAAGTTTTCATTGTTATACTGACTGATTTTCTCAGGTAAAACCTTCGCGTATTTACGCATGCGTAAGGTCTTATCTGATCTTACCAAAATAGGGATGATAGGTACAATGACAATAAGGGGAAGAATAATGAAAAGCTTTTTGGGCCGCAACAAACAACGTGGAACGATGCTACTTTCAATTACATATTTTAGTTAAATATGTCAAAAGGATAGCAAATGCAAGTTTTAAATTGAAATCTTCGGAAAGTTTCCACTCACAACCCATCACCCCTTTTTTAAGTGGAATGGTTCGCGAGTGCTAGGAGCGGTTTTCACAGACGAACAGTACGTGCTGGTCATATCTCAAGAAGTAACTGCGGGTTCAGACAAAAGAAAAAGAAACACCACAAGTTGACCTCAGAGCTTACAAGTGCTAATTCTATTTCGGTGCCAATAGATTAAAGAAGGAAAAAGAACTTTTTTTCTCGTTACTTGTGATTGCTAAATCTCAAGAAGTAAAGCAAATACTCGGACAGAAATTAGTCTACATATAGACCTTAGAGGGTACTATTACTAACAGAGTTATTTCAATTTTGGTACTAATAGCTTTAAGAAGAGTGGTTAAATTATTTCTTTTCTTTCTTGTTCATTGCGACTATTATTTCTCAAAAAGTAACACTACGATTTAAATGAAATCGGGAATAAAAGTGAACCAATAAAGAAATAGGCGCTTTGCTCAATTTTGGAGGCAATCTCTCTAGAGGGACTGATTTTTGCCATCATTTGCGCGACGAGTAATTAGCAATTTTAAAAATAAATTGCATTTTAATATCTTCACTTGCAAGTGCCACAAGATGGAATGTCACGAGATTTGCTTATTGAAAACGATCGGAAAAATTGCAATGATTAAAATCATTATATTTTGCCATCATATATTTCTTAGCAAATAAAATGTTAGTAGGAGGCGTCGGTGGCCTAGAGGTAGAGTCTTCTCTTCGTAAGCAAGAGGTCTCGGGTTCAAGTTCCACCCTGGCCATGCATGTTATTTTAACCTCTCTGTACCGTAAATCTGTCCTATGCTTGTCAGGAGGCAAGGAACATAGTACGCAGTCCTCATGTATGTCGAAGCTGATGGCTTTTGTACAAAATTAAAAATGTTAGTAATTATCAATGCGAGTAACTTTTTAAGTGATTTTTAGTTTTTGCTTTTGATTCTGCTTTTGCAAATAGCAAAACTTAATTTTTAGAAATTTTATGTAAGAGTCAGGTAATCATTAGAAATATATTGAAGAAACTTACATGAAGGCCACAACAAACTACTTTTTTATGTGTGATGAAAATATTAATATTATACATCAAGCACATAACTGACTGGAAAGATAATGTTTAAATAGTGGTGTTGCACTTACTGTTATCTGGGTCTATAGGTTCCATGAATATGATCTATGTGTCCCATTGTTAAATGTAATGTTACAAATCATTAAATATGCGCTCTAATCTTCCAAAATGACCATCATCTTCTCCAGGAATTATAAAAGACTGTTCTTAATTTAGAGCCAAACAATCCTATATAGGTTTCTAGACAAACAGCTGGAACTCTTTCTTTAATAAAATGAACATGTAGTAATGATAAGTTCTTTGTTTTGTAACTTTTCTTCCTTTTCTCTGTTCATCGTGGTTTTAAGGAAAAACATAAATACTTTTAAATTTCTATGTGTTCTAACACACGAAATTCATCTTTATAGGAAGTGCAGCCTTGAGGTCAAAGAACTTTTGGCACCACTGAGTTTAAATTATGCTTCATGCATCATAAAACAGTTATTAATAATCGATTAAACTCATAAAAAATTAATTTGCAGAGTTTAGATAAAGTTGATCTATTACTCTGTTCCCTCAATTTGTGGTGATGGTGTTTTTCCTAATATACTCCATCATAGAAGTCTACACATTCTGACATTTTCCAGATAATTTGATCACTTTTTCTGAGAAACTCAATTGGTTCAGGCTCATAATATACATACACAAAACGTAGTTCACACGACAGGGGTGGCTCTGTGAAACCTTAGGTACATTAATGTCGGACAGTGAGATGTGTTCATTCACGTTAAAATTATCATAAGCGCAGTGAAAGTGGATGGGATGAGTACGCGAAGCGCAGTGAGCTCATGTAAGCGCAGTGAAAGAGAGGTCAACCTCCCTCCCCCCACCTCCCCTTGATTTTTAAGTCGTATTGTAATTTTTGTGTTTTCCTCTAAACTCCCTCTCTGCGTAAAAAATCTGTTTTGATAAAGCAGACCTCGTGTAAATCTTTTAGGAGTAACACTGTTGCACAAAGTGCAAATAATGCATTATTATTTCATAAGTTTGCTAGAATCAAGCATTAAATTTAGGCTTGGTATTAAAACATTCATTGTGCGTCAAAACTGTGACAATATGTATGTTATAACTGTAATATTATAACCTTTATTATAGAATAATGTAAAGCAACAATAAGAAGACTAAAAATAAGAAACAAACAAAGCACAAAAAAAAAGAAACACTAACTCCGGGAGTACCGACAATAGTGAAAACTTGAACAATCGCGTACTTATTTTTTTAATCGTCAGTGGGTTTTTCTCATCTCAAAAGATGCCAACATTCATATGTATCTATCTATGTACAGTACTTACTATACACAAAGATAACGGTAACGATTACAGTGTTGCGAGTTCCGTTGTTTTTTCCCCATCTCAAAAAATGCCCAACGCACCAGCAGAAGCTTTTTATTTTTAAGCGTTTTTCTTTTCATTTACAGAAAAATGTCTTTAGTCCAAAAGTTCATCCTCAAAATATGTCATTCTTTGAAGGGTAAAGAGGGTGACAGGTTGCAGCACGGGGGAAGAAGGGAAGTCAAGTAATGTGACTTCGTCAATTTTTATAACAATATACTTATTTAAAAAAAAAATGCGTAAAAGGGGACAAAGGGAGAGATGGAGGTAGGTTAAATTTGTTGAAACGAAGTGTGATATCATTTATGGACAACTAACAAGCTATACAAAAGTGTTCCCCAAGTGCGAACTCCCCAAGTGTATCAAAACTCGTAGAAAGTTTGGGCAGGTTGTACGTACCGGACGCGAGTATTTTTCATTTGTCCCCAGGTAGCACAAATAACCTTTAAACGTTTTATAAACGTTTTTAAGCGGTTGTTACAACGTTAATAACCATTTTACAACTTTTAAAAAACGAAATGTGCTACTTGGGTCGGCTCGCCAAACATTTCTTTAAAACAGTGGTCGTTTTCCGTTTCTATACCCAGTATAACGAGAGCTGGCGGCTCAAAGTAAAATTAATTTCCCACTCTCCACACTTTTCCCCTGATGGTTGTCATAGCTACGGCGCTAAGGACTTCTTTCCCAGTTAGCTTTTGCAGCAAAGGTTAAATGCAAACGGTTAAAATTGCTTTATGCGTAAACTATTATTCTATTGAGAAATCAACGTTCATAAAGCACAACTTTTCCTTAGAAATTTTTGCTTTGTTTATGTATGACTAGATTTGTTAGATAACCTTGAGAAATAACTGAGACATGAGGACATAAATAAAAGCTAAGCCTCATTCCGATAAATATAAAATAAATGAAACGCCTCAACAGCAGTGCATGAACAAAAGAGGGGCTGTTTTCTTTCGTTCGGTTTCCATGGAGACGACGCAAAATTCCTAAACATGATACGTCTATTTTAAAGTAGCCGAGTATAGTCCTCAATTATTACTTGTTTTCCTGTTGTTGCATAAAGGTATTTCCTTAATTTAGAAGTGCCGTACAGGCCATAAGTTTCTCTGGGAATGCAGAAGCTGTTTGAGGGAAATAACGGAGAAATTTTTTACGGTGGGGTTGACGTTTTGGGGCAAACGCAGCTCTGAAAAGATTATGCGTATCAATTTTGTGTTTATTTTCTCTCTCGCGCGCAATCGAACTTATTCGCATTGTTGAAAAATTTAGAGTTCAATTTTTATACAGCTGAGACGGGGTATACACAAAATTATTTATCCCTTATAAACAAAAATTACGTTAATTAACGCTAAATCATATTTAAGTTTTTTTTGTTTTCTTTTGGAGGGGTTCCCAAAACCCCAGTCACGGGACCCCTAAGGGTATTTTTCTTACCAAGAAGTCATTTTCAGTTTCCAGTTAAGCGCCATCTACACGACTTTTATTAATCTTGTACCAATTTTGGGGCAAAAGATGAAATAAGACCCTGTTACAAAAAAATGAATAAATCTTTAATAGTTTTTATTATTATTATTATTTTAATTTGTTTTTTCATACATTTCTTCATTAGTGCAAGAGTTTTCTTAACACTTAGTACTATTTAAACAGTAAAACTCGAAAGAATTTCCAGAGCTCAAATCTTTCTTTGAGAAGCGTGGGAGGTGTAATGGGTTTTTTGTGTCTCGTTGCCCAACTTCCATCGAGTCACTTGGTAATTAAATTTGCTTTTCTCTCGTTATTACACAAAATCCGGGAAATCAGACTTAGAAATCTTCCTAGAAAGTATTTAATCCCTATGATGATCTTCATTTAAAACGTTTATAGTATGAAATTTACTAAAAAACTGCATTTCTTGGGAAGACAGTATGAAGATCTTTCGAAAACTAAAATTCACTTTGATGCTAATTTAATTAAAGTTCTGAAAAAAAGAAGTTTTAATGGGGAATCTTGGGCCAAGTAAAAGTTAATTTAAATGGTGTGTGAATTATTTTGTATTGTACTGTTGGGTATACGCGATCTGCTATAATTGTGTTCAGTAGGTTTGCAGTATTATTGAAAAAATAACATATTGCTTTAAGGAGCTTTTTTAAAAGAAAAATTTATATGTAAACTGTTAAACTACATTTAAAAAAATCCGAAACATCACTCAATGCTCCGGGTAACGTTCCAGGTCTTCACCAGTTTACTGTGAAAAGCAAGAACTCATCTGCGAAAAGTTTTCTGAATCGCTACATATTGCACGAATGAAGTTCACTTTTATCAAAAATATTTTAAACAACCAGTATAAAGATATATTCAGTTTCTTAATTAGGTGTTTAATTTTCCCTCCGGATTAATTAATGCCCCAATTAGGTCGAAATCAAGTCTGGATATTGTAACTTTCAAAAGCTGTCGTTAAATTAGGTGTTCGGTAGCTGCTTGAAATTCTACCTTAGAGTCAACCATGTTTGCCTTAGGAGCGTTTTCGGTAAAATGAGAAGGTGCCAAGATTTTCTTATAAGGTTTCTAATTTCATCTAAAAACATGACTGGTTTCGGTTGGGAAAATTTCTGAATGCTTCTTAAATATTCCAGATTAGTTTCAGGAAGGTTACTGACTTTTAACGGGAAACTTTCCTGTCTTTAGCCACATATGTTACCAGCAGAAATTAAGCATATTAGCTGCGTACTATTTTCTAGGAACGTTCCTTTTTTTTCCTTTACAGTGTACTTTACTTGATATATCGCTAGCTTTTTTTTTAAATTCTGAATCATTTTATTACATTCATCTTTTACTGAAGAAGCAGTTTTAAAGCGTAAAGTACGGCAAAAACATTTATTTTTGCATATAAATGAATATTTTAAAGTGACACGGAAACAAAAAAAGTTGCACCCTTTTAAAATGGTATCATAACATTCTTTTATTTTTGAATTCGGTGCTTTTTCAATGTAAAAGAACGACGGTAATAAATACTACCTACTCTATTATTGTAAAACCTATCAAAAAGTGCCTCAACTGAGAAACATTCTACGGTGTCATAAAGCGCCAACCAAAAAATTTTTAGACAGCAAGAGGTACATGCAATATGTATTTTCAGTGAGGGGCTGTTGACTGTATTCATCGAAATCGAGTAATTAATCTTCGCTAAAAAAATAAGCGGAAAGCTGTGCTTGAACAGTTTGGCTCGTCGTTTATCTTTACTTCGCTTCGAATCTTCTATTCACTTTTCTTTATGAGGAAGAAGGAGAAACTTGAACCGTTTCTTAAAAATAGAAAAAAAAGTCTTAGTGTGATTTATGATAAGCAAAAATGGTTCCAGCTAGGTAGGATGGTTTAATTAATCTACATGAATGATTATTAAGAATTTTAACTAGAAGTAATAAACTTGTTACAATTTTAAACGAAAAAACCACTATGTACCTTTACTTTTATATTGTAAAGCAACATTTTAATGCATTTATTTATTTATTAATTTTTCAGATGCTACACCATGAAAGTCGATATGGTAACCTTTTAATAAAACAAGTAAAGTGAGTTATACGATAGACATACATATATACATACCTATCGTCAAGAAAAAGCTCTCCCAAGCAGATGAAGATGGTTGAAATGTTTTTTTAATGATTTTTTTATTAATTAATTTTTTGTTTATTTATTTAAATTTTATTTAGTTATTTACTTATTTATTTAGTTCGCTATTTTTTTTTAAATGTTGACGTCACAAAAACACTAGTCAAGATTGATTTATAAGAACTCACAAGGGAAATTCAGGTTAATATTTAAGTAGGAAGCGAATCGTTAGTACATTTATAATTACAATTTACTTTGAACAAGGAAGTCAAAAGACTAGTTACGCAGACTTTATTGAAAGTAAAATAGCGCATCTAAAATAAAACCGTCAGGAATATTTTCTTAACTACTTTTTAACTATTCTGAAAGGTTATTTGAAACCGTAAATATATACATCCAAAGCAAATCAAACAGCGCTTAATCGATCCTTCTATCTTGTAACCATAGCTTCTATCTAGTAGCCATCTAATACAAGTCATGGTAGAACTAATCATTGTGACATTGGAGTCGATTTGTTGCTGCTGAGTAAAGTGATGACAATCGATATTGCGCAAAATTTAGTACCACGAATGCTACTTTGCTTTTTTATATTTTAAACACAATGCATAATTTTGAAAAATTTTAAAGCGCTGAGTTTGGGATCCAAAAAATTATACCTCATTAATACGCTTTTTAATATTAGTTTCACTTGTGGGTTTGTAGGTATGTAACGCTGAATAAAAGGTAAAATTCACGTTCTCTACAAATATAAAAGTAATATATTTAGTACGAGTATTAATGCTAAAGGCTGAACTAGATTACATGTAGATGTACGAGGATTATAAGTGTTTCAGTTGTTTGTATGTAACTCTGAATAAAAGATAAAATTCACGTTGTTTGCAAACATAAAAGTAATATATTTTTTACTATTATTAATTAACTATATGATACACACTACATTACTTATATTACATGTTGATGTATATTATAAGCTCATCTAAAAGCGTATTTTTTAGTTTTTTGAAACTAATTTAAGGATTATTATTTTTTGTTTGAGGGCGGCAAGTTTTTTTTTTTTTTTTTGTGGAATGATTTGCAGTTGTTTATTTATTGCAGTTACCTCTATTTCGTAATTTAGCGACTGAAATGATTAATTAATTTATTTGATATAATATTTCGTATTCAGTTCAATTCAGAAATTTCAAAATAGATGATTAGTAAATTGAAATCGTTGTTCATATAACGCACATACATTTCGTTAAAGGATTATGTGCAGAGTTCTTTCTTTTTTTTAATGTGTTTTAATTTTTTACAGATGAAACTGAAATTGCATACCTTTCAAAAATATCTCCGCGAAATAAAATGTACCCACTTGTTTTAAATGCAAAAATACCAGCTCACACAATTAATGCATTCAGCAGCAAAATATATTAAATCACTAAAATCAAATTTTGTCTAGTTTTCAATTACAGTATGTTTAAAAACGTTTCAAGCATGGCATACATTAAAGTAATTGCGTATAAAATACAATACATACCTATGTGATGTTTTTTTTTCCTTTTTTGCATAACAAAAGATTCGATACATTTCTAAAATATCATAATATGTTTTCTATTATACTAGAAATTTCTTTTACACGTTTCAATAAATTCACTCAAAAGGGACAATAAATGATTCGTATTCCTTCAGTAAAACTTAACCTGAAGATTTATGCGAAAAGAGCATTCCTCGTTCTTGAGTAAACATTCTAAAACTGTCTGAGAAATTTAACTTATTCAAAATACCATCCTTTTATTATTTAACAGAAAAATGTTTATATTTCTTTGAATCTGAACGATTATTAA
Source organism: Uloborus plumipes (assembly GCA_038373865.1). Classification (NCBI taxonomy): domain Eukaryota; kingdom Metazoa; phylum Arthropoda; class Arachnida; order Araneae; family Uloboridae; genus Uloborus; species Uloborus plumipes. The sequence continues at coordinate 251,432 of JAXGGA010000127.1, forward strand.
ATTTTTAGTTTGGCTCTATTTTTTCTTCACAAAATTTTGGCGTTGTTTACATTTGGGGTTAGTTTCACTATTTACTACACTGTTAAAACTACAGGTTGCACAAGGCACTTTTAAGGGTGAAACGTTGTAACACTAGCGGCACCCTCTGAAGGATGCTACGTGACTCCCTATGGCGACCTTGAAGTGGCCATCTGGCCCCTATGGGTATCTTATAGCCCCATGGGTAACCCACTACATGGCACTTTCAAGGGTGCTATAGAGTGTCAAGTGTCACCCTTTAGGGAGTGCCACTGGTGCTACAACGTTTCACCCTTTAGGGAGTGCCACTGGTGCTACAACGTTTCACCCTTGAAAGTGCCTTGTGCAACCTTTAGTTTTAACAGTGTAGATGCGTGATCCGACTCTGCACGGGTTCTACTTTGAGAATAAAAGTTAGGACAAGCGACGAACGCATGTGTCTAAATGTTCTGATTTCATTCAAGCCGATATTTTGCCGGCACGTAATACAAAAAGATATTCAATCACTAAAAATTTTTAAATCCCCGGCTACAGAAAAAGCAAGAAAATTATTTGTTAATAATCAATAAAAAATGGCAGCACCTTTTGCTTACCAATGATTTCTTTCAAGCTATTTTAATTTCTTCGTGCACACGACTTAAACTACTAACTTAAAAACGCCTGTGTCTTTTTTTTCTGTGTGCAGTTAGTCCGTAGCAGTTTTAAAAACCTTCAAAAAGAAATCTTCTTAAGAGGTATTTTCCGGCTATCTCTCCAATGCGACCAAATTTTAGACGATCCGATAATTCTTTCGAGTAGAAAGATACATGTTAAGACAATTTTGGGCCCTTAAATTGAAATTCGAACGGTTCCGTACTTTTTTGACGTTCAAAAAAAAAAAATTACCATCCAGGTTCGACGTAAACTGTATTTGTATAGGGAACACACACACACACATACATATATATTCTCTGTTTTATTTATACGGATACCTCAAACTAGAGCCGCTATATAGACAGGCCGATGCATCAAGATTAAGTTTTACCACTTTGGATCCCATTCCCTAACATTTACTTTCAAATTTTCATTGTTGCGGAGTAGGGTTACCAGAAAAAAAGTTTTGCCACATTGCTAAGCTTTGCCAAATCCAAGGGCCTCTAATAATTGCTCACAGTAAAAATTACCAAAACGCGATTACTGGCCAGAAAAGACAACCACTCAAACACACAAACACGCGCTGGATCCAAAGTGGTGAAACTTAATCTTGATGCGCCGGCTCGTCTATATAAGGGCCTTACCTCAAACATGCTGTATGTATTTTAGATCATTCTAGTAACCGTGCCTGAGTGCGTTAGTATCAATTAACGTATTTATTTAAGTTTCATTATGCATTCTTGGAAATAAAAAACGAAACCTTTTGAATTATGACGAATCAAATAAGTGAAGATTTTTTTTCCGGAGCGTATTTAAGTAGTTCCAACTTATTCATTTCGGCAATATAAATCCTATGAGCACACCAGGTTTCAGTTTTTTGCTGAACAAAATGTGTATGTAGCCCGTGGTGGATCGATCGTTAAAGCATCGGACTCGTAACCGGAGGGTCCCGGGTTTCATCTTAATTGATAAAAGATCCACCATACTCAATAATGGGTGCTGGGGCCCATTATAGACTACAGACTAGCAGACTGCTGCTGACGCTAGAAAAACTCCAATAATGGCTTAAAGTCGGTCTACGAGAGAAAATGAGTAGCTAAAGTCTGATGCTTGTAGTACCATCTATCGAACAGCTATAAAACGGAATTACCTCTTAGTGTATCTCTCAGAAACTCGCACCCGTTCAAAGGTTAGAACAAAGCTGTATGCATGCACTGTAAAAAATGATTGTTGTTTTTACAGTTTAATGCAGCTAATTTTATAGTAATAAACTGTAAAAATTGCTAATTTTATAGTAATAAATTAAAATCGCTACTTTTACAGTACTAAACGGTAAAAGTGCTAACTTTACAGTAATAAACTGTAAAATCGCTAATTTAACAGTTTATTACCATGCATTTTACAGTTTTAAACTGTAACCTCTGATGCCAGTATTATACTGTTGTTTTTACAGTATAAAACACCTAAGCTTTATGACAATAAACTGTAAAATTACTAACTTTACCCTAAGAAACTAAAATGTCTAGTTTTGCAGTTTATTACTGTGCATTTTACAGTTTTAAAATTGGAACCTCGGCTACCAGTGTTATACTGTAAAAACAACAGTTCATTTTTTGCAGTGTAAAAGTCGATCTACGAGAGGAAATGTAAAGCTAAAGTCTGATGTTGGTAGTACCATCTACCGTACATTTATAAAACGAAATTACCTCTTAGTTTATCCCTCAGAAACTCGCACCCATTCGATGGTTAAGCAAAATCTGTATGGATACTATCAAGATTTATTGGCACATACATATAAATCCAATCTGCGCTACTCAAAGCTGCTTTAAAAGTCAACATTAAATGATGGAACTTACAGAGAAATTCCCATATGTTATCCTAAAATCCAATTCTCCTGACGCAGCGTCACAAAGCGTACCACAGAACTGAACCACGCACAAACAAAACGAACATGTTCAATCATGATAACTCGCCCGAACTGAAGAAAAATTTTGATCTCTTATTGTTACAAGAACAGAATGACGTACTGATTTTTCGATTTAAATGAAATCTAAAAGACCAGCAAGATTATATATAACTTTTTCATTTCCGCAGTAAAATGTATTCGGGTCGCAGGAATGAGATGAAGAACAGACAAGGGCTGTCTTTCTATATACGATAGCTTCAAAAAGGTTTGAAAAGATTATGTTCCGTATAAGTCTTTTTACATTTTTTTTTTTTTTCGATTACACTTGAAATTTTTATTGAAAATGTCTATTCTCTTTCTCGAAAGGTAGAGGTGTTTTTATGAAAAATTCTATTACAGGAGTTATTTTTACTTTTTGGTTCAGAATTTTCTGAATTTAGTATGTGTGTGTGTAGGTTTCTAATAGAACTAATATTAGCCAAGTTCATAGTTAAAGTGTAAAAATTTTGTTATATAGTACATTAAATTTTTGTTGAATTTTTTATTTGTTCCTCTCAAAGAAGTTTTCTGTCTAAAATTAACTAGCAAAATTCAAATGTTTTTCATAAGTATATTTTTTTTGAACCTATACTTTTATAACAAAAATTGCTTCTGAAGCTATACTTTTTTTTCACGCTGTATTAATTTAATCAGCTTTCTTGAAATCAACGTGCTTAGATATTTCTTTATTTTCTTCATTTTCATTTTGTATAATATCGTTTTCATTTTCTTTTCGCTTTTTTTCTTCGTCAAATATTTTTTCTAAAATATAGCTAAGGGCCATTTCGCTAAAAAAAAATATTCAACCATTGCTTTAAAAAATATTCAATACAAAAATAATAAACCTTATTAAAAATCTGATACAACCAAAATTTACTAAAACATTCGCACGTATCTCCTTTTTTTGATCAAATATATCAGTTATACAGTAAATTTTTCTGCAACTAAGAATTAAAAAGAATCTCAAGTTCATTTTGAAACATGCAGTAAAATGTTTTAGATTATGCATAACTTAAAATATTTCAAGATTAAACAAATCCCTTTGGGCAATACAAAATGTTCAGGTTTTCGCTGAAAACATTCAAGTTATTTATTCTGAGAGGTGAACAGTTTGTTTAGTCTTCAGAATAGTCATATGAAAAATTTTAAGACGATTTAATAAAATACAACCTTATAATAATGATAATGAAAAAATGGAAACACCACCATAATATATTTAAGTTCTATTTATTTTTTGTAAAAACAAATAATTTTCACCTCAAATTTCTATTAAAACAAAAATATCTTTTAGTTAAATTTAATTATAAAAAACTGTGCATCTACTAAATTACGTAACATGAATAATTAATTGCGCATTAATTTTTTCATGAGCAACAAGTTTGTAAAACAAATATCTCAATATCAGTCAAAAAATGTTTTGACAAAAGTACTTAACAAACATAGAAGCAATCAATAAGGTCATGACAATTCATTTGAACAAAAATATAAAAATTATTTCACTCACAGTTTACATTATAGAAGACCCACAAAGAGCTATTATTCCTCAAGCAGCTCGATCGGCGATGTCTTTTCCTTCTATTCTGAGGAAAATCCGAACCGGCATCAGATTTTTCAAGTTTGTTGTCACTGATTCCAACGCCATCTTGCGCCTTTCGGCTGTTTCCGCAAGAGCTTCGAGATGTGAATTCGAATTAAAAATAAATAAATAAATTATACATGTAATTTAAAATGTCAATATGAGAATTCCGTAATTTAATATTTATCGGTTTTAGAGATCATAATTCTTAGAAACGTAAAAAGAATACTTAAATGTGAATAAGTTTTTGAAGAATTTTACACATCGTCTGCGAATAGTTAAATTTACTTTTAGAAATACATTCTTTCACTAATATGTACTAGCAGTTAATGTAACCTACAGCCTCAAATGCGAGAAACTTTGGTTATGGTATGAATAATATCATTAGATATTTAGTGTAGTTTGTAAAAGCATTGTTATGAATATTTAAAAATTTAGTGGATAACAGTGTGGCATTTAATTATATTAAGGTTATATTTCTTAACATTTATTTCTGAAATATGCGACAGGAAAACTTTTTAAAAATTTATTGCTTGCTTATTTCGTAAATTTAACTAAGTTTCGTGCTTGGTAACATGTAATGAACAATACGTTTAACTAAGAAATTTCTCAAAGTTTCGCTTTAGTGTAAAGGTTGATACAAATTTATATAAAGGTTATACATTTTTGTTTTTCTTTCTTAAGAGTATTTATTTTTACTTCTTAACTATTACCTGATTTTCTCAGAAATATTTCTTATGTTATTGCACTCGTCCCAATGGACACGTCCTAAAAAATAGGATACCTTGAATTTCTGAAACGTGCAACTACGATCAGTCTTTTTATATGAGACTTTTTGAGACAAAGTAGTTTAGTCAAAAGGTGATTTTTGAAAAAAAAAAGGTTTATTTTAAATTCGATTAGTTTGAAAAATCCCTATTCTTTTAGAAATATTACTAATTAGTGTGCGTCAAAGAAAATAGTGTAGAGGCTACATAAAATGCTTTTACTTTGAAATTTGATCGATATAAAAAAAGAGGGAAAAATTTTACTTGGATACTGAGTATGCCGATCCACTTATCTTCATAAAAGATTGGGATTAAATAAAAAACTAAGAATGTAATTCGCTCCCCCTCCCAAAAAAAACTGAAGAAAAAAAAAGAAAAAAAAAATACATGAGCTCTTTCTCCCTTATGGTTTATCTTTTTTATTCATCCATTTTTACTAGCTTATAATGGTTATGAGTTTATCAACCGTGGTTTAACATTTGTTTTTGAATCTACAATAAAGAATTTTTCCTTTTTTCTTTAGTTTTATAGAATGTTTTGAATAACAGTTGGTCTTACTACGGTCCCGTGTTCTAAAAATGCCAATTCGTCGGTTTTCGTTAAAATGTTGAAAAACATAATTGAAACTAAAATTTTAACATGCAATGTTTTCTTATTTTTTATGAGTTAATAAATTTCCAAAGTGTGGAGTCACTTAAATCATACATGAGTTATATAGTATGCCTAAATATAGTCGACCTTATTTAATAAATCGCATAATCGTCGTGTTCAACTGTAGACGCACAGCTTCTATAGCAGTACTCCTCAACCTTTTTTTGACCTGCCCTCAACCTTTCTTTTTTGAACGAAATTTTAAAAAGCTTTACTAGATTTTAAAAACTGTTTCTTTTCCCCCCTTCCTATAAAGCTGCGCATGACTCTTCGTCTTAGCAGACCTAGTGACACCGCGTTTTATGACACCCACTCTTTCACGTGAAGCTATTAAAATGTAGATATTAACGGCACAAACAATTTTTACTCCTTATTTCCCGTTAGATAGGGGCTCTGGATTCTTACGTTGCAAAATTACAGTTGAAGTTTAATTTAGCCAAGAGTACCTGAGTCAAATAAGTGCCCGAAAGCCCTTTAACGTGTTGCACTAATTGCTAAAGTAAGTATAATAATATTTTTGTAACATTTACATGTAGTTTCACACAGCAAATTTATTTTTAATTTACATATAGGTAATTTTTAATTTACATTAGATTACATATAGGTTTACATATAGGTTATCATTATTTTTATCTTTGTATATAAATGCAAAGATATGTAATAATTTCAATTATTATGCATAAACATGACTAAACCTTTGAAGTCCAAAGCATAGTGCATACATTCCATAAAGACCCATTTATAGGGAAGGCAACCATTCATAGCAAAACAATATATTCTGATAAAGAAAGGACAGGATAGAGAGAAAGTAAATTTATTCCCGAGCAGGGATTCGAACCCGAAACCTCCCCATCCGCAGTAAAACTTATCTGACTACTTGACTAGGTGGCCGGCAGAACAACGGGCAGAAAACCCAAGTCACCACCCCCGCAGTTTAGAGGAATTTCAACATCAAATTTTCAGTAACAAACTTTAACCCATTACAGCCGGAAATTTTTTTTCAAAGATATTTTGTATACTGGTTACAAACAGTGTTTAATGGACAGGAAAAATAATAAAAAAAATATTATGTAAACAATAATTTTTTTTATTAAGGAAAGAAAAATCGTCCCTTAAAAGTTACAATAGACCCCAGAGGGTACATACTTTTTTTACTAAACTTTTCTTCTACCTACGATATAATATTTAAAAAGACATTTTATAAGAAGAAATAAAATAAGCAATTAACATAAACTGGGAAGCTGGGAATAATTTAAAAACTTAGCTTTTTTTCTTGAGATTGTGAACGATGTAATTTTTGATTAAATATCATATTAAAACTGCCACAGAACGCACTTTACAATGGTTATGAGCTGCAATATGTTAATAACGAATTGAAACAATACCAAGGTACTAATTGAACACTATTATTTGGTTGAAATGTTCATTTTGGGGAAATTCAGACTATTTTTTGGACCATTCCTAAAAAGGGACGCTAGGTATTAATGGCTTAACTGGATGCAACGTATGTGGCAAACCTTGGAGACTCACTTCTGAACCGTATAAAGTCTGTTATTAAGCAAGGGTCATATAAAGTGTATGCCGGTTAATTGAATCATTCACTTAAAAAATTAAATCGTCAAAAACAGAACAAAATTGAGCGTTATTAAATTATCCGCTTTATTGAATCAGCCGTTTTATAGAATCAAAACTGCTTAAAACGAACGCGATTCATATAAGCGACGGCCACTGTGCTATTAAAGGGTGCTTTTTAATACGCTTTTATTAGTTTCACATGTGCGTTTGTTTGTTGTTGTGTTTATTTGTATGTATATATGTAACTCTGAATAAAAGTTAAAATTCACATTCTTTACTAATATAAAAGTAATATATTTGATGCTATTATTGCTAAAGGCTAAACTATATTATTGCATGTTGATGTGTTATTAGTGTTTCAGTTGTTCGTGTATGTAACTCTGAAAAAAAGATAAAATTCACGTTTTTGCAAATATAAAAGTAATATATTTAGTACTTTTATTGATACTAAAGGCTAAACTATATTACATGTTGATGTATTATAAGTGCATGTAAACTTAGCGGATATTCAACAGTTTTGAAAATCAGAGGGAAATCAAAGTATCATGAAATATAGTTTAACCTTTAGTATTAATGTTAGTAGTTTTAAGTATATTATACTTAATACTATCCAACAACTTAAGGTAGTTTGTTCAACTCTAAAAGCGGTTTTTTTTAAGTTTTTTTAAACTATATTTAATTATTATGACTAATTTTTTAACTACTGAGCTAATAAATTCAAATTTTAAAAGGTAAATAAAGGAAAAACTAGATAATTAAAAAGAAGTTGAGAAAAGATTTAACTAGTTGAAATGAATAATGCGCCAAAAAATTAATCAGTCATTTTTTTTTAATTCAAAGTAATGAATTAAATTACAAGCAAACTCATTTTTTCAATCACAGGGAATGGAAAGTTAAAGAAATTATAAAAGTATGTAAAAGCTGAACCTAATGCGTGGGTTGCTTCGTACATAAGCACATACGTAGGGATTTTGTCAGATAAGTATTGGATAAACAAAATCTCCTAATTTCACCATAGTAAAGAGATTTTTAACTATTAAAAATAATCTGACATTAGCGTCTGTGGGCGAGATTCAAGTATTTTCATTTTAAAGAACAATACCGCTAGTGATGAACATTTCAATTAAAAAAAATGAACTTTATTCTTTTTCCTTTCATCAAGATTAAAAACAATAATTCGAGTCAGAAAAAAAAATCTGTAGTTGGTAGACAAAAACGACAGCGGAGAATTTTGAGAATTTTACGTAAGTCAAAAAATTTCAATGAAAGCCTTATATTGTCAAACATAAAATTCATTTAAGTGGTCTTTTTCATTTAAAATAATTTTGAAGCTAGAAATTTCGTTAATTATTACGTGTTCATATCATTATTAACATATGAATATTGTTTTAGTATTAAAATACATTTTTTCTACATTTATTCGGATTTGATGAAATATGTTACTACATTTTTGACCGTACGAGCAACCTTATTCTATAAAGCTTGTATTTTAAAATAATTACTTACAACTGATAACTGTCCTTACTAAGATTTGAGAAATAATTGACAGAAATGTACAGCAAATTATGAATATATCTGCTACAGAGTAAATTTAGAGAAACATCAATACGATAACACGTTCTTCATAAACTAGTAAAAATAGGATAGCTAGTATGGAGTTGACCCCATTGCAAGTACTTTCAACTTGTGTAAACATGTTACATTTTTCAAAAAAAATATATTAAATATACAAAACTGAAAAATTCCGAAAAATTTTCCAGTAATTCGGTTAAAAGAATTATTTACTAGTTTGGAAAAATCAGAAATTGCATAAAACAGCTGAGATGTATTTGTGAACAAACTATCAAAATCAAATGTACACAAGTTACTGATATCAAACATATGAAGTAGGTTCACAACTTCGATACTATTATCAGCTATACAATATGCATGTCTTGCAAAATCATTAAGGATTTTTTTTTTTTGAAAATTTTTTGTCAACAGTATCAGTCTGCCGTGCTAAGCCTAATAGTCCTAAACTGTTAAAAATTCAGGAAGCTTTTATGGTAAATGTTACTGTAAAATTTAGCGTTTACGGTACAAAAAATTTTACAGTGAATTGTACCAATAAAAAAATTGCGATTGCAGCGCCCATTGATCACCACGTGACTTACTACGAGATGCAGATGACACCCTATTTCTGCTCTCCTGATGTATCTCATTTGGTGCGTTGGATTGTAAAGCAGTGTGAAAAAATTGGGTCCTGAGATATTCTTGTCGTTCGTATCTCTCGCTTTTTATTTCTCGTTTTTCTCTTCCGTAAAATTTTACAGTAAAAAAATATTTTACTGTAAAAGTTACTGGCAACATGGATGCCAATAACTTTTACCGTAAAATTTCAGGAAATTTTTTAACACTGTATCTTCACTTTTTAACAAAATTGAGTTATCGTCACCGGGTGGTTCTTTGTGACGTATTATACATAAATGCAATATTATATGGTGATTTGAAAACGGGAAATATTTTTTAAAAATTCTGAAAAGTGTCATCTGATTCAAATACATGGAGGGGCAAAACTTTAAAGAGTAATAACTCAGTCTGAGCTCTACTGCAGATACCACTTTTACGCTTAGCACGGTAGTAGCGGCAGAACAAATCAGTACCTCAGATCCAGACTAACGTAAGTCCATTTTCGTCATTTTTCAGTAGAGGGGAAAAACGATGTATTCGACAATCGTTTTTCCCCTCTACCGAAAAATGACGAAAATGGACTTACGTTAGTCTGGTTCTGAGGTACAGAAATAAAGCTACACTTAATTGAATTTTTGATATTTAGAGACAGCGTGTATCAGTATGGTGATTAGAAAGAGTTCGGACGAGAAATATGAAATAGTTTTTAAGCAGCTAAGTATTTCTTTGTGACAGTATGACTATTAAAAATTAATTAAGAGGTTACAGTACAAGCCCGTCATTTAGAGGGGCAGGGGGGGTCAATTGCCCCCCTCCCCCGGATTTAAGAAATCAATGTATTTACATATAAATGGGCGTGGTTTTTGCTGTTTTCCGATGACATGGCCTTATGTTTTCGCCCTTTGCCCCCCCCCCTGGAGAAACTTGAAATGACGTCCCTGTTACAGTACCTTTCTAACAATTTTCTTAAATTTACGAGAAAAATGTCATTCTTTGAAGTCTTTATTTCTGCACTTGTTTAACAATCAATAACTTATTTTCAAACATTAAAAATCTTGCTCACTTTTTTTGAAAATTTTCAATCTTTTAAAAACCCTAAGGCTTTTTTGTTTCTGCACTAATTTCAAAATTTCTTTTTTCTAAATGAACACAAGAAATACCTCTAAAAATCTGTGCATTCATTTTCTTATATATTGATTTGAAAATATTTTGTGCCCTTTTATGTAAAAAATTCTTAGAAAATTTTCTTTTTCGAGGTTTAACAAGCTCTAAAAATTTTAGCAATTTATGAAATGCTTATTCAATGCACAGTTTTGTTAAATATATTATCCTGAGTGTAAAAAATATTGCTTTGAAGTTGTATCTTTAATAGAAAAAATTCCTTAGCATTTCTAGTAACATAGAAACACTAAAAACTGATCATCGAGAAAAAGCACTTTAAAGTTTTGCTTTTCCATTAGAACACATAGCATGCATGCCCTAAAGTCACTCATAACTTTTTAAATAATTTAGCTAGAGCAATGCTATTTTTTCCGAGTGTTTTAAATAACTTTTTCTTTTAAAGTAAGCAATAAAAATTTGTTTGGTCTTTTGGTCATTTTTGAGATACTGTGACCCCAAATTTTTAATAATCACATAATAATTAGATATTGTATCTTCAATATTTAAAAAGAAAAAAAATGGCAATCCATGTTTATACATATTTGCAATTAAGCCAGTTTTAATTACACTAGCTAATCTATTTTGACTGTTAGTGAAAGAAAGTGTAGCCTTAATAATGCTTCTTCTAAAAAACGTAACAAATTCTGCAATTTGTAATAAGTCCTAACTCGTTCTGTATTGTGGCAGCATAGAGATTTCTACAAAACATGAAATAGTTGCTATCTGCCTACAGGCAATAGCGAATACATATGAATTTTGCAAAAGTTAATTACGATGAGCTGATGAAGGAAGAACCGTCGTTGATTAAGTGTCGCAAGACACCCTTTGTCTCTCTAGGCGTCTGGAAAATACTGAAATGTCAGAGTTTGCTTCTAAAAAACTCAATAATTTTCAATCATTAGTTCCGAAAAGTAAACGAAATTTGTTGTTCCTAAGTCTCCTATTATGGCTTACTTCTTCTGTGTCTTGAGTAACTTAAAAGCTCACCAAAAACTTAGTAATGTATATACACATGAAGTTATCTGTTCATTTTAACCTTAATCTGTATATTACTTACTAGCGATACCCACACGGCTTTGCCCGTGGTATAAAATTAAAAGTTCATTTGTAAAATAATTGATATAGTAGAAAAAATGCTCTATTTTAGTTATAATTCAACTATAATTCCTTCAAAGTATATGATATAAAAATCTGGTATGGACCCTACACTACTTCCTTTTACGTGTAAATTTCTTAGTAGATGACTTAAGTGCTAAAATAGTGCTTGGAGTGATCAAGATAACAATTCAAACATTTATATCCCTAGTTTGCCACGAAACAATGCAAAAAAATGTTTTACAATGATTAATCTCCTAAATATCGCCGATTTTAACATCATTCAGTGGATTTTTCGCAAAATATCGCCAATAGCGCCAAATTGAACCCCAAAAAAAAATTTTTTTTAAATCGCCAAATTGGCGACAAATACTTGGCGACCGAAGGCTTGGCGATATATCGCCAAGTGGTCGCGCCAATTCATATCACTTGTGTCTGCATTGAAATTAACACTGATTGATTTACTCCATAAAAGGGGTAAAACACCCCCTTGGGACATTCGAATGCAACCCCAAGGGGAGATGCACAAAAATAAGCCAAAAGAGAAAATAAGAACAATTTTGTTGCTCACAGAAACCAACAGAAATCTTACCAAAATTTGAAAGAAGAAGAAAGTTTCCTTTCCTAGCTTTAAAAACAAAACAATACATTTGCCGAAATGAAACACTTTAAAAAGAACGTTGCAATGTCGCAATTTATACGATATTTGGTTAATCTTTGTGCTTTGGGTACCCCTTTCTCGCTAAATGGGCGATAGACGCGCCTACTACTGTTTCCAAACGTTGCCAAAATCAATATTGCTGAAATGCGAAATCTATGAAAATGAAAAAAAAAAATCCGCCAAATCTTTTAATTAAGTCATTAGTATATTGGAAACAGGGTTGCCAGAAAAATACTACGCTCCTTATTTGGGCCAAAAAAATACTACCGTAGTATCAAAAACACTACGTCTTGCAACGCTGGAAAAAGAACGAAACAAAAATAAGTATGAACACGTAACCATGGTAACAACATGAAAAGTTGATTTCCGTTGATAAAATAATTCATTTCATCTCTCTTTTCAAACAAATTTTATTCTCGAGCTCAACCATTTTAGAATCGTTTGGCTTGCTTTACTGAAGGTAAGCCTTGAATTCCGGGATTCTAAAAACAATTGTTACAGCTCTCCTGATGATCGTAGAAACTTCGAAAAAACTTCATTTTGCTTAAGCTTTCGAATGACATAAGATTTGAAAATGTGTATGAAATATTTCTTCCCTATTTTATGGAAATTCCGCTAAGAATTCGAATAGAAAAAGAACGAAATGGAATTTTCGAAAAATCGCTTCGAGGTGCAAAACTACATGCTACAAACTAATTTTGTGCCAAGTGGCATGAAAATCGACCGAACGGTTTTGGCGCTACGCGCGTAACAGACAGAAAGAAAGAAAGAAGGAAAGGCAGACCCACCTTCAGCTTTATTATTAGTAGAGAAAAGTAAATTATTTGTGTTCTTTAAACACATTTCTCTCACTATTTATATTTGCCAATGATTTTTACTCCCTTTTTGATTTCTTCGTTATGTTGCACGGGCTACCTTAGAAATGAAAGCGAGGTCAAGTGACGCGTCCGCTTTTGGTAGAGCAACAGACTCGCTGCCGCGGCGACTCGCTACGGCCGGAGGCCTCTACACACAGTTACCAAAACAATAATATATCATAATGTTATATAGCCTTAAGTTTTCCTGATTAAATAGACTATTCAACACAAAAATAATTTTTCCATTCGAACCAGTAGTTCCTAAGATTAGCGCGTTCGAACGAACAAAATATTCAGCTTTATATTATTAGATGCGTAGCCCGCTGATGAGTTTCATGTTTGATTCAGTTAAGCCTTCATTCAAAATTCTCATTATCATTATTATTACTGTTTCATATCAACCACGTTTTATAACAATGGATTTCATATGTAATCATTTAGGACAAATCGCTTTAAATTTGAGCAAAAATTTGAAGATTTTTCTCAATTCTTCAGAATCCCTTTATCAAACCTTATGTCAATTAAAACTAATGAAGCCTGAAAAATTACGAATCTATTGGTACCTGGTTCGACTTTCAGTTCATTGGCGTTCAGGAGAAAGAAGCAGGACATAGATACATAGATACTCAGTTTTTAATGTTAGTATATTAGCTGCCAGGGCAGCTAGATTAGCTTCCTGTGGCATGTTGATGCATAATGTCCCCCCCCCCCCCCAACTTTTACCTCATTCTGATGCGAAATTATTTGATATATAATTTAATGTTCATAATATTTCAAGACATACTACGCACGTGGTCCGCTAATAACCCAAGCACCTAACTGCGTGAGCCGGCGTTGCACGGGAGCTTCGCGCCTTTAAAGTAGTAAAGAAAATTTCAACACACTACTCGCCGCCAAGGCGGCTCGCTAAAAGGCGCTTCACGCCTTTACTCTTTTTCTACATCGAGACATCATTCCCGATTATTGATATGCTTCGCGCTTTCAAAATGGTGAGGAAAGTTTCAGCAAGTTCAGCTCGCTCAAGGGAAAGAAGCAGACATAGATAGATACTCAGTTTTTAATATAAGTAGATGGCTTTTCAACTAATTTATATTTCAAAAAATTACAAGTAGCTAGCGATAAAAGTACTACGTACGTGGCCCGCTAATGAGTTTCATGTTTGATTTAGTTAAGCCTTCATTCAAAATTCTCATTATCATTGTTATTTCTGTTTCATAGCAACCACGTTTTGTAACAATGGATTTCATATTTAATCATTTAGGACAAATCGCTTTAAATTTGACTACTTATTAATTGATATCTTCGTTAATTAAAATCGTATAATTATACAAATTAAAACTAATGAAGCCTGAAAAATTACCAATCTATCGGTACCTGGTTCGACTTTCAGTTCATTGGCGTTCAGGAGAAAGAAGCATGACATAGATAGATAGAAAGAAAGATACTCAGTTTTTAATATAAGTAGACTAGCTGCCAGGGCAGCTAGATTATTTTCCTGCAGTATGTTGATGCATGACGTCCGACCTCTCTAACATTTACCTCATTCTGAAGTTATATTATTTGATATAATTTAATGTTCATTCGATTTCAAGACATACCACGCACGTGGCCCAGCGTTGCAAGAGCACTTTGTGCCTTGAAAGTAGTGAGGAAAATTTCAAGAAACTACTCCCTGCCAAGGCGGCTCGCTAAGAGGCGCCTTCGAGCCATTTCTTTTTTCCTGCATCAAAAAATTTTTCGAATTATTGAGATGTTGCACGGGTACTTCGCGCCTTCAAGATGGTGAGGAAAGTTTCAGTAAGTTCAGCTCGCTCAAAAGAAAGAAACAGACATAGATACTCAGTTTTTAATACAAGTAGATGGCTTTTCAACTAATTTATATTTCAAAAAGTTACAAGTAGCTAGCGATAAAAGTACAACGTACGTGACCCGCTTATGAGTTTCGTGTTTGATTTAGTTAAGCCTTCATTCAAAGTTCTCATTATCAGTGTTATTACTGTTTCATAGCAACCACGTTTTGCAACAATGGATTTCATATTTAATCATTTAGGCCTAATCGCTTTGAATTTGACTACTTATTAATTGATATCTTTTTTAACTAAAATCGTATAATAATATAAATTCAAACTTATGAAGCCTGAAAAATTACCTATCGATCGGTACCTGGTTCGACTTTCAGTTCATTGGCGTTCAGGAGAAAGAAGCGTGACATAGATAGATAGTTAGAAAGAAATAAAGATAGAAAGATACTCAGTTTTTAATATAAGTAGATAAAACATGACGTGTGTGTGCGTGTTTTTTATTAAGAACATGCCGCATACAACTAGTTGGTGGCTAAGGACGATTCATATGATGAGTTAGGGCCCTGCTCCACATCAGCGTAAAACGCGACCGAAACCGAAGGCAGAAACCGAATGGGCCCTGCTTCACATTAACGTAAAGCAGAAAAATAAAGCAGAAACGTAAAAGGGATTACATACTGTCCCAATGGAAAGTACCCGGAATTTCGGTTTCAGTCGCGCTTTACGCTGATGTGGAGCAGGGCCCTTATAGTTAATTGAAATGTGATATGATTCTGGTGCACATTAACTTGACATTCATCCGTATATGTGTTGCGTCAATATTTATTCATAGTGTGGTCTACCATTTATTCCAATAGTAAACAAATACTTAGGAAATATAATTATTTGAATAATTATTTAAAAAACAGCATTTGCAAATTTGAAAAGTAATTTTGCTTTCTTGAATATTCCCTTGCTCTAAGAAGGAAAAATAATTGTAAAAGCATTTTAAAACCATCTGTAAATGCCAATTAAAGATTAGCAATTTATTTTAAACACTTGTCGCACAATAAATCTGATAAAACTGAACGGAATTAAAAATTCACGAAAAGTATAATCCCATGAAGAAGCTTGCATTGTGAAAGCAATTTGGAAAATATTCAATTAAAACCATTTGGAAGCACAGTGAAACAGAAATCTCTTTATTTGTTAGTGCCGCTGCTTTTTCGCCCACGTTAAGCAAATGCTTGGAACAGGACGTTCAAGAGAGAAAATTAATGATTCTTTTTTGGGTGAGGTGGGAGTAAATCTGCTCTTTCGAATTCAGTAAGGGCTTTCTGCAGAAAATAAAGATACTATTTAATTTGATATGACATAGTTCTAATTTAAAAAAGTCCCGATTATCAAGTTATGCTTTAGAACATAGCTTATGCGTTGAATATAAATAATTTTAAAGTTCTTATTTGCTACATGTTCACGTAAAAAAGATTCTTTTAAGCTGTGACCTTGTCCAGAAGGATATTTTATCGGTCAATCATTTTTCTTGTTGCCATATTTAGTAGTGAGTGTATTTAGATCGACTCGTACACTGCAAAGAATAAATTGTTGTTTTTAAAGTATAATACTAGAAGCAGAAGTTCCTGTGAAAACTGTAAAATGCACAGTAATAAACTGTAAAATTAGTAATTTTGCAGTTTAATACTACAAAATTAGCTGTATTATACTGTAAAACAACATTTATTTTTTGCAGAGTATGAAAAGTTTATCTCTAACAAACAAGCTGACAATACAACGCTGACAGAGGGTGCAATGTAACTGAACAATTAAATTAATTTAGACATGAAATAAGAAAATTACTTTAACTTCTGCTAATGGTGAGAAAGCTTGGAAACAGAGTTCAAAAGATCTTTATTTTACGTTTTAATAATGGAATTTAGTTAGCATTATCTGCTCCATGTGTTAATACATCTGTATCATATATATGTGAATAATAGTATATTTAATACAGTGAACTCTCACTTATACGCCGCCTCATTTATGCGCCTTTTTCATTTATACGACGATTTTAAATTGTCCCAGCACATTCCATAGCAAAATAATGATAGTATCATTCATTTATACGTCGCTCTAAAGATAAATATTTCACTTATACGCCGAATTTTCCCTAAAATGTAAAAAACTTAATTTATTTTACTTAAAAAATAAGAATTTTTCTTCACTTTCCTCTTTAATCTTTCGCCTTTATTGCTCACGGAAGGCATTTTTTCCGCATGAACTAGAGTTCGGAGAGGGACAACTATCTATTATGCATCGTTTTAAAGGGAACAGTTTGTAATTAGGTATGCTACAATTTTTGTTTTCTCTTTATCATTGTAGTTACGTTACAGTAATTGCTAAACCGTGGTAATATGTCCCATTTCTATAGAAATATTCTTATTCATTCTCTCATTAGAAACTATGTTGCGTTTTAGTCCATCAAAATAGGCTTGTTCACTTATACGTCTCTTTCATTTAAGCACCTTTTTCTGTTGGTCCCTTGGACCGGCGTATAAGTGAGAGTTCACTGTATTGTGTTTCTAATTAAAAAAAATAATAATAATTAACTTTGTAAAATGCTTTAATCTCGTGGATGAAACTATCAGGGTAAAGTCTCTTACTACCGCATACCTTTTGTTTTAGCTATTTGCAACTGATATAGTTAAAAATTAACACGTAATATTAAGCGTAGAATGAAATTCAGCGCTAAGATTCAATTTTCTCAATCATTTATCGCCAGAAAAAATTAGTACAGCTAACGAAGTACTGCTTAGCATTATAGATTATTTAAAAAAGCGCAAGTTATTTGCCATGGATTTATTTGAAATCGTGTCAAATGAAACAGTCAGTACAGGCAACTATGAGCCTCATGACAGGAGGCTCACAAAAAGGGGAGGGGGCTGCTCACAAAAAAAGGTGCTTTGCTTACATATTGGTACAATCTGTAGCCTTATTGCATTTAAAAAAACTTTAAAAGTGTTTTAAATTTTAGAGAATAAGTTTAATAAAAATTATGCTTTAAAGGACTAAAATAATGAAAAGGTTCAAATGATACGAATTTCTCAGGTGGAGAGGGTTTTCTTTCGGTGGAGAGTGTAAGTATCATATAATATCAGAATATTTTTATTTTACGGACAAAGAGTCTTACTTTGCAATTAATTCACGTTACAGACGGTTTAAAAAATTCACGCGTTATCTTATAAATAAAAATAAAAATGCGATTTTGTAAAGTATTTGGCGAAACTTCAAGGACCTGGCGGAGTGCTTAATTTTTTACGATATCAGAACAATTTTTTTCATGAGCTATATGTTTCACTATGATACTACTTTTGCCACTAGCAATTTAAAAAAAACGAAAAAATAAGCTTTTTTTTTTTTTTTTTTTCAAGTCTAGCGAAACGTGAAGGACCTTGCAGGAGATCAAATTTTTTTTTGATTTCGAAACATTTTTTTCTATAAACATGTCATACCAATACACAAATTTTAACACCACATTCGTTTTTGATTAAAGAGAAATAAAAGTTGAAATACACCCACACTATTGAATAGTAAGTTTTCATTGCTCTAAACACTGATAAACACTTCCACTTTCAGAATGACACCACCTTGATTGCAAATATACTATTCTCCATGGTTTTCCTTGTCTTATTGTGTTTCTTGCATTCTACTTCTTGGAATTTTTTACATAAATATAACTATATTCCATCCAGTAAATAAAATTGAAATCTTCACCTTTCATAAAAAAAATAGTTCATTACATATTTACAGTAAAATGAAATGTTTTTCTCCATTAACATTGTGTGCGAGAAAAACCAGCCACATCGTTTTATTAGAAAATACTCCAACTATTCTGCTGTTGTTGATTAAAAGAAAACAGTTGACAGCGTAGACGATAAATAAATTTAAAGATACTGTCCGTCCGTGAAAACCACGAATGGCACTCGCGAACAATTCCACTTAAAACAGGGTAGATGGGTTGTGGGTGAGAACTTTCCGAAGTTTTCAATTTAAAGCTTGCATTTGCTATATCCTTTTTACATCTTTAACTAAACTATGTATTTGAAATTAGCATTGTTCCACGTTGTTGGGTAGGGCTCAAAATGCTTTTTATTATTCTTTCCTAATTGTTATCTTTCCTAGCACCCCAATTTTGGTAAGATCAGAGAAGACCTGACGCATGCGTAAAATGCTGAAGGTTTTACTTAAGAAAGTACAATAAGTAATAAACATTGCAGATGATAAAAAAAGATAATTATTAGGTTGGTGCGTATGAAATGTCGGATTCTCTTTACATGCGGATGTTTGTCTCCCTGTCTTCGTTATACTTTTGTCTTTGGCATAACCTCATTCATAGTCGTATTGTCCATTGCAAAAGACTCATTTCAGCAAAATAGGTTTTCTCGAAGGTCCTCCCTTTTTTTATTTCTTTTGAGTTTATTGCCGATATGAATTCTGCCGACATTCGCGTCATTTTCTTATATGAGTACAAACTTGGTAATAGTGCTGCAAAAGCTGCACGCAATATAAACCAAGCGTTTGGAGAGAATACGGTTTCACGATCGGAAAGTGCAGCGTTGGTTCGAAAAATTTCGGACTGGCGATTTTTCACTGAAAAATGAGCCACGCGGAAGACCCAAAACGTCTGTGAAGAATGATGACCTGAAGGCTCTAGTGGAAGCGGATCCAGCCGTATCCACGAGGGAACTTGCTATCAGGATGAAAGTTGACCATACAACGATATTGAGACACCTTTCTGAGATTGGCAAGGTTAAGAAGATGGACAAGTGGGTACCGCACGCACTGACAGAGCGAAATAAGCTGGATCGGTTAAACGTATGCTCATAAACGTATGGAATATGAAGTTTTGCAGCATCCACCGTATTCACCGGATCTCTCGCCGACCGATTTTCATTTTTTTCAAGCATTTAGAGCTGTTTTTAAGGGGAAAACACTATGAAAATGTAGACAGTCTAAAAAAACTCGATATCAGAGTTTATTAATTCTAAAGACCAAAATTTTTTTAAGACAGGCATCTACGCTTTAAAATCTCGTTGGGAGAAGTGTAGTGAAGCGAATGGAGCATACTTTGATTGAATAAACAGCTTTTGAAGAAAGATATGTATACAATCACTTAAGAATCCGACATTTCATACGCACCAACCTAATATTAAATGAAACGATGAATTTACGAAAGCAGAATCATATTGAGCTATTTTAGAGAAAAAAAAGTCCCATTGATTTACCCGACATGCTTATAAGCCTACTTTATGTTGTAGTCTAAGATAAAATAACCACTACTTGATATGCGCACTAATAGCTTTAGTAGTTAACACTTATAACTGAATAATAAATTAACAAGAGAAACACATGGGCCAAAAATCACATAATAAAAAGATAAAATTCTAGCATAGCAAATTTAAAATTTTGTAATTTTGCACAGTTTTATAATTTCTCATGTTAATTTATACTTTCTTTATAAGCGTTAACAACTAGTGCGGATGTCAACTACAAGTAGTGTTGGGAGGAGTCAAACTTATTGGAAAAAAACAGTGATGTATCGAGTACTCGGAAAATACTCGTGCCGAGTAGTTGTCCAAATTGAATATTTTTCAAAGTATCGAAATTTTTGAGAAATGTACAATTACTTTATTCAGAGAATACATCTGTATTCCATTATCAGAAACAAAATATTATGAGTCAAACAATCAATGCACGGTACAAGTTATCTATGGCCTATATCCTTTTTACCTTGCAATTGCATGAATGTGCATCTGTGTAACCTTTTTTTACATATCACATATTAGTGCGTGAACTTTGGCTAGAAACAGTTCATGTGATTTCCAGGCACGTCATTACAAGTTTTTCCAGGGGGGGGGGCGCAAAGGGTAAAAACATAATACAATTTCACCGGAAAACAACAAAAACCACACTCACTTATATGTAAATACATTGGTTTCTCAAAGTCAGGGGGGGCAAATGACCCCCCCCCCCCCGCCCCCCCCCCCCCTAAAGGATGGACCTGGTGATTTCTAAGAAAAAATTTTTATAAACTGATAACAAAAAACCTTTAAATCATACTTTAATTTATTTTGAATCACTCAAAAGTTTAGACTGCGAAGTTTTTAAACCATCGTCTTTAATTTTTGTCCAGATTTAAGTATTTGGTATAGTGGTAACATATAATTAAGTCACTTTTATAATTGTAAGCAAAAGGTTGTGAATATTTTATGTAAAGCAATGATTCTGTAAAAAGGAATAATAATAAATGCTATGAAAATATTCATAACAATAATTAAATCAAAATCATTGTATTTTAAACTGTGATGCAATAAGTGTCATACCAAGTACTTGGAACTCGGTACTCGGCTAATTAGCGAAAAGCCGAGTACTCGGTACGTCTCTAGAAACAAGTGTTACATGGACATTCCGCAAAATCAATTGCCATTAAGACGAAAATAACCCCTTGCAACTTTCTCACACAGGGAAATATTATTACATATATTTGTAATTTTTTTCCAACTATAGTTACGTTAATTTTAACATAAAGGTTACTACTGGTAGTTCCGCTCTTTTTTTTTTTTTTTTTGCACAATTAAGTTTTTTTTTTTTTTTTAATTTTGTTCAAGTCTTACTTTCAGAAGCTGTTTTTTAAGTAATCCCCAAGAGGAATACAAATCAAAGCAATTGATGTAAAAGATTATGTTTTTTGTCAGTAAAAACTGACAGGATTAAATATTTCCGGCATTTAAAAGATTAGTGAAAAAATTAATATTTTGGCGTCTTTTTTGCCGAATTAAAAATGCAACAATAAGGAAATCCAGTTCTGTTTTGTAATTGTTTCGATTCAATTTACTGTCTTTTATAGTTAATAAATTTTCAGCATTGTTAAATTCAATAACATTAATAATATAAAAATACTTAGCAATAACTGGTTAAAATGGATTGATAATTACTTCTATAGAAAACACAATTTAAGGTAGTAGTCTGGTAACTTGGGTTCAGAAAATCGAAAAAAATTGTTTTGCCTAATTTGAAAGTACAATGTCTTGAGAATATAATTTGAAAATTTCAGACAGAAATTCTAAATATTTCGGGAGTTAGAACGAGTCTCCTAGAGCGCCTCGGAGTTTGTTGTTGAACTTTAAACTCGTCTTTCTCAAAACAGTTTTTCTGGTCGGCACGGGTCCTAACTGTTCTTCTACTGAACCGATTGTTTTCAAATTTTAACAGGCTGTTCTACACACTTATAGTTCTCGTCGGAACTAAAGAGAATTTTTTTCACCCCTTACTTTTTATTTTACAACACTTTCTCTGTAAAATAAAAGGATTTTTTTTTTTTAAGTCCGCCATTTTGTTATTTACCCTTGAAATTTAACTTCAGTAGTTCCGACCAGAATGACATGTCTATAGATTAAGAATAATCAAGAATATTTGATTTCAGATAACATCAAGAGCCAAAATCACCCGGGCCACCCACGTGCATTTTTTTTTTTTTTTTTGAAGTTCCAACTTCGAGGGACAATAATAATAGTAATAAACTATTAAATTTTTTCCAATATTTTTTTTTATATTTTCAATATGTAAATAAAAACACTCTTAATATTCAAGATAATTCATTTTATTTTCCTATAAAAAACCACCCTCCAAAGAAGTTATGAAAATAGGCATAAGTTACCAGACTACTACCTTAAATGCCCACTGTAAAAATTTATGCACATTTCACATGCGCACTCATCACATTTCACAACAATATTTACCATGCAAGTTTTCTGAATTTTTTGCAGAGAAGGGTACGCTAGTTGTACTGTGATGAAAAAAAATCCTTTCTTTGTACAGTTAAATTCCAAATTCTCATTATTAAATAGAGAGAGAGAGAGCTAGATGTTTAAAGAGTAGAGAAGTAGGTTTTCAACTGACGGTTCAGGTTTTGAGACCCTGTTACATAGTTTTAAAACGCGAGCATTTTACATACAAATGTGAGGCTGTTAAAATTAATGGTGCTGAAATAATCACAGCTTTTCAAACTCAAAGAGACTTTCTATAAAGAGGCGCTATTTTTATAACACCTGAGGCATAAAACAAAGTATAATATTCGTGCAAAAAGAATACTTCAATTAATTCATCTGCTAGAAAGCCAAAATTAAAAAGAAACCTCTTCATATATATTTCTTCAAATGTGTTGCATCTCAACTGTGAAACATTAGGCATTTTTAAGTTATTATCTCACTTAGTGAGTTGCTGAATGCGGAAATTTTCTAACTTTGAGAACAAGTAAATTTTAACGTATAGTGTTTCAACATTGTATTTTTATGGCAGTGCTCGAAATTTTTTAGAAGGTTTTGCACGACTCACCTAGTATGAATTATTTATTATGTACTAGCTTATTTCCCGGCTTTGCCCGGGTGATTATTAACACAAAAATGTTCCAAGGCAATAAGAACATGAATTATACACAGTCCAGTCACATTAATGTGACCACCACGTACTTTCAACGTCGACGTTAAATAATCAATCACAAAAGGCCCTTTGTAGCGCAATGCCGTTGAGGGTATATAAAGGGTGTGTGAGGGCTTTGGAAAACTTTTCTAGCGTTGGTGTAATGCAAAAACGAAGCGATTTATTCGACGTCCAAAAGGGCATCATCATTTTCTTTCGGGTTAAGGATGGAAGCATTGCCGAAATGGCTGAGTTTTCGAACTGTTCGCTTGCCGTCGTGGTAAACGTGTATCGTGCCTCACGATGTGGGCACCCAAATGTGGTGCCCCACGAGACATCGATGATAGAGGCGAACGACGGTTACGGTCATGAGTTCGGGTTAATAGACGGGCTACCGTTGAGCAACTGACCCCCAGATGAACCAAGGGGTTACCAACATTGTCTCCAAACTACTGTTTAGCGAACGTTGTTGCGTCTGGGCTCCCGAAGCAGAAGACTGGTTCATGCACCTTTGCTTACTATTGTCCATCGAGGACGACGGCTGGAATTTGGGCGCCAGTACCTCAGCTGGACGTACATTGAGTGGCGACGGGTAGCATTTTTTGTTGATTCACGTCTAATGCTCCATCGGATAGATGAACGTTGGCGTATAAGGCTCGAAACCTCTGAAACCAAACACCCTGCAAAAATTGCCGGAACGGTCCAAGCTGGAGGCGGGAGTATTATGGTCTGGGGAATATTTTCATGGCATTCTCTGGGTCCACTCATCATTATAGAAGGCACGATGAATTAATACAAGTATCCCCAT
This sequence comes from Uloborus plumipes, assembly GCA_038373865.1. Lineage (NCBI taxonomy): Eukaryota > Metazoa > Arthropoda > Arachnida > Araneae > Uloboridae > Uloborus > Uloborus plumipes. The sequence continues at coordinate 275,601 of JAXGGA010000127.1, forward strand.
ATATTATTTCTCTAAGCCGAATCCTATACCCGGTCGAAACTCGCTCATTTCTTTATCGAATTGCAAGAAAATTTATGATTTTGAAGCTTATCCCGCGGGCTATTGACGAAAATTAGACCCACCCTCTAAAAAGTGTCGGTTCGTTTTTTATTCGAACTTCAATTTTTGGGCACAAAATTGACTCTATCTAGCGAAATAATTGTCGTATCGTCTCCATTTTGATTTCATTCGAAAGATTAAAAAAAATGCGTTCTTTAGAACGTTTCTCCGCTAGCGCCGCGTAACGAGAATCTCGAAAATCCACGTTTAAGCGACTTATAAGCGATTGAAGTTTGAAAAAGTTAAATTTTTTGCTCAACTGTTAAAATCGTTTACCATTGTTGTTCAAATCAATTTTAAATGCGACATTTCAAGCCAAGGCTTAGCTCGGTAAACCTTAATTGTAACTTTTATTGTTTCAACATACTATGGTAGTTTTGCGATAACGTTAGTATTTAGTTTAGTAGTAGCCTTGGGTATTTGATTTTAATATAGGGTATCACTTTTGTAGTAGTTGTAAAAGTGAACGTGTCTTTGATCTCTTTGAAAAGTTGTCAGAACGACGGCAGTTGATGGCGATGTCGTGCAAATGAAGCCAATAAAAATTGTCGCATTAAATTTTAAGTTTAGAGTTTTTTTTTTTTTTTTGTTTTTTTTTTTTTTTGCGGAATTCCGCACGGGTCACCTAGTACATCTGTAATTGCGGACCAGGTCATCCCGATATGCTCATTGTTTTTTCTCAGAATGATGGCATGTACCAGCAGGATTATGCGAAGTACCATACAGCTGCCAGTGTACGCGCGTGGCTCGAAGAGCACCATGATGAGTTTTTCCCGTCTCCTCTGCCCATCAAACTCTCCTGACTCAGAGCTAATGGAGAATGTATGGGACTAACTCGATCGGGTTATTCGCGCCATGGATCCTCACCTACGTTATCTAGTGCAGCTGCCCACGGCATTGGAGTCGGTATGGCTCAACCTACCAGTGAATACCTTCAGGGCCCTGATTTTTGACATGTGGTCACATTAATGTGACTGGACTGTGTAATTGTTTTTAACTTATTTCATGCTAAAATGAAATCGGTGCGCCTTAAATTGGTAATTCATTGTTAAGCGTAATCTTTGTTGGAAAATACTCATATTTAAATGTGTTAAATTTTATCAATTTGTATGCTTAAAGGCTTATCTCTATGTCTCTATCTATAATAAATTGAAAGAAAACAGTCATTTTGAGACAAAAACGTTGAATTTTGAGCTTTTTTTATTTTTTTTAAATTTCAAAACCACGTCTACGTGAATTCTAGTGCATCAAGGAACCTTTGTGCCAAGTTTGATGAAAATCTGACAATAATTGAATTTGTATGAGGAACAAACATACAAACAAATAAATATACATCCATCCATTTATATATATATATATATATATATATATATATATATATATATATATATATATATATATATATATATATATATATATATATATATATATATATATACATAGATAGATAGATAGATAGATAGATAGATAGATATCAGTTTAAAATTAGAAAAATGTACTGTGTGTTCAATATTTTGATAGGAACTCGACTAGAAATTGGTAACAATAACATTAATGAGTAGGTCATTAATGACCTTGCTTTAGATACGTATGGATGGGTTGTGAATATTTTTATTAGTAAGTAGATTTGTAAAGAGAACGACCTGATAAGCATACTATCAAAATGCCATAATATGTTGATGAACCTACCATAAATATTTTTATGAAATCCCAGCGAACTACATTAATTATCGGTATGCTTCACGATGATCAATAAAAATACTAGCCTTCGCTAATGAACAACATTATTATGAGAACAGGTTTCTCTCACTTGCGTCAGTCAGTTTAAAGGAAAGGAATGCTTTTCCAAAATAAAAGGTAGGTCTTCTAAAACTGATTAAGCTACATCTGTACTGTTGAAAAATGTCCTGAAATTGTACGGTAAAATTTTACAATAGAAAAAAAAACAAGAGTTAAAAAGCGTGAGAAGCGAGCAGCAGGTATCGAGCCCGATGTCATATAGTGCAAAAAGGAATGTTGTTTTTACAGTATAATGCAGCTAATGCTATAGTAATACTCTGAAAAAATTGCTAATTTTACAGTAATAAACTGTAAAATGGCTACGTTTATAGTACTAAACTGTAAAATTCCTAATTTTACAGTAATAAACTAAAATTGCTAATTTTACAGTTTACTACAGTGCATTTTAGTTTAAATCTGGAACCTCTGCTGCCAGTATTGTACTGTTGTTTTTACAGCATAATACAGCTAAATTTAACGACAATAAACTAAAATTGCTAACTTTACAGTAAGAAACTAAAATTGCTAGTTTTAAAGTTCATTATTGTGTATTGAACAGTTTTAAAGAAGAACCTCGGCTGCCGGTATTATACTGTAAAAACGACAGCTCATTTTTTGCAGTGTATTATTAACAGACCGGTTCGCTATTCACCATACTAAATGGGACACACGGGGGAATGGGGTGTTAAATGCTTCGCGTTGTAAGGGTATGGTAACTGTAGCTTCAATCGCTTATTTTCCCCCATACAATTTACTGTAATAAATTTCTGTATTGTAAACACTCCATTTTACAGTCGTATTTGCCATAAAAGTTTCTGGAGTCTTTAACAATGTAAGAAGATAATATTCAAAGTTTTCTGTATATGTAACGATATTACAAAAACTACATATATTCACAGATTTTGCGACAAATTAACGCTTCTAATGAGTAAACAGTACCATCTATTGGTCTTCATATTAGAAAGTACAAATTCAAACTAGCTGTCGTGGCCGTCACGAAACTTTCTTCTATATCTATCTTATGAATTCCGGTTACAAAATAAAATACGTACTCGCCCAAGTAATTGGAGACAGCTACAATTTCCCAATTATCGTAATAGCCCTGCAAATGCAGAATCAATGAGCGAAATTGGAAATCATTGCAAAAGCCTTGTTTAGATTAATTGCAAACATTTTATTTGTTAGTAAAAAGAAATTGGCAACAGTTAAAAATTTCAAATCATTGAAAGTTTTCAGCTGTTTTGATAATTAAATAGCGTGAAAGCGATTTTTTAATGAATTAATTTTTCGCATTGTTGACTAAGCGCAAAAATCACCCCACCCTCCCCCTGGGGCGATTGGCGCCAAAATTTAATCGATGCTTGCTTCCATATTGGGTTAGTGTTATTCCAAATTTCATTCAAATCGCAGCAATATTTCCCGAGATACAGTAGGTGCAATGACAAAATAAGCACTTTTGATTGCTCCACAACCATTTGAGATATTGACACACAAATTGAATCAGCACCTGTACTCAATAGGGTCTACCTATGGACCAATTTTCGTTTGATTTCGCCGGTTACTTCCTGAGATATAGCAGTCACCCTCGTGCAGAACACGTGTGATTGCTCCACCCCCCTTCGAGATATTGACAAACAAATTGAATCAGCGATTGTACTTAATAGGGTCTACCTATGGACCAATTTTCGTTTGATTCCGCCGGTTACTTCCTGAGATATAGCAATCACCCACGCGCAGAACACGTGCGATTGCTCCACCCCCCTTCGAGATATTGACACGCAAATTGAATCAGCACCTGTACTCGGTAGGGTCTATCTATGGACCAATTTTCGTTTTATTCCGCCGGTTACTTCCTGAGATATAGCAATCACCCACGCGCAGAACACGTGCGATTGCTCCACCCCCTTGGAGGAATTCGCTAAACAAAGTCAGGTGCACCAGTTCACATGGTGGTGCATATGTGAAAAAATTTTTGTTCGATTTCATGCAGTAGTTTTTGCTCTAGCGCGGCCACAAAAACTGGTCACACACATACAGACTCACACACAGACACACACACACACACACACACACACACACACACACACACACACACACACACAGACAGACATTTTCCAAAAATGGTCGAAATGGACTCAGCGCACCTCAAAACGTGCAAATCCGTCAAAATTCGACATTCGAAAATTTTTACGAAACCAATACTTTCTTCTATATAATAGATATAGAAGAAAGTAAAAACGACGTTTGTTCTTCAGATGCGAAAGTTTGCCATAGACTACCCATAAGGGAAATATTTTTTTTTTTTGTGAATGTTCCGAGCCACGAAAAAAGAACCTTATTGAGATAGAACAGATAATTTTTGTGGAAATACATTTTCCCTTACAATGTTTCAACTAGTAATTCAATCTTACTCGAAGAATTCTCTGTAAAAATTACTTTTTCAGAGCTTAAGTCAATATCATTGACGAGGCAGATATTGAATTTGACGTGTGATTCAATAATAATTCATGATGACTTTTATATCAGTTAAAAAATGCTAAACGATATATGAGGTCAGCTATTACTTAATCCTGTTCATCTTTAATGCACAATTCTAGAAAAAGAAGGAGACACGTCTTCGAGTTTGAACTACTTTTTACACAAATCGTACGTGAAATATGTCACTCTAGGAATAATGTATGGGAATGTGGGGCAAAGGGACATAGTTAAGAATTAAACTTAATTTTTTCAAATTGAAAAATGACTGATTGGAAATTTTCGCAGAAAGTTACCGCTCTAATACAGGGCAAAGACAGACCCGCACATAATACACCAGCAGTTTAGGTCTATCATCCAGAGACTACAGTTTTAGTTTTATTGGAGCTCATCGGTATAAAATAGGTAGTAACAGGGAAGGAATGTATTTGGAAATCTCCTGGTTTTCTACTCCTTGACTGAATCTCTATATTTTATAAAAAAAATAATACCCCCCCCCTTCTTTTTTTTTGGCTAGACAGACCCGCACATAATACACCACCAGTTTGGGTCTATCATCCAGAGTCTACAGTTTCATTTTTATTGGAGCTCATCGGTATGAAATAGGTAGTAACAGGGAAGGAATGTATTTGGAAATCTCCTGTTTTCTACTCCTTGACTGAATCTCTACATTTTATAAAAATTAATACCCCCCCCCCCTTCTTTTTTTGGCTAGACAGACCCGCACATAATACACCACCAGTTTGGGTCTATCATCCAGAGACTACAGTTTCATTTTTATTGGAGCTCATCGGTATTAAAAAGGTAGTAACAGGGAAGGAATGTATTTGGAAATCTCCTGTTTTCTACTCCTTGACTGAATCTCTATATTTTATAAAAAAAATAATACCTCCCCCCCCCTTTCTTTTTTTTTGGTTAGACAGACCCGCACATAATACACCACCAGTTTGGGTCTATCATCCAGAGACTACTGTTTCATTTTTATTGGAGCTCATCGGTATGAAATAGGTAGTAACAGGGAAGGAATGTATTTGGAAATCTCCTGTTTTCTACTTGACTGAATCTCTATATTTTATAAAAAAAATAATACCCCCCCCCTTCTTTTTTTGGCTAGACTGACCCGCACATAATACACACACCAGTTTGGGTCTATCATCCAGAGACTACAGTTTCATTTTTATTGGAGCTCATCGGTATGAAATAGGTAGTAACAGGGAAGGAATGTATTTGGAAATCTCCTGTTTTCTACTCCTTGACTGAATCTCTATATTTTATAAAAAAATAATATCCCCCCCCCCTTCTTTTTTTGGCTAAGAAATCTCAAAATATTTGCAAAAACATCAAACTATCAAAGGGCTCTTTCAAAACTCATCAACAGTGTTGGACATAAAAAAATTAATTTTTCATTTAAAAACCTTGTTTGAAATGATAGGTGAGACACAAAAGAGAGTCCAGTCTTGATTTTAAAATATTTAATCACAAGAAAATCGTAGATTGTTTTAAAATTAACTTCAAGTTAGCAATGTAATAAAGTGAGTTTTGATTTTCAAAACGCTGATCTGTGTAATGAAAAAAGCTGTCTGGAATTTTTTTGATTAAAAATTCAACTCATTTCTGTTTGTTGCAAAATATGTAAGTCATTGTATACTATCTTTGACAAACAAACAATTTAGAATTACTTATTTTTTCTCCTTATGTGTCAGACATTTATCTTTAATTTTACTCTTCTTTAGTTTTAAAATATTATAACTATTAAAGACAATAGTCGTTATTATTTCTATAGCTTGATTAAAAGCCATTTCGTCATTACATTCTGTTTCAATCATTATGTTTGAAACTATCACTCCCAATAAGACGTCACACAAAATATGTTTTCATTTTAAGAGAAAAAGTCGTTTTAAATTCTTTGTGAAGCATAATGAAATGCATTCTGTGAATAATTTGTGAGACATTATAAAAATAAAACTGTAAACATTCAATTGAAAAGGAACATTTAATTTGCGGCACAAAAAAATGTCATTTGAAATGAAACTCATTTTAATAAAAAATATCAGCCTTAAACATATTTGTTGGAGACTAACAATTGTTCACTTCCGGAAAATAGTTTATCAGTGCATAAAAGGAAAATTTTCTTTTTCTTTTTTTAAATTTCCATTTACAATAGAGAATATTTGAATCCATTTTGAACACATGCATCGAGTTACTTTTAATTGCTCCCCTGCTTTGAAAAGGTACACAAAAGCGTTTACATGACCGTGATTTATTCAAACTAAATACAAATGCGCATCAGTTTGCTCTTTGATACTGGTATGCATTTTAAGAAGAAATTATAACAAAGCCTTTGTATCTGCATTCAACGTACATTTTATGAATATTACACTTCTTTTTGAAGTCATTAGTGCGTTTAAAATATTTTATTTAAAAGTCCGAAATGAATAACATAACAAATGAGGTATGAACTTTTTTAAAGACGTTAAGGATGAAACTATTTCGAAATTATTTAGATTAACTAAAAGCGAATGTATAAAGTATATATTTGTAAACAAGGTCAAATAATTCACAAAAAGTATGACGAAGTATAATTCTTTTTAATTATTACAACGTGTATAATTATAATACATTAAACAATTATTTTAAAAATTGATGCAACTTATAATAACAAGTAAGCAAATATTTCGACAAAATTAGTGTTTTGATTTACTCTTAAACAATGTTTTCCAGATTTTAAATGCAAAAAATGTACAAGCTTAATTATATTTAAGTAATGTTACGTATATACAGTGGCATAAACTGAAATTGTGTACTCAACAGTGCTACACTGTAAAAAATGAATGTTGTTTTTACAGTATAATACAGCTAATGTATAATACTAATAATTTATTACAGTAACAAAATGTAAAAATTGCTCCTTTTAGAGTAATAAAGTGCTGTAAAATTGCTAATTTAAGTTTTACCGTGCCTATTAAAGTTTTAAACTGAAACCTCTTCTACCAGAATTTTCGGTTGTTTTTACATTACAATACAGCTAAATTTTACGGCAATAAACTATAAAATTGCTCATTTTGCAGTAAGAAACTAAAATTGCTAGTTTTACAGTTTATTACTGTGCATTTTACAGTTTTAAATGTGAACCTCGGTTGCCAGTTTTGTATTGTAAAAAAACAACGGTTCATTTTTTGCAGTTGGCCAAAATATGCCTTCATTTGATTGTTTCTGATAGATTGAATATTTTTCCACAAACCTTGAGGATGTCAAAATATTTTTCTTAAGTGAGATTTACCAAATATGGGGCAACTTGTTTTAACATAATTCTGAATAACGAAACAATCTACGAAACTCATCCATCTGGGTCTGCTGCATCGGATTAACCCATTAATGCCTGACTTTTTTTTTTTCAAATATATTTTGTATACTGGTTACAAATAGTGTTTAATGGACAGAAAAAAATAATTTAAAAAATATTATGTAAAAAATAATTTTTTTATTAAGTAAAGAAAAATCGTCCTTTAGAAGTTACGATAGACCCAGAGGGCACATACTTTTTTTACTAAAATTTTTTTCTGCCTACGATATAATATTTAAAAAGACATTTTATAAGAAGAAATAAAATCAGCAATTAATATAAACTAGGAAGCTGGGAATAACTTTGAAAACTTAGCTTTTTTTCTTGAGATTGTGAACGATGTGATTTTTGATAAAGATCATATTAAAACTGCTGCAGAACACACTTTACAGTGGTTATGTACTGCAATCTGTTAATAACGAACTGAAACAATACCAAGGTACTAATTGAACACTATTATTTGGCTGAAATGTTCATTTGGGGGAAATTCAGACCCTTTTTTGGACCGTCCCTAAAAAGGGACGCTAGGCATTAATGGGTTAAAAGCATCAAGAGTTTTCCTTCTCTTTAGTCGCAATGAATTTCAAAAACTCTACTCAGAACCGGAAATAAAAAGATTTCATCAAGGAGAATTGGAAGTCAAGGTTTTCTTTTTTCATTCACCGTTTCGGCATTTAAAGAAGAAAATAAAGAAGGCGTGGTCTTTGTGCTTCGCCACGTCGAAGAGTACGTAATTTAAAAGGAATGATTTTAATGGAATGTAATGCTTGTAATAGAATAATAGTTCACGTTTACCAACTTCCGTTTCATTTAATTCTTAAACTTTCCGTCACTTTTGACTTGACCTCTCGGCACATCAGCCTGCTATCAAACTAGGAGGAGCCCAACTTGCGTTATCAAGTCCTAAATATATCTTTTTGCGGACAATGGTGGGCCTAGGGGCTTTTAGAAGGGGCTCTTGGGTGAAGCAGCTGGGGGGGGGTATTTTGATATCGATTGAAAAAATTAAGAATAATAAGTTTAGGGAGCTTTTTCAATTGCCCCTTCAAGATAAAAGCCCCTACGAAATAGTTCAAAACTATTCCAAAATGTACTTTTTATTGTATATATTTGTAATGTTTTTGGCTACAGTGGACAAAAAAAATCTTTCTTTCAATTATTGATATCTGTGGCTTGGTTCTAAAAGGGCCTAAGTCAAAAATGTTAGTTTCGAGAAAAAGGCGATGAAAGATATTTGAGATTTTTTAGAATGCTATAACTTTCTTATATTAAGATTCCCATTAATATTTTTTGGTATTTGTTTATTGTTAGTGTAAAGAAACATTATTTTATCATATGAATTTTTTATACATTATATATTATATAAATATATAATATAAATAATAATTTATATAATATATATATTATTATATATTATATAAACATTGGCCTTCGTAGAATTAGAGTTTTACTAAATTGGAAACTTTTGATGTAAATAACACAGAAGGTGAAAAAAATGACATTGGCCCTTTTAGAACCAGGCCACAGATATATATGTCTAAAACTTTGTGTGCTTGTATATTTACTACATATAAAAGCATTAAAAAAAGTTCGTGTGTTTTAACAAAATTTGAAAATGCTCCATGCGTCGCAATTTTTTTTAAACTTAGAATTTCTGAAAAATTCATATAAATTTCCATTTTCAGCCATCTTTTATAAACTATCTCATACAACATTGCATATAATGCATAAATTTATGCAACCATGTCTAGTGATCAGAAGTTAAGTGGAAATTCAAAGTTTGAAAGAAAATTGTGACGCATGGAGAATTTTGAAGTGTTGTTTAAAAAATTTTAATTTTAAATTTCAAAAAAAGTATTCATTGTTTCTGCACTAACTTTTTTTATGCTTTTAGATGTAGTAGATATACAAGCACACAAAGTTTTAGACATATAGACCAATAATGGAAAAAAAGAAAACATTTTGTGTATCCAATGTAGTCTTAAAAAACTACCCTTTAAAAGCTACTCCTGTAGCCCTAAATCACTTATTTCTTTATTATTTACTTACTTTTTTATATAATTTATTTAAAAAATGAAATCATTATTGCTGACAGATTTTACAAACTCGATTCTGTATCAACAGTCTTTATTTTCATTCTAGTTAATGCAAAAATCATTTCTTGAAGCCTTTTCGTTCAGATTCTCAACACCTGATGCTAACAAAACCATCAAAGTTCTTTAAATTTAAAAGTGTTAAACTCGATACTTAACACATCTTGTTAGTGCATATTATTAGATTTTTACTTCCTTTAATATGCACGTCACCTTTTACATTTGCGGCTATAATACTTTTCAAGTAGCCTCTCTACATTTAAAAAAAATATTGTAACACAAATCAGTAGCATATACTAATGAAATTTAACTTTTTTTGATCATAATAGATTTCACGAGAAATGTGTTGGTAAAGCCCTCCCCGACACACAAAACTCTGGTTACGGCCCAGGTTAAAAAATAATTTTTTTTTAAATCTTAAATGGGTGACTTGAATCGAGAAAATACCGTAAAGTCGGGTTACTTGGACCCTAAGGGGTTACTTGAGCCCATTACAGTAAAATGATAAAATCTAGGTTTGGTACTTATTAGTTAAAGACTTGCACGTAGTTCCTCGTTTCTCCTCTAGGTAGAAGCACTCTGCAGTCTCTAATGCTATTAATAAACCCAGATTTTATCATTTTACTGTGGGCTCAAGTAACCTCCTTGTGGGTCCAAGTAACCCGACTTTACGGTAACTGAAAATCTTGAGCACTAGTATGAAAGTTTAAAAAGTCCGCAATCAGCAATTCCATGCTAAATTTGGTTCATCTTTGAAATTTATCAATTCTATTAACAGTTGACTTTACAATAGAAGGAATTGGGAGATGAAGAGGTTATGTGACAAAACAGAAATTGCGAGTAATTAAAGTTCAAAGTTTTATTGTTGCAGTTGTTGCAGCTTTTTTTGTTTTCAGGTTTTTTCATTGTGTGCGTAGGAAATTGGTCTAGTAACATCTACTTTTTGATGTACCAAGTTTTATTTGCTTATTTGTATAAATTGCTTGCAATTGGATAGAGTGTTTACTTTTAAAATGTAACATAGCCCCTTCATCCTCCAAGCCCTTCAATTACTTTTACTTGTTTTTGTTTTAGGAAGGGACGAAAAAGCTGGTTTGAAACTGACCGGCGGAAGAAATATAACACAAAGCTCTTGCAGTTAAAACTTTTGAAAAGATAAACAAAAAGAACAAAATTCATAAAAAAATAAATAGCGAATATGAAAATTCTCATGAGTATATATCGAAATACTTAACTCACTTAAAACCGGTTTTCTTATTCATCTTTTGTGTGTGAAAATTCGCGAACTAATTAAAATCTCAAATCTTTCTTCTATATCCAAAAAACGAAAATGCATCCGTTTCTCGGCATTAAAAGGGATTTCCTTTGATAACTAATTAATTATAAGTTCTTCTCTATTATAGAGAAAACCTTCTATTCCTAATATTTCAGTATTTAAAATTTATTTCAATACATAAAGATTTCATTTTTCATACTGAAGAAACTAATTCAGAAAATTGTTTTAATAACAGGCATTTTTACAATTCGAGCAAATATCCGAATTATTTTATTTAGCTATCTTCCTTTTTTTTCTTTTGTTACTGATACGTATAATTTCATTAAACAAAGATATTAATCGAAACAAGATTGGTTGAACTGACCGAAAAAAGCTTTAATATGCAGTTTTATTCCTTAAATAAATAAGTTTTTCTTCTGAAGTAGGATCACAAAGAAAATAATTTAACTATTTTTGAACTATCTAAGAGTGTAGCAGAAGACATGCAGTTTTCTTAAACTAAAACAACTTAAATTTGATAAATATCAAAAAGTAAGTAAAGTGATTTTTTTTTCTGGTTTCCTTCTTTTTTTAACTCGTTGATATTAGCAAACAATTATTGTTGCTGAATCACTTTTGGGCAAATAGAACAATCATGACCGATGCTGTTGATTTTTTTATCATTTTAAGTAATTTCGGACCTTTTATACATTTTCTAATTGATTCTCTATTTTCTTGTGTACAAAAAAGTATTAATAGTTTATATAATGGTGCTTACTCACACTTTTGTACACGGCGGTACAAATTCTGGAAGCACGCTTTGTATTCCTCTGAAAATATGCTTCAAAGATGAGTGGTTACGTTTTTCTCTGTGTTCTCTGAAATCAATGCCCTTTCAGGGAAATCTTATGCTCTAGGGTGTGCTTATTGAATTCCAGGACTGTACGGTTAATTAATGAAAATGTACACTGTAAACAATGAATGTTGTATTTACAGTATGATTCGGCTATTATTACAGTAATTGTATAGTAATAAACTGTAAAACTGCTAATTATGCAGTAATGAACTGAAAAATTGCTAGTTTACTGTAATAAACTGTAGAAATGCTATTTTCACAGTTTATTACTGTGCATTTTGCAGTTTTAAACTAAAACCTCTGCTGACAGTATTGCACTGTTGTTTTTTCAGTATAACACAGCTAAATTAATGGTAATAAACTGTAGCATTGTAAATTTTACTGTAATAAACTGTAAAATTGCTATTTTTACAGTAAAAAATGTAAAAAAAGCTAGTTTTACAATTTATTAGAGTGATTTTACAGTTTTAAGCTGAAACCTCTGATTTCAATATCATACTGTAAAAAAAACAACTTATTTATCGTAGTGTAGGAACTCTGAAAGAGCATCAATTTCAGGACATAGATGACATAAAGAAAAATGTAACCATTCAATTTAGAAGCATATCTTTAGAGGACCACGAAGCGTGCTTCTAGAATTGAAGGGCTTGGAGGATGAAGGGGCTACGCTACGTTTTTTTTTTTTAATACACCCTGAACAATGGTGAGCAATGGATACAGGTAAGCAGATAAAACTTAGTACATCAAAAAGTAGACGTCATTAGACAAACTACATATGCTGACTTAACAACAAAACCAGAAAACAAAAAAGCTGCAACAACTGCAACAATAAAACTTTGAACTTTAATTACTCGCAATTTGGGTTTTGTTACATAACCACTTCATCCCCCAAGCCCTTCAATTTTTACTGCCGTGGGCAAAAGTGTGTGAGTGTCAGAGATGTCTATTTTGAGTACTGTAACGAGTCCGTAGCACCTTCAACTTTCTTCAAATGAGCATTCCAATCTTGAGGAAGTAACTATAAATTTATTTACAAGTATTTACACTATTTACAATAAGAGCAGAAAACAATTGCTAAACATCAGCAATTAGGCAACAAACAGTACACTGTACTCTCAACAGTAACTCAGCACCACGTATCTAACGTGAACAGTAATTAAGCAATTACAAAAGCAAAACAACCATCCGCCCAAGCGAACGAAAACGAGCATCTCAGAAAACCCATCTGAGAAAAACTAACTGACTTGTGTTCAAGGCCAGCTATTTATACACGGAAAGAAATGTCCACAATATTCGAGAAAAACCTGGAATATTTTGTTTCATTCCTAACATTACGTAATCCATTCACAAATTCTAGCGATAAGAAAAAAAACCACGCGAAAATGTCTTCACGCTTATTAAAGTTAGGGCAAGTGTAAAAACTACAAAGTGTTACAGGGCCGGTATACTAGTGATAAAGGTGATATCTTCAGATACTTTTGCAACATGACGTCAGATAAAACCAAAACTAATGAAAATGATGCAAGGCAGGAAAAACAACAACTATTTACAAGATTTGTAACAGTACTATTGCACGTATGTTTTATTTTTATTATTATTATTCATTCCGTTGTATTAGCCTCAATCCTGGAATTAAATAGACGCACCTTGTATATTGGACTGCAGAAACTCTTATTCATTGAACTGTACCCCTACTCTGTTCTTGTTTATTCGTTTGTATATAATGTTTATCTTGTTAATTTATTGCATAACTGTTACTTGATCTATGGATTTCATTTAGATTAGCCATATATACCCAGTAGGGTGGAGCGAAAAAAATGAATTTTTGATTTTCGTAAACGGGTACCTTTCATTTGCTGTGAATGAGGATAAGTAACAATTCTGTAAAATATTTCACTTTTGCGACGTCATCTTTAGTCTGCGCATTTGGCCTAAACTTTTGAGATGTTTGATTTTTTTTAGATTTTTCAATTTTTTTAAAAAAGTACTGCAAATAATAAAACTAGTGACTGGTGGTTATTAAATGGAAGAAAAAGGTTTGAAATGTACAAGGAATTTTTTAAAACCATTTTAGATTATGATTTCAGTTCGTGCATTACGCTCAAAGTTCCTCAAATTTCCCAAAATTTCTGATATTTTCAACATTTTTAACTCAGTATTTCCTCTCAATATTCACTTGAAGTGTCTTTAAACCTGTTCTTATTCATTTTGTCATTACTTTGAACTCTGCAAGTTTTCGCTTGCTCACGTGGAACTGCCCAGGACTCACCACGAGGAGGTGACCGCACTTCTAGTCCTACACGTGAGCCCTTTCTTCCAACCAATGCGAGCACGTATTTACATTTCTTAGATACGTCTTCACCAGTAAATTGTTCCTTTGTGTTGTAAATTGATAAAATATTTCTGTCAGATATCCTCGTTTTTACTAAACTTTTTCTTTTCCTGTGATTACATACCAATTTTGAAGACTTTGTGATCTATTTGACAGCTCTTTCAACTAATTGAGTCTTGAATGGAAGTTTAAAAAGAGCGCATTCAGAAATCATATTTAAATTCTCTGCTTCCAGTAATCTTTGTAAATATTGTGTTGTGAAATTACGTGTAAAAGGTGGCTTTGTAATTTCCACATCATGACATGAAAGCATATCGATGTATTCTGTCTTTTGATTCATGTATGTAATGTATGAAAATAGACTTTTATCGATTTTTGGGATCTGAAGCGTTCTCACTTGTTTGTTTGTTTGTTTTCTAGATTGAGCGTTGATAATACGATTTAAAACAAGTTTCTTTATATGCTCTCTCTTATGAACTAACTAGATTATTACTCGGCGTTGCTCGGGTGCTTATTAATACAACATAGCTATAAAAATATTTGAATGAATTTTATCCACATGGGAGTATCAAAACTTATTTCATGCTAGAATGAAATAGGTGAATCTTAAATTGATAATTCATTGTTAATCGTAATCTTCGTTGGAAAATACTTCCATTTGAATGTGTTACATTTTATCAACGAGTATGCTTAAAGGTTTATCTCTTTTTCTCTGTCTATTCAAAATTGAAAGAAAATGGCCATTTTGAGACAAAAAATTTTAATTTTGAGCTTTTTGATTTTTTTTAAATTTCACCCCCCCTCCTCCGCCCCCTATGTGAATTTCAGTGCATCAAGTAACCTCTGTGCCAAGTTTGCTGAAAATCCGACGAAAACTGTGGATTTGTATGAGGAACAAACATACGTACATTCATTTTAAAAATATAGATGTCGATAACAAGATATTTCTAAGATGCAAAGTATACATTGTTTTGAATGGATGTGAATACAATTTTCTGCTTTTTCCCGGAGTGATAGGTGTAACTCTTTATAATTTCACACCAAGTGATAGCTAAATTCGTAACGTCAGCATTTCATCCTAAACGAGCAAGGACACTTTTACCGCGAAAGTTATGAATTTTTTTAAAAATTAAAGCCTAAAGATTATGGTTGCTGTAGTCCTGGCTTGGGAAAGCTTTTCTTGACTTAATAATTTAAATATTTTTTTTTGATATTTTCCCAGTAAAAACTACTTTGCTTATCTCATGAAGTTACTGTAGCTCAGTATTTAAATCATTTTTATTGTAAAAATCAATCTGATCAATGACAAATTCTATAGGTTCATATTGAACTGATTTGAAAGTACAACATGTAGTTTAGCTTCGTCCAACAGGCCCAAAAAATAACTTCGGTCCACTGGTAGGTCCATCTAGCTTTTGCAAAAAATGCCGCAAATTAAGTTCATTCAAATGTATTTGGCAAATATCCCATTACAGAGGTCTACAAAGTTTTCTTCCAGCTTCCGTATTCAAAACCAATGCAAACAATTTCCTACTCAAAGAAACGATTTATTGTTCCTGACTAGTCTAAGAAATGTAAACGTGTGTTCTTATTGGCTGGAAGCAAGGGGAGCTCGGGTGGCCCCCAAAGTCGGCCACTTCCTCGTAGGTACCTGGTAGGTATACCTGGATAATTTCAATGAGCAAGCAAGCAGTTGAGTAGTTCAAAGAAACAACAAAATGAGAAAGAAAATGTTTTGAAGACACTAAAAGTAAATATTGAGAGGAAATATTAAATTATAAAATTTCCGCTCAATATTGAAAATAACGGAAATTTCGGAAAATTTGATGAACTTTAGGCCTAATGCGCAGACTGAAATCATAATCTAAAATGGTTCTAAAAAATTCCTTGTATGTTTCACACTTTTTCTTCCATTTAATAACCACCCGTCACTAGTTTTATCATTTGCAATATTTTTTTTTAAAAAATTGAAAAATCTAAAAAAAAATCAAAAATTTCAAAAGTTTAGGTGAAATGCGCAGACTAAAGATGACGTCTCAAAAGTGAAATATTTTACAGAATTGTTACTTTTCCTCATTCACAGTAAATGAAAGGTACCCGTTTACGAAAATCAAAAATTCATTTTTTTCGCTCCACCCTAATACCCAGGAGTGCCCAGTCCCTCAAAACACCACGATGACCAGCAACAGCAAGAGTCGCCCCACCCCTCCCGCTTAAAAACGAACATAATACCCCTAAAAATTCAATGACGCAATCTGCGACGTGCCCCCCCCCCACCCCCCACCACCCACATTGAGCTGCCATGTATGCAATAATAATATATTTGCAAGAAATATTCTAAATCAAAATATCTTTACAGAGCTATAAAAGAAACATGAGCGCTTAAATATTTAATTACAAAAATGCTTTGATATTTGTTAAAGGTTTATAATTGCATTAATTTCCGCTCCCAGAAGTTAAAATTGGCTATTAGGGAATCAATACTAGAAATCAAATTACTGTTTAAAATGCACTATGTCTGTGATGCATCAGAAATTTCATTTCTTTTGTCCTCACGATTTTTCAAGCAAAGGTACAAACTGCTTTTATTATTTCTCTTCGTCTTCAACTTATCTTTTTAATTATGCTCTGGTTTCTTATTATTTTCTCTTTTCCTTGCTGATTGTTCTGGAAATTGAAAGTTGCTCTTAAACTGTCAATGCGTGTTTAAACAACAGAGCAAAAGTTCTTAACGAAATTGGAGTGGTAGTCTGAAATAAGTTTTTCGACGGAAATGGAGAAAATAATTACTTCAGAGACAGTGACAAAGAGATGAAAGAAAAGAGCAGAAAGTCAGAATTTTTTTTGCAGCTTGGAAATTTACAACTATTCCAAATATTGCGTTTTGAATTGGATTTTAATTGGAACATGAAAATTCAATGTAAGTGAAATGGATTTCTTGTGAATCCAGTAAGTAAAAGAGCAAGAAAGGTTGTTTTTTAACATCAAATATGCAGAATAACTTTAATTAACCAGATAACCCAGATGAAATTATTTTGAAATTCGCAATATTACAAGAAAATTAGTTACGTTAATTATAATTTTTAGTTTCTTACGCATTTTAATCGCGTACAATAAACATTGTCATTTCTAAAAATTCTGGAAGGTGACTCCGTCGTTACGTGTTAGACAATTTGGATTTATTTTTCCTTAGTTTTTAGGAATAATCAAATTAATAAGGGCTCAAATTTAAAAAGTTTTGACTTAGTAAAAGTACTTTACTAGTAATTTGCTAAACAAAAAACATTACCTCAATTCAAAAGTTAAATAAATAAAAACAAAAAGACGTTTTCTTGTTACATGCAGGACAAACTTTTCTTGAGCGGCTTTAGAGCTGTACTGCGAAAAAAAGCTGTTGTTTTTACAGTATAATACTGGTAGCAGAGGTTCCAGTTTAAAACAGTAAAAGCACAGTAATAAACTCTAAAATTATTTATTTCACAGTTCATCACTGTAAACTACCAATTTTACAGTTTATTGCTTAAAATTAGCAATTTTACCATAAAATTAGCTGCATTATACTGTAGAAACCGCAGTACAATACTGACAGCAGAGGTTCCAATTTAAAACAGTAAAATGCACCGTAATAAACTGTGGAAAAGAAAAACTCGTGCTTTAGAAATTAAACATACTATCTGTTTTCTTTAAGTGAAGCCTCCCGCGAGTTTACTCATGTCTCCGGTCTGTTCTGATTTCCTTAAAATAACTGTAATTGCTCGTCCTGTGAGATTTTTCTTGACATCCAAATGTGCAGCAATAAAAAATCATTTTCTTTCAAAACAACTCAGAAATTGTTTTGGTGTTGACGAATCTTTAGATACTTTTTATTGCAATTTCGATTTTAGTGCATCATTGTTATTTGCCTCCATCTGCAAAACTCTAAGCAAATTGAAATTGCCCAAGAAGATACACACATTTTACAACTCCCGATCATCCGCGGATTGGGGTGTCATGGCAACCGCGCATAAGAATATACGGCGGATAATACAAAAAAAAATTAAAAACGACACTAAGTGTATGTAATTTTCAAAAAACAGTCAATAACACAGCACATTAAATTAAATTATAGCTAAAAATGATAACATTGAATGTAAAAAATATCTTTAAAAGCTAAAAACGACCAATCACGTTCTTGCATTTTTCTGCATTCAATAAATCGTCACCGTAACAAAAAAAAAAAAAAGATAAGTGCGAAAGACCCGCGCTGATAATCGGGAGTTAAGTGTATTTTGGAAATTTTAGCTATATGTAATTTTTTCTAGTAAAAATGTCTTTATTATTTTAATTATGTTTTTTAATGGCTTTTCAAAGAGCAAATGCATTCTGCAGAGGTTTTTTTTTTCCTTGGAATATAAGCATACTTAACCCTTTATGTCCCAAATTAATTTAACAATGAATTTTTATACATTTTTTTGGTTTTTTGAGTTCAAAATACATCAAAAAATATTTTTACGGAGCGCAAAAATTTTGAAAATTTTGGAGATCTAAGGCCCCCTACGCCTTAGGGCCCCCAAAAAAACTGTTTCCGATCGCAGATACCATCTGTCGGCCTCTCAGTGAAGTACAAAGAGTGGTACTCAAAAGCTTCAGAATGACTACAACCATATAGGATTCATAATACTAAATATAAGCGGGACTTCTAAGTCCTGTCGAGGCATGAAGGGTGCAGACGTTTTTGACTATAACGTGAGTGTTAAAGTTTTTCTTTTGTATCCCTTTCACTTTTTTCGATTCGCCAATTTAACTGCTTCTGTGTTACTTGAATGCCGCAGAAGTGATGAAGTGTCGAGTTTATATTTGACTGCGTTCATAACAGTACAGCATTGCGTAAGACAAATATGCTTGTGCTCTATCGAGAAATTTCTGTTTACGAAACATAACTTGTTAGCTTATCGGGTTTGGGCATATGCACGAGTAATTCATAAGTTTAACTTGAAGTGTAATTCATTTCGTGTCAGTATCGTGCGTGTATCAGAATACGTAAAGTGTTTCCATCTATATGCAATTAATTGTCGCTTTTTAACATAACAGACGTAGTGTTTATTTCACAGCAAAACGCTTTTTTACAGTTTATTGCTGGAAAATTAGCTGTTTTTTATGCTATAAAAACAACAGTATAATACTACCAGCAAAGGCTCCAGTTTAAATTTGTAAAATGCGCAGTAATAAACTGTAAAATTAGTAATTCTTCTCACAACTTATTAATGTAAAATTAGCCATTTTTAGTTTGTTACTGTAAAATTAGCGATTTTTACAGTTCGTTACTATTAAATTAGATGCATCATACTGTAACAAAAAACAACGTCTATTTTGTTAAAGTGTGGTCGATTAACTAAATCTAGCTGGATAAAAATCCAAAATTGCACCAACGTTATTTCTCGGTAACTAATACTTCATTGGTAATTTAAATACCTATTAAGCAGTGAACCATGTCTAATTTAGGCAATTAGTTTCAGATTTTTTGTCAATAAAGAATTGAAGCTCGAGTTTTGAAATTGCACATTTTATGATCTTCTAGAAGGTAGACAGTTGGTTTGTGCTACAGTGAGCTCTCACTTATACGCCTTTTTCACTTATACGACGATTTTGAATAGTCCCAGCACAGTCCGTAGCAAAATAATGATAGCAGCAATCGTTTATGCGTCGCTGTAAAGATACATATTTCACTTATGCGCCGAATTTTCCCTAAAATGTGAAAAAAATATTTTATTTTCTTTAAAAAATAAGCATTTTTCTTCATTTCCCTCTTTAAATTGTCGCCTTTATTGCTCACGGAAGGCATTTTTTCGGCATGAACCAAAGTTCGGAGAGGGACAATTTTATCTATTATGCATCGTTTTAAAGGGAATAGTTTGTGATTAGGTATGCTACAATTTTTGTTTTCTCTTTATCATTGTAATTCCGTTACAGTAGTTCCCAGACGGATATAATGTGTCCCTTTTCTATAGAAACATTCTTATTCATTCCCTATGTTGCGTTTTAGTCCTTTAAATAGGCTTGTTCACTTATACGTCTCTCTCACTTATGCGCCTTTTTCTGTTGGTCTCTTGGACCGCATAAGTGAGAGTTCACTGTATATTTTTTCCACCTCATTTCAAAAGATTTGTGTTTATATATTGTCCTTATGTTGTCCAAAATTAACATAATTTGTCAGTTTCATATATTAAGTGAGAGTTTAAAAGATTTTTTCCATCTGAAAAACATAAGACTTTTTCTCCTATTTTACCAAAAGTTATTCAAGTAGCAAAAACTGATTTAAAAGTCTCTGCGCTCTCTAAAATTACATTTTTGTGTACCGGATTGTTTCAAATATACCTGTGCAAAATATTGTACCCGGATCTATCCAGTCATGCGAATATTTTATCATTTTGCGAATCATGGTGTTTCTGCCTCAAAGACGAAATTTCTATTCAATAAAGACGATTATGTTTGATTTCTTTTTCACTTCAGTTCCTTTTTTTGCAATCTTCTGCTTATAAATCGTCAGCAGTTTACTTTGCTTCCTGGCCTTTGGAAACAGTATTGTTATATTTATTACCGTTTAGAAGCTATGGAATGTAGTGCATACTGTAATAATAATGCTCGTATTTCTATATCTGCGTGAAACAAATATATATTCCGACAAAAGTATGGTGATTATTTTGAGGACTATTACACGTGTTTTTGTTTTTTAATTTTCATTCCGTTGTATTAGCTCCAGTCCTGGAATTTAACAGACACACCTTATAATGTGGGTATTTCGCCAAGTCTCTAATCCTTTAGATTTTAGAACCGGGCACATAAGAAGGTGTTCTGCATTCATAGAATCCTCTTGAAAGACTTAATAAATATGACTATTTTTATACAGAGGTTCTACTAAACAGTCGTGGACAGTCGTTAGCCTGAATTTTGTCACGGATTTTGGGCGGGATCGGTGGCCACACATTTTCCAGCTGTTTTCAATTTTGACCAACGGTTGACCCATAACATTTACAGCTTAGTCAGATTTTAGATAATATATAGTTTTTCTCTATGAGCATGATAAAATTATAATATCAAAGATTTCGTATGAGACTACATTTTTAAAAATAAAAGATTCCTACACAAGTTAAATAAGAACAATATTTTCATATCAATATGGTATGTCTACTTGCTGAATATTTGTGCCTAAATTAAACTGGCTTTTTAAGGTTCATTTGTAATTTCATACAGCAAAAAAGTTGATAATTAGGGTTTACAAACTAAACAACAGGCACATCTTAACATCATAGAGCTGGATATATATTCAGGAAGAGTAGGAGAGAGACAGAGTTTTGCTTTAAAATAATGATCTTCTAAAATGGTTTTAGCAATTAGATTTAAACTTGTATTTTCTTCGAAAGCTTACTATATTTTCATAAAACTTCCTTGTCACCATATTGCTATATTTTTGGAGATAATGTGTTGAATTTGAATTTCGAGAAAAATTAAGTAAATTAGTTCTTCATCTCGTAACCAAAACAGAAATTTTAATGCGGGTTTTTTATGTGAATAATCTTAACCTTTTGAAACCGGGCTGTTTTTCGGAAAAAAATGTTTTTGACCCAGGTAGTACGACAGTTGAACCACAGATTTCTTTTCCATTGAAAAGAGAAGGTATAAACTGTCGTACCAGACGTGTGAAACCTTGAAAAAATCCCCGGCTCCAAAGGGTTCAAGTGAAAATCTCAACCCCGTCCTCCAAAAAAAATAATAATTACGGTACAGCATGTGTACCACCCGGCTCCTAAAGGTTAAGCTATTTTTAGTCCGTATCGTTTTGTTGGTAAAGTTTGTTGAACAAAATTATGTTTGAGAAAACTGTTTCTGGTTACTCGTTACATAATAACGAGTAACAACAAGTAACAATATTTAAATAATTCATGTATATTTTTCATCTTCTAATTATTTTAAATTATCTAAATAATTTTACATAGATTTAAAAAGTGCAAAACATAACTGGCAGATAACTATCATATTTTATTATTTTATTTATAAATTTATTTCATCTTTATTTAAGTTTTTAATATATTTCTTACCATATGGGTATCATTTTTCATTAATTTATTTGTGTTTTTTAAAACAGAATCATCTTTAATCAGCTGATTAAAAACCTAAAAAAATAAGAATTAAAGTTCATTTCTTATTTCATAATCAAGAACGCTTTACTTATCAGAAATGTTTTTCAATTGGTTCAAGTGTCAAAGTAATTCATTTAGTACAACTTCCATTGCATTTCATCATTCATTTGCGATTTCAACATTGATGCACGTATTTAATAAAACTCTTTCGATAACTGGCGAAATTGAAAAATAAACATAAGTAGAATTCACAATTGGGAGTTGAATTTTAAAAGCAGCAAAGTTAGTTCATATTTTGTAAGAAAAAAACAGTTTTTGTGCTTCGTGGCAGCCAGAAATTACACAGCTCATTTCTGAAAAAAAATAAACTAATTCATTGGAAGATGCGTAAAAATGAAAACTGATAACGATCACAAAATATATTTTTAGCTTTACATCGAATTTTTATTGACATGCAAAACGAGTGAATCATATATCAACCGCACGTCATTAAAGCGTTTACGATATCGATTTAAAGAATTCAAACATTTTCTCCTGAAAAAGCTTTAAACTTGTTTCTTGTCGATTAAAATTCAATGTTTTAGGGCTTTTTGTTTAAAGTTGTAATTTAAATCATGCACCAAAAGTAAATTCAAGATTATTCCTATCATATCATGTTGCATTAAAAAGATAAGATAAGCAAACTAACCTGAAATTAGAATTTGGTAACAATACGGAAAATTAATGCATCAAGATTTAACGATAATGAATGACTGCCAGCCAGACAAATAAAAGATAATGAGCAAATCTGAGAGTAAAACGCATTAATCATATTTTTTACTGTGTCTCAAAAAAAAGTAGCAGTCTTTTAAATACTATCAGAACTCTTTTTGTCTCATGCGTAGCTAGCAAAACTAATGAAACATGAACTGCATTTTTTTTTCTTTCAACACTGAAAAAATAGATGTTGCTTAAACAGTATAACACAGGTAATTTTACAATAATAAACAGAAATTTCTAATTTTAGTTATAAACTGTAAAATTTCTAATTTTACAGTAGTAAACTAAATTTGCAAGTTTACAGTAATAAACTGTAAAATTGCTAGATTCGCAGTTCATTACTGTGCATTTTACAGTTTTGGAACCTCTGCTGCCAGTATTATACTGCTATTTTTACAGTATGATACAGCTAACTTATGGTGAAATTGCTTATTTTACAGAGATAAACTGTAAAATTGCTAGTTTTACAGTAATAAACAGTAAAATTGCTAGTTTTACAGTAATAGACTGTAAAATTGCTAGGTTAGCAGTTTATTACTGTGATCTTTCAGTTTTAAACTGGAACCTCTAATGTCAGTACTGTACTGTAAAAACAACAGCTATTATTGCAGTTAAGTGAAGATTTTATTTTAAGCTAGTTACTTGATTCTGTTAGAAAAGTAACAATAGAGTGATGATCACAAGTTTCTTGTTCACTGGAACTTTGCTGTTCCCTCGTGTTTCTTGATGCTTAATACTTTTCTGACGCTTTTATCTTGAGCTACGATGACAACCATTAAAATGCGATGCCGTGAATTGAGTTGTTGTTTCCGATCTCTAACTGGCAGGAAAAAAAATAAAACCAGCTTCGTGAGTCCAAAAATCATTAGAAAATCTAAAAACAGAAGAGTTTTAGAAAACACCTCGTCCAAATTAAATCTTTATAAATTTAAATATACTCAGGTGACGTCTGGGCACTTCCACACTTTGTACAAATCTTAAAAAGTCTTTTCCCACGTTCGAAAGTTCGATAGAATTCAAGTGCCCACTGGCAAAACGTGAAATGCAGGTCTGAAATTTATGCCCAGCTAAAGTTAGCAGTCGAAAATTTTAGAGAAAAATCAGACTTCTGCCTCAGGTGCTCCAGGCCTTTCCGGCCCACAGAAGCTGTAAAAATTCCCCCTTTTATCATGAGTTCAGTGAATTAGCTGTTGTTGCAGTTGTCTTGTGCCAGTCAGGCTAGAAATTTGGGGTGTGCTGCTTCCCTTTTGAAACTCTAGCTTAACCCATTAATGCCTGACATTTTTTTTTTCCAAAGAAATTTTGTATACTGGTTACAAACGGTGTTTAATGGACAGGAAAAATAATAAAAAAATATCATGTAAAAAAATAATATTTTCATTAAGGAAAGAAAAATCATCCCTTAAAAGTTACGATAGAGCCCAGAGGGTGCATACTTTTTTTTACTGAAATTTTTTTCTGCCTACGATATAATATTTAAAAAGACATTTTATAAGAAGAAATAAAATCAGCAATTAACATAAACTGGGAAACTGGGAATAACTTTGAAAACTTAGCTTTTTTTTCTTCAGATTGTGAACGATGTAATTTTTGATAAAGATCATATTAAAACTGCTACAGAACACACTTTACAATGGTTATGTGCTGAAATCTGATAATAACGAATTGAAACAACACCAAGGTTGAACACTATTATTTGGTTGAAATATTCATTTTTGGGAAATTCAGATCCTTTTTTGGACCGTCCCTAAAAAGGAACGCTAGGCATTAATGGGTTAATCTAGTCTGAAGTCCGACTTCCACAGTCGGACATGCCTTAGGGTCCCGTTTACAGAGTAGGCAAACCATTCGCAGCACACCAGCCCATTCACGAAAGGAAAGGACAAGGACAGGAGAGAGAAAGTACATCTATGCCCGAGCCGGGAATCGAACGCGGGACATCTCCATTCGAGTCAGAATCCTCTGACCACTAAACAAGGTAGCCGGCAGGGAATTAGTTGTTTTGGCTGATTGATCTTTGTGATTTCATGATTTTGCTTTGTTTAGTTATACATGCAAATGTGTCTAACTAAGTAACATCATTAACTAAATTTTTAAAACATGTGAAAAATTACATACATGTAAACACTTTAAATATAACAAGCAAGCGCGGATACAAGGGAGGGGCGATGGGAGCGATCGCCCCTCCCTTGAGCTACTCTTCTCCAGCAGTTTTTAGTTCAAAACAGGCTATTTTAGTTGATCTTTAATGATATTAAGGGAAAGGGTGGGGATTCAGGTCTCTGATCTGGAATTTTTTCGAAATGGAAGACCAAAACATTTGTAAGCAACATGTGTTGTAATTTGTGAGCAACCAAGGATGCACGGCGAAAAAAATGGGCAAGTAAGAAAAAAAAAAAAAAAAAGAATCGCCCTTCCCTTGGAACATTTCTGGATCCGCCCTTGATAACAAGACTTCCTAAACCCATTGGAACCCAATTTAAATGCCTTGACACTTTCTTAAGCATAAGAATCTTGCAAAACTCGTATTTGATTCTAATGTGTTAAGATTACAGAAAAAATTTCTTTTAATATTTAGGACTGTAATCACATAGCTCTAACATGAGCTCATTTTTCTTTCCATGATTGAGATGTAGCTTTTACTTGCAAGTGCACACAATATTTTATGATAAGCAAGTATTCGGTTTTATAAAAGTAGGCATCATTTTCGCTGTTAGAACCAAGTAATAAGGCATTTTATGATTATAAACTACTGAATATAAAGTACTTTCCATACAACCAAAAGTTATCTGCGGGCCACCAGTGCTGTAGAATCTTTCGTCCTGAATGGCCCAAGAATAGCCGAATTCTTTAGACCCCCCCCCCTGCCATTGAGAATCCTAAAAGCCAGAAACACCTCATCATAAAATAAGAAAAGCATTTCGGATTTCTTTCTTAATTGTAGTCGTTTTTGCTTTCTCAAGAAACGAAAGCAATGCTTTTCTCATCAAAATGCATCAAAAATCAGATTTTTAACAAAAATCAACTTTAGATTATTTCCAGTTATAAACGAATACGTCAGTTGGTGCTGTTCTAGTTCCAGCGTCATTTTTGTTTACACTTTTATTAATTAGGAAAATTAAAACTCAAGATCCGATTATTTATTTGTGATCTTAACTCTTTGCAAGTACTATTTTCTCAATTAGAAGCCTTTATGCGTGTTTTTGAAATCCTGAGTCTTGTAGTTATTTAATCAAGAACGTTAAAATTTAATTGATTCCTATAAACGTACATCAAAAAATTTTTAGTGACTAATTTTCCCGCATTAACTCTGCAATTACTAATTTGTCTTCGTAATTAAATTTCTTATAAAAGCAATACATCAAACGAAGACCTTTGTGAAAATATTTATGCCGTCCGTCTATTATCTGGGAATCCTTAAAACAATTTTCAAGAAATTTCAATTCTATCTTTTTCTTTTATTTAAATAATAAAGTTTATTAGTCAAAATTCTCCACATTTATATAAGTAGTCGCTTTATTTACTGATTGCTAATTAAATTTATGACTAAAGGCAAATTGCGTACTTTGACAGCGAAGCTTTATTCAAATTTTGATAAGTATTCCTTGAACTTATAACGGAAGCTCTAAATGTTAAATATTTAATTTTCATATGTTGAACAGCGTTTCGGTGCTTTGAAATTATTCCACATCAATTACCCCAATTATTATTTCAATTTCAACAGGAATTTTAACGATTTATTTCAGATCGGATAAAGATATTTTTTAATTTGCTTAGAATGTCTATTTTAGCACAGTTTACCGTATTTTTAGGGCATGCAATTGCAATGGACGCACGTAAACACTACTGTCTGATCTTCTTAGGTGAAACATTCCGCGCATTTACGCATGCGTCAGGTCTTCTCTGATCTTACTAAAATAGGGGTCTTAGGCAAGATAACAATAAGGGGAAGAATAATAAAAAGCATTTTGAACCGCATCAAACAACGTGGAACGATGCTAATTTCAAATACATAGTTTAGCTAAAAATGTCAAAAGGATATAGCTAATGCAAGTTTTAAATTGAAAATTTCGGAAAGTTATCACCCATAACCCATCGACCCATTTTTAAGTGGAACTGTTCGCGAGTGTTAGGCGCGGCTTTCATGAACAGACAGTAGTGTGGTGTAAATGGAATAAACTTAATTTCGAATATAGCTATAACACGGAAAAATACTTAAGAAACAGAGAAAAAGAAAACACATTAAAAGTGGATAATATCTTTCAATCCCAAACGAGCCTGAAAATAAAAAGAAAAAAGAAAAAATGTTTTATTTTGTTGGGATTTTTATTATTATTGTTATTTAGTTTTGCCGCTAAAAATCGGGAAGTTTGCAATTAGTGATTGCTTATTATTATTACTTATATATTATCTGATATTTTCCAGTCTCGCAAAGAGCCTAAAAACTTTTTTAAAAATTCTGCTTTTCAGCTTTTCTTTATGATTTTTCTTTTAAATGTTTACTTCTTCTTCTTTTTTTTTTTTTTTTTTGGCTAACGTTATCGAACAAAAACGAAGCACGTGCGTCATTTTCCACGCAAACCTATAATCAGCTTGATGTCATTATTTCGTTCATACAGGGCATCTCTAAACTCCTGGCCCGAACTTAAGGTAGCGATAGGAAACATCTAAATAGGCAATAATACATAGGCACATATGATCGCAAGCATAACGCTACATGCACACAAAACCAAAAACTGACGGATGTGAAACAAGTTACAAAAGTTTTACACAAGACTTTTCGCAATATTTTAGTTTTTAAGAAAACATTTTAAACCAGCTGCTGATACAGCGGCTAGCAGCTGTATTACATGCGTTGCAATGACAACGCACCGACCGTCGCTGCATCGAAACATACTAAATTGTCGCTTGGGATACGTTGATTTGAGCAACAGCTGGCAATTTTAAACAACCTCTTTTATACTTTCTTAAAATTTAAATTATTTTGTGAGAGAGAGAAAGAGAGAAAAAAATCGTCTTATGTAATAAATTTGTGATCTATTTCACACCCGTCAGTTTCTGGCTTTGGGTTCGAGTAGCGTGTCAGCATTACGCTTGCGATCATACGTGCCTGTTCATTCTAGCTTATTTAGATGGTTTCTATCACCCCACGAAGATTTTCCTAATAGTTTAGAAACACCCTGTACAAAACCAGTACCCGCCTCTCATGTCTAAGTAGACCCTATACTGCAAAAAAAAAAGATTTTACAATGTGATACTGGCAGCAGAGGCTCCGGTTTAAAACTGTAAACTGCACCGTAATAAACTGCAAAATTAGTAATTTTACAGCTTATTACTGTAAAGCAGCAATTTTAGTTTATTACCCCAATTTTACAGTTTAATGTCACAAAATTAGCTGTATTATACTGTAAAAACAACAGTATAATACTGGCAGCAGTGATTCCAGTTTAAAACTGTAAAATGCACAGTAATAAACTGTTAAATTAGAAATTTTGCAGCTTATAACTGTAAAGCAGCAATTTTGCAATTTCATACTACAAATGAGATGTATTATACTCTAAAAACAACAGTATAATACCGGCAGCAGAGGTTCTACTTTATGTGAAATGCACAGTAATAAAATGTAAAATTAACAATTTTGCAGTTTATTACTGTAAAGCAGCAATGTTACAGTTTATTAGTGTAAAATTAGCAATTTTACAGTTAATTACTATAAATTAGCAATTTTTACAGTTTAATACTATAAAATTAGCTGTGTTATATTGTAAACACATCATTTTTTTACGGTGTAGGACGTGGCTATGAACCAATATAAGGTTGTACTGTATAAGGTTGTAGAATGTATTTATTACAAATGTATTTAAATATGTATTTTAAAACTCAATCAAGAACATGAAGCATATGAAAAATAATGAAATTAATAACCCATGAAAATTCTTTTACATTTAAGGTAAGCAGTTCATTAAACCTTTGGCAATTATAGTAATCCCTGCCTCTAAATACACATACTCAAAACATTAAAAATTCTAACTAACTTCAAGTGCATCTTTTAAATGGAAGTTTTCTTAAGGCTTTAATTAAAGTTAAAGCCTTTTACGAAATTATATGCAAAAACGTTTTGCTTGTTTAAGTATTCACTTGATGGGCTGAAATAGCTTCATTTCTTTTAGAGAGCGATTTCCCGGATGCTGTGAAAAATGTGTATCAGTTTGGACAAACTGTTTGACATAAATGACGCTTTTAGTACTTTAATTAAATTAATGGATTCATTGTCGTAATTTAAGTTTTCTAGATTTAGCTTAATGTACATTAGGAGTCAATTATAAAATCTACTTAATGTAGGTGACTGATGTAAATTAAGACACATTAGCTAACTTTAAAATCTTTATAAAAAATTGAAATGATGAGTACTGAAAGAAATACGCTGTAAAAAGTGAATGTTGTTTTTACAGTATAATACAGCAAATTGTATAGTAATAAACTGTAAATATTGCTAATTTTACAGTAATAAACTATAAGATTTCTACTTTTACAGTGCTCAAATGTAAAGTTGCTAATTTTACAACAACAAATTGCAAAATTGCTAATTGTACAGTTTATTACCGTGCATTTAACAGTTTTAAACTGGAACCTCTGCTGCCAGTATAATACTGTTGTTTTTGCAGTATAATACAGCTAAATTTTACGGCAATAAACTGTAAAAGTTCTAACTTTACCGCACGAAGCTGTAAAATTGCTAGTTTTACGGTTTATTACTGTGAAATTTAACGGTTTTAAATTGGAACCTCGGCTGCCAGTATTATACTGTAACAACAACAGTTCATTGTTTGCAGTGTGGGCTTAATTTTCTCCAGCAACAATAAAAGTTATAACTTTATTTCAAATAAGATAAAATGAATTTATGATTTTTACTATTATTTTAATTAATGTATTACTCTTCACTTTTTTGAGAATTAGTCCTCATTGTCGAGATTAATTCTTACAACATCATGTAAATATAATTGTTACGTGTTAAAAAAAATGTAAAGTTTGTTGCTACATGTTTTGACAAACCCTTTAGTTACTCGAAAGTACGTTAGGATGACTTATGGCATTTCCATTTTAACCTCTATGCATCGCGAAGGGGCACATCGGTTTTTTTTTTTTCCTAGTCTTTGGTAATTTAATGTTGATCCAATTGAAATACTGCCTCTTTTATTATCGGTATGCGATAGATGTGTGTGAGTGCAATAAATTTAAATAGTTCATCGTAATTGTAAATCAGAACAAGTTCAAAAATGGCGATTTTCACTTTATTACTGCATTCTTGTAGAATCTTATTCTGTATCGACCCTTGAGAATGTTATTCTATAAAAAAAATTGCTTCGCAACTATTTTTTATTTTATTTTATTTTAACCAGTGATACCTTCCGTACCTGCCATTTCTAGCTTAATCAGATGAAGGGCATCAATGGATGTATAAGGAAAAAGTTACTTTGACAGGATGAGGGAAGGGAAAGGGAATAAGTACGGAAATTATACTGGAAAAGCACTTTCGGGGATAATTACTACGTGAAAACAATGGACTATGGAAGATTGGCATGATAGATGAAATGCTAATACATCTAACAACACAAAATGACAACAACAATTAAAGTAAAATGAGCACAAGTATAAAATTGTTACAGTGAAATGACTCGAGTTAAGCATGTATGTACTCCCAAGATTAAATGCCTGGTAACAGGCTTTCTGTGAATCCCCAATAATTGTTTCACAACAGTAATGCAACAATGATAATTAAAGGACCAAAAATATAATATTTGAATAGTAAAAATGGCTCTAGCCTAGCATAGAATGTAATAACTGGATTAAATGTCTGATAACAGGCTCCTTACGAACATCCGCAATAACTATATCACAACAACAATACAACAATGATAAAAAGGAACAAAAAATATAAAAATCGAAAGTAAAAGTGACTTTGGGTTAGCATAGAATGAATTCAACAGAATAAATGCCTGATAACAACCATAATAACTGAATTTTCAAAACAAAGAAACGGCTTTTTGCATTCGCAACTATTTAGCACCATTGAAAGATCACGAGTTCCATCCTTTACATGCATCCGACAATGGTTTTCGCCCTCTCCTGAAAAGTTTCGAAAATAGACTTACATCAATATACAATGAGTTACCCGCACATAAGCCAGGGCTAAGGCAGAACTGAAGCAAATTCACCCGCAGCTCGATCATGACATCCTGAGACTGCAATTTGGTCCTTATTCTGGACTCCTCAGTCAGGAGTAGCCAATAATCGACCTGGAGGCAGGTATCCTCTTAATGTAGCCAAGATTGACTTCAAACTGGTAAATAAAATAAATTTATCTCACTAGCGAGCGTCCGCGAAGCTGGTATATTACCGAGCTTTTGCCTTCAATCTCGAGTGGAGCTGTACCATGGTTTGCAGACGCTCGCTGGTAAGGTAAATTCATTTTATCTGCCAGTTTGTTGGCTATCTTAGAAATAATAAGAGGATATTTGCCTCCAGCTCGGTTGTTGGCTATTCCTGACTGAGGAGTCCAGAATAAGGACGAAACTGCAGTCTCAGGATGTCATGATCGAGCTGTGGGTGTACAGTCAAACCTGTTTATCTCGCGCCTGATTATCTCGAAAACCTCTCTATGTCGAAATTTTCCAATTTTCCTGCTTTTAAAGCATAAATTTAATGTTTTTTCTCATGTTTATCTCGAATGATTTTTCCCGAAAACTTCTATATCTCGAATTTCGATGACTCTCATTTTTGAATTTCATCTCCAGTGACCTTTATAAACAGTATAACTCGTGGAGACAAAAATCATCTTTTGCACAATCATTCAAAGACTATGTTCGTAATTAATGGTATGCATTAACTTGCTATCGATTTAGTCATCACAATTAGTGGATTCACAACATGTCGTACAGTAAAATATTCAACATTATCAATGCAAAACAATCTGTTAAGTATCTGACTTTGTTCCAATTGCGTATTTTTGTAAATTTTATCACAACCTCTGTATCTCGAAACCCCCGTGTCTCGAATTTTTCTTCTGTCCCGTGAAATTCGAGATAGACAGATTTGACTGTATTTGCTTTAGATTTACAATAGTCTGCTTCTAAGACACAGATAATTGTTGCAAAAGTTAAGCAGTATTATTCACTGAAATAAGAGAGCTATCCATCGCTATTCCTGCTGTGATGCATCGAAAAAACAATCATCCCATGCATAACCTCAGAAAACAATATGGCCAGGTTGATAAATCACGCTTCCTCAAGATAGCCTAATCATAAGTTCGCCATAAAGATATTTCGTCATATCTACGTTCCTTAATGTCAGCAAAAAGTGGACACTTAAAAACTCTCACGCTTAAATCATCCACAAGCGGAAGAAATGGGGAAAAAATGAAACAGAATTTCTTTTACGAATTATCTATGTGAGATATATTTATTGCGTTCCCCGAAAACAGATATAGAATAAAGAGTAAAGAAGTAGCTGATTAACAGTGACTGCTGAAGATATGTCTTTTGCGGAAGATTGGAAAGTTTCTAGTAAAAGTAGACATTAGAGTATTATAAATTTCGTTCTTTTCTGTATAAATAGGGCACACGAAATAAAGTAATAGTTTGTTACTAAAGGACAAAGGAAGTATTTCATTTCGTCTGTTGGATTTGGAACATCGTGATTCTTTTTTGCTGGTAAAGCTGCAGGGGAATTGTTAATGGCTTGTACCCATAACAGAAAATGTGTAGATAATGCGTAGATAATAGAAAATGTGTTTCATCATAAATATGTACTTATTATATTTATACTACATTTGTATTGACTATAATAAATACAGTATATGATAATTAACATTTATTAATAGCCAATTATCATGGGCGTATCCAGAGCGAGTAGGGAAGAGTGAATGCTCATCCCAGAAAGAGAACCTCTGATCCCCACGCTCCTCCCGCAGATCACAAAACATAATTTAAAATTTGCATTTTTAGGACTTTGATTTCTAAACATTTTTGGGGGAGAAACATACAATGGCCTTTCCCCTTCTCGCATCTAACAAAAAATAGTACAGTGAACTCTCACTTCTAGGCCCCATCATGTATGCGCCTTGTTCACTTATACAACGATTTTAAAGAAAAATTAAATTGATTTCCTTAAAAAATAAGCATTTTTCTTCACTTTCCTCTTTAATCTTTCGCCTTTATGCCTCACGGGATGCATTTTTTCCGCATGAACTAAAGTTCGGAGAGGGACAATTATCTATTATGCATCGTTTTAAAGGGAACTGTTTGTAATTAGGTATGATACAATTATTTGTTTTCTCTTTATCATTGCAGTTAAGTTACAGTAATTGCCAAAACTGTAGTAATATATCCTTTTCATATAGAAACATTCTTATTCATTCTCTCATTAGAACCTATGGTGCATTTTAGTAATTCAAATAGGCTTATTCACTTATACGTCTCTCTCACTTATGCGCATTTTTCTGTTGGTCCCTTGGGCTCGCGTATAGTTGAGAGTTCACTGTATTTGAGCTTGAGCTTGAATTTCAAGCCATTTTCGGGTTCCAATACTACTAAGTGGGAAACTAAAAACATCTTGTTGTGCCCTAGCTTACTCTTCCCTAACGGAAATACTGGCTACGCCTATGGCAAAGCTTTTATTTAACAAATAAAGACAACACAATTCGAAATTTTGAGAATATTAGTGAGTCGCTGACAAACACAAAAAGGTTTTTGAATTTGCTTCTGAAATTATAGGCTCTTTTTTATGAAAAAAGAAAGGCTAACCCTTTGGTACAATTGTTCTATTTATTTGCCCCTTCTTATTACAAAGGTCGTTTTCATAATACAATTGGCATCATACTGGGGAATGATACCACGTCTTGACGTCGTTTCCTTAGATAAGAAAAAATTAAATGCAACAAAACAATTTAACAAATTTGACGAAAAAATCTAACGAAATATTTAAGATCCAGACGAAAATTGTATTCTAAATAACGAAGAAAAATATTATTTGGGTTTCAGTTATATTAATATCGGATTACTCTATCATACTGGTATGTTAATAGTCTAGCAACAAACTTTGAAAACCTAGAAGGACTTTTTCCATTCATGGTGAACAAAAACGCACTTTTTTTAAAAAAATGACCTTTGCTGTTTTTTACTAGGTTTATGATATTTTATTTCCTTTGTTTTTATTTATGAATTTAATTACTGATCTGACATAGAGATATTTGAGTAAATTATCTCCTAATAAGTAAATTGGTTTCGTTATCTAAACTTATGACATTTATAAGTTGCAAAAACATTCGTAGAAAATAGATGCATTTTATGCAATATATTACGTCATGGAATATTTTCTTTGCAGAAGCTACTCTTTTACCCTAATAATACAGTACATACTTTTCTCTAATGTCAGAACTTAAGGCGTTAACTGACAGATGTATGTTTATTCTGAATCGTTTTATTGCGCCCTTCTGACATGAAGAAAAATATTGCTTACGGTGAGTTTTTTAAGTTATTTCATTTAAACTAAAATTACGTTTATCTCACACGTTTATTTTGTTTGTTTCAGATTTATCTTTCTAAGACATGTTTTTCTTGCTACTTTAGTAATGTTGAAAGAAAGAAGGGAATCTAGAAAACACAATTTTGTTATGCTCATTACTGAAATAAGATATCTAACTACATCGATTGAGTTCTAACTTACAGTTTTCTACCAAATCATAATGCTTGTAAAATTATTGTACTCTAGTTATATCGACGAAAATTACTGTAAAAACTTTGCTCAAAATAAGTATTAGATTAATTGATTATTAGAGACATTTCAATAAGGAAGCTAACCTTTGTTCGAAGCAAAATAAACTAAACTGCGAAATCTGCATAACTATAAATGTTTCCATTATTTTACTTTTAAAAAACCTTATATTACCTCAATTGATAATTTTATATTCTACTTTATACCACGCAAGAAAGCAACTCTTTAAATAATCAAAGACTAAATAGTACGTTACCGTCCCTGAGCCAGGGCTAAGGCAAAACAACGTGAAACACACCGTCAGCTCGGCCAGGTCATCCAGATACTGCAGTTTCATCCTTATTAGAAATCATTGGTCTATTTTAGACAGTACTGAGCTGGACGTAGAAATCCTTGCGTGCTATTTTTACTTTTGCTTCGAGTTTGATTGGGCACTCTTACCTCTGTAAGAGGATTTTTGCCTCCATCTCGGTTACTGTCTAAGTCCAACTGATGATTCCTAATGAGGATGAAACTGAAGTTTCTGGATGACATACAGCACTTACAAAAACTGATTCTCACACTGGAATATTTTCTTGTAAATCAAAATTTATATTAATATAAAATGGTAAAGTTCTTGTTATTAACTATTTAACCTTACACTGCATGATTTTCTTTTCTTCGAAAGAACTATATATATTTTTCAATGTAATAAGAAATCATTAGAAAACATTTTTAAATATTTAATTTTGAGGATAGATGGTTATATTTGCTTTAAAGATACCTAATACTTGCTTTTTATACTTGAGTTGCCTTATGCTTGGTCAAAAGGAAAAATAGTTCTTGTATCCAATTGGCAACGCTATGCAGTGTAGGGTTAATTGAAACCTCTAACATTCAGTGCAATACTTACTTAATATTTAAGCTAATTTTACTTTAAATGTTTTTTTTTATAATTTTCCAAGTACAGGCAGGTCAAAGAGAGTGAGGCAAACTAAAATAGCTCATTTTGTTTACTTATTCTATCGTTCATTAAATCACTTACGTATTCTTTTATTAATTAATGCCCTCACATTCCTTCATTTAATAAGTCACTTAATTATTCACTCATTCACTTATTTTCTTATTCATTCCCTCTCATACATTATTTATTTATTCGTTTATTGTTTTATCGTACATTCATTTATTCATTCATTATTTTATTCCATTATTTATTTGAGTAAAACATTTTTAATAATCAAACAGAAAGCCTTTCCCCAAAAGAATATTATATTTTTCATTTTGCCCGATGGAAAAAAATGATTTTTTATGGTAGACGTTTACTAACAAAAACTAAAAATAATGTTTCAATGTGAGACAAATGACAAAATGAATTTTTAGTTTATGATGCTGAAAATGCCTGTATAGGCAAACATTGGGCACTACTTCAAATAAAGTTTTATGTAAATATCTAGAGTATTATTCCTTTAGTACAAAATTTATACTTCAAACACTGAAGTGTATATTAAAGGAAATGAGGGAAAATAATTACTTTAAAGTTTAACTTTGAACGATGTTTTGGTAAAACTTTTAATGGACACGTTTTATCTAATGTTGAATTATTTTGCATTAAGATCTTAGTTACGCTTAAAAGAAAATTAAGGTTCGTATCTTTTAACAGTGGCCAAATAAATAGTTAAAGTTAAACATTTCAATGATCGCTTGTTTTAACATTATAGCAAATATATTATAATGAATTAAATATATCTGTAATGAATTACATCTTTCAATAGCTTATTAGATTTATAAATGGAATTATTCTCGAAACTATAGTTAAGATCAAACTAAACATTTTGTCGCTTTCTACTCATGTACTTACATGGTTGTCGAATGTGAATATCACTTACTGCATTACAATTCAAGCACTACTATTATGTTTGTGTGATGAAGAGGAGACAGTAAAACAAATCATACTATCAATATCCATTGTGTTCTTTATAAATAAATACTTAAAAAATTATGTTTTTAATATATTTTTCGGCACTTAATTCATTTTTACAATACTTTTTCAACATTCGGTGAATATTTTAACTGTAACTAAAATAGTCTAAGTAAAAAAACACAACAAATTGCTTTTAAAGCCGTAAATAATTGTCGAAAAATTTATTCATTCTTTTGAGACTTTCTTTTTGTTTTTCGCTCCCATTTTATTCTTTTTCGTACTCAAAAAATAGGAGAATTTAGCAATGAAGGGAATATTACCATTCATAAGTATTTTAATCACAATATGAAATATTAAAATCTGTTCCTAGCACATGACGGTATTAATAATTCTTTAATCATTAGTTACCCAGAATTGGTCTTGTCAATATCAAATTATGCATGGAAATTTATACATAAAAGGGACTAAAAACTTTTTTCTTGAAAAAGACCATGATCGGATTTATTACATTCACTAAAAAATATTGCAACTACGCAGAACAGCAATAAAAGATGGAAACACTTGTTCCGACATCATAAGGAACACCTTTTTTCTCGCACAAAAACACGAGTGTGGCAAAATAAGACATCCAACAAAAGCTCTTTTACCAGATGTATTTTCATCCAGAAGCTGTTTTAAAGGGGAGGTTGCATATAACCATGTAACACGTAATGGCAATGCTGCTATTTATGCAGCTTCAACATCAGTTCCATCATTGTAACTTGTTGCCAAAAATCAAAAATTACTTTTGTAACAAAGTTATGTCAGGTAAAAAAAACATTTAACAAGGTGTAAATGGAAAACATAAACTAAACTTGCACCGCTACTTATGTATTTTAATCAATTCCGCAAAAACCAGGTTCTGTTATACAGTCGAACCCGCTTAATGGAATAGCCATTTTGCCACGAAAAAAATTCTAATAAGCGGGATATTCCACTATCCGGGATGAAAATAATCCATTAGAACGGTTTGGTACATTTAAAATGTATTATATTAAGCGGGATATTCTTTTAACCGATATTCTAATAAGCGGGATTGACTGTACTTGAAACATGAATACAATATACGTCAAAGAAAAAAAAGAAAGCATTCTCCCAGAGGAAAATATTTGTCGTTCGTCCAAGAGAAATACAATATGGCGAACACTTAACAGATTTTTTTCTCTCTCTCTTGAAGGAACGCAAATTTAAGCAAGCCATAAAATGCCCAATCCTGCCACGGCCATCTTAAGTCATCCAAGAAACGTACTTATGAAGGAGAAAAAGTCCGCTTAAGTTATCATAAAATAAATCAAAGCAAAAGGGAGGGGATCGAATAATGGTCGTCGTCACCGGTGATTTTTTATCCAAAGATCAGAGAAAAGTAAATAAATAACCCTTCCAGAGATATGGATCTCATTATCTTTAGAAGAGTTTCAATGACAAGAATATTTTTCAACAAAGAGGAAACTTTAGCTGTATTTCACAACTAGGATTTGAATTATTATATTCATCACATATATGTGTCAATAAATAAGCCTAAGAAACAGAACGACGATAACCAATAAATAACTTTATACAAAAATATATTACAACAGGACTTTTTTTTCTGTTTTGAGAATATGTATAGTAAGGGAATGTGGATCAAAGGAAAATGGTAAAATATTTTCACAGTTTGCAGCACAACCTATCTAACAATATTTTAAATAAGTTGATAGACATATAGTTGATCCCTGTCAAAAAATAAATAGCTCTAAAGTTTAGATAAAAAACTATACAAATCATTTACAAAATTTGATACACTTACTGTAATATTTGTGGATTCTCAAAAAAATTTCTTTTTGTTATAAAATTAGAAAATTTTTGTAATTATCATTTTAACTATTAATTCGGATCTACTGATGCCCAGTACAATACTTATTTATTTCACACTAAGCATGCTTTGATTTTAAATGTCCAATGTAATTTATCTAGTGCATGCGGGGCAAAATGAAAAAGCTCGTAAAGTTTTCTTATCCATTCAATTACTAAAATATGCACGCATTTCTTTATTTATTTATCATGTATATTCTTTTACTTATAAATTCACTTATTTATACATTCTTTCACTTATTTTCTTATTCAATCTCTATTTTTTTCACTTATTTCTTTTTGACATATATTAATTATGCATTTATTTGTTAATTTATTCGTAAATTTTTTCATTAATATTTCGTTTATTCGTTTATTTACGCATTCATTTGATTAAAATTAATATTAATCATCATATACAGAAGATTTTTCATTACAAAAATATTGTATTTTTCGTTTTGCATCAAGGTTTTTGAAGTGAAAATTTTACACCTTTCTTTTTGAAGTTACGAAATAACTGCCAAAAATGAAAAATAATACTTTAACGCAAGTTTCATTACAAAATATAAAAGTTTTTTTTTTTTTTCATGTACAACAACTTTCCGAAAAAATGTCCATTTTGTTCATTCTGAAACAGGTAATTTATCTAAACTATGTCACTTTGCTCCACATTCCGCTACTTTAAATAGAAGAAAATACTACAACATAGATCACCTTCTTTCGTTTTAGATTTAAAATGATTTTCATTTTGGAAAAATATTTTTACTTCTCATTAATTGGTTTAACTACAAAAAGTTTTTTTTTAAGAAAGAAGGCACACAAATGATTAATATCAATTGTTTCAATTTAAAGCGAAGCTACAAGTAACTTTTGAATTAGGCCCAGAGAATAGGGTGCAAAGATGGGTAAACTGCAAAGTCCCAAAAATCATTTTTTAAATTACTTATTTTAAAAATAATTATTAACAGGAACGAGGAATCCCAAACATTACTGACTCTTTCAAGCCCGGCGCCTTCACACTAATGTGTGCCATCTTCCCCATTTGTGTGTGTGTGTGTGTGTGTGTGTGTGTGTGTGTGTGTGTGTGTGTGTGTGTGTGTGTGTGTGTGTGTGTGTGTGTGTGTGTGTGTGTGTGTGCGTGTGTGTGTGTGTGTGTGTGCGTGTGCGTGTGCGTGCGCGCGTGCGTGTGTGTGTGTGTGTGTGTCACTTCAATCTTTATGTATCATTTGTTGAACATAACGCTAAAATGTTATTTGGAAAAGGTTTTACTCTTTATATGTCCCATAATATACATAAGCTATGACAATATTTAAAAAATCTATTACCGTTCATGTGTGTGTCTAACAATAAACATGCTCGAGTACATTGCTTTTAAAATATTTTAATCTTTATGCGTCATTTAATAAACGTATTACTAAACCAATGTTTCCAAAATGTTATCTTATTTATGTATCCCTTAATAACATACTGCTCAGCCCATATGTCTTATAATATTTTAATCTGTTAGCGTCATTTAATAAAGGTGTTGCTCAACCAATACGTTTTTGATCTTTTTCATCTTTTATTAAAAACTAGCTGCCACTGCAGCTAGATTAGCTTCCTGCGGCATGTTGATGCATAATGTCCCCCCGCCACCCAACTTTTACCTCATTCTGATGTGATATTATTGTGAATTCAATTTTCATAAGATATTAAGACATACTACGTACGTGGCTCACTAATGCCCAAGCAGTTAGCTGCGTGGCCCGGCGTTGCAAGGGCGCCTCGCGCCTTTAAAGTAGTTTAGAATGTTTCAAGAAACTACTCCCCGCCAAGGCGGCTCGCTAACAGGCGCTTCACACCTTCACTTTTTTCCTGCATCAAAACAATCATTCGAATTAGTAATGAGATGCTTCGCGCCTTCAAAATAGTGAGGAAAGTTACAGCAAGTTCTGCTCGCTCAAGGGAAAGAAGCAGAAATAGATACTCAGTTTTTAATATGAGTAGATGGCTCTTCAACAAATGAATGTTTCAAAATATTACAAGTAGCTAGCGATAAAAATATTACGCACGTGACCCGCCAATGAGTTTCATGCTTGATTTAGTTAAGCCTTCATTCAAAATTCTCATTATCATTGTTATTTCTGTTTCATAGCAACCAACGTTTTGCAACAATGGATTTCATATTTAATCATTTATTAGGCTTTCAATTTAGGCTCAAAATTAGGCCTCAATACTTTCATTGAAATATTATTTTTCATCTTTGGCAGCGATTTTTGGGCAAAGTTAAAAATAAAATATTTTTGTTATGAAAATTTTTCAATTCGACGATTAACAGTAATTTTCATTAAATGAATGAGTAAATAAATGAAAAAAAAATGTTAAGGAAGAATAAACGAATGAGCAAGTAAATGAATAAATAAATTAACTAATGTGTGAGAAAAAATAAATGAGTGAATAAAATAGAGAACGAAAAAGAAACTGAGTTAATGAATGAGTAAATAATTAAGTAAAATAATGTTCATAAATTAATAAATGAAGAAATAGGTGAGTGATTTAATAAATGAATGAATATACAAAATGAGCTATTTCACGTTGCCCTATCTACTTGCCCCGCGTGCACTTGACAAATACATTGAACATTGAAAATCAAAAAGTGTCTAATTTTAAATAAACAAGGATTGCACTGGA
Organism: Uloborus plumipes; assembly: GCA_038373865.1. Taxonomy (NCBI): domain Eukaryota; kingdom Metazoa; phylum Arthropoda; class Arachnida; order Araneae; family Uloboridae; genus Uloborus; species Uloborus plumipes. The sequence goes on from JAXGGA010000127.1 coordinate 316,920, forward strand.
TATCAGTAGTTCTCAATTAATAGTTTGGATGATAAAAACAAAAATCTTATCCTTTCATAATAACAAGAAAGACTTTTGAAAACCACGAATGTTATAATAAAGGTATCAAATTTTTAAAATGGCTTGATGTATAATTTTTTTTTTCGTTGATCTTTGGAGCTACTTATTTTTGACAGGAATTAACTATCTGTCTAGGAACTTAGTTAAAATTTTGCTAGATAGGTTGCACTGCAAGCTGGGAAAATATTTCAAAATTTCCCTTTGCCCAGCTATTTCACTTTGCCCCACATTCCCCTACTACATTTTTTATTTAAGTATTCATCTGCAAATGCTGTTTTGAAAGTATGTTCTTTAGTGATTTTGGGACTTGATATTTTCTTTAAGTGTATCTGTAATTTAAAATTTATAAATGATGCAATAAATAAATAGAAAAAATCAAATATTTAAAGAAATATATAAATTTTATGCCTCGTGCGGGGGACCTAATTTCTTTAAAAAATTTGAATAAATGTTTGTTTAATATCAATATGATTGTCGAAAATGTTTACTGTAATTTCAAAAATTACAAATTATGCGGATTTGTGTTTGAAAGTGTAAACTAGTATTTGTGTACTGAGCAGAATCGAAAAAAATGGGGGGAGGAAGTAACTAATTGTTTAATTAGTTACTTCCTCATATCGAGTATTTGTTACCTGTTATTTTATTATTTTGCAGAGGAAACAATTGATAATTTCATATCATTTAAAAGCAGCCTTTGCTTACTAGGCTCAAAATTGATGATAGTTTTCTCAATGAGAATTCTTTATGGGCGAATAACACTTAATTCCTTGAAGGAAAAAGGATGGTCTCAGTGCTTAGACCAGTAAATAATACAGATGAAAGAGCGGTAAAAATGAGGCAGGATTTTCATGGTTTGCTAACAACTAATAAAGAGCAAAAACAATTTTTGTTACGTTGCGTTTAAAAGCACCGAAATATAGCCTCTAACTGCAATAAACAAACATTAAAACAATATTATGTTTAGCAATCTTTATTGTACTGCAATATTGTAGTAAATATATGTTGTAAATAAATTGTTGTCATAGTTTTTTTTTTTTCAATTTATTTATTTTAACTATTTATTTATTTTAAATTAGATACATTTAAAGACAATATGAAGTTCCAAAATCACTAAAGAACATACTTTCAGATGAATAATAAAAAAATGTATTTAAAATGGAAAAAATTAACTTAAAACTTGAAAAAACCTTAATTTTGAGTAATTTCCGGGAGAAATAAATATAAAATGAGAGAAAAAACTTATATTTAGCTCTAATTGTATACTTTACGTTTCATATTTTTCATCTTGATAATTTCTTAAAATTTATATTTCATTGTTTACAAAATACATAGAAAAAAATCTTTTTTTTAAAGAAAATTATGAATTTTAAGCCTCGTTTTAGGTACCTAAATATTTTTTTAATTTTGATAAATAATTTTTTGGGACATGTGGGGACGTGGGGGAAGCGTTTTATCAACATGAAATTTTGAATTTCCGAAAAAAAAATTTTTCAATTTAACCTAGTGAAAAAGGGTTAGTTCGCACTTTCGAACGCAAGTCGAGAACAACGGGTTACCGTTGTTCAAATTGCATGAAACTTTTTTTACAATTATTTTGATGTAAAAGGAAAAAAATAAGAATGCATTACAAAATTCCTACTTTCGATTTTTATGGGACACCCTAGTGTTTATACATAATATTTTTAATTCAGGACTGCAAATTTCCAGCACAAATACATCTCACAGGTCAGCTAGTAATACTTTTTCAAAAAGCACTGAAAATATCTAATATTCTTAGTGATTAGTGAATGGGCCTTAGATTTTTGGTTTTATTGTATATCTTAAGAAAATATAAATTAAACATTTATTCAATTTAGGACAGTGAACTAGGTTGCGCATGATTATAAAAGCATCAGTTTTTGGACAAGACTAACAAAACTGTTTGAAGTGAATGTATACGGGATCAATTGGTCTACATGCAAGAAAACGTTCGTGTTGTTTATCAATAGCAGAACACGGTATTGAGCTCTAATTAATCAATTCAGATTGATCGGCATTGATTCTGTGGTTTTTGTCTCTTGTAAAAAGACGGTATAACGGAAAATGTTCCAATAATTCAGTTAATTATGCCATTAGAACAATCTCTAAATTTTGTTTAGCAACAATATTTTATTATGTACAAATGCTAACCCTTGAAAAGTAAGGTAACTGATTTACTCATTTTTTATTCATTTTATTAATTTGTTAACTTATTCTTATTTATTTTTATTTATTTATTTATTATTTATATTTGTTTATTTATTCACTCATTTATTTCATTTATTTATTTATGCTTTTATTCTTTTTGTAACGTAAGTGATGAGATTATAAGTAATACCAATGTTACGTTTCTTGTTCACTCCACAAAATTAAGTAAATGAAATATGACAATTTCCAATGATTTTTGCAATAGTTATTTTTATAAATATAGTTGAAATAATACTATAAGTTAAGTACATGTGCACATAAATCCATGTATGTAAAAACGTTTGAATACAAAAGTCCATTTTTCTGCAGTGTAAGACACTGCCCCTCATCAACTAAGGATTAATGGAATTTAATGCTATGTACGCTAACTTTAATTAAAAAATTAGAAAGATTATGCGGAAAATGTGCACACTATTTTACATACTTACGAACAATAATTCAATATTTCCATTCCAAATGACGCTATTTCTTAATGCTTTCTTCTAATTTCCATTACGATATAATAAAGTTCTTTACAACTCCAAAGAGCACAATTGTCAGTATGTAATAGGGAAATTTTTAGACCATATTGAACTTACCTCTTCTTCACTTTAAGGTCAGAAAGTAGCAATTTCAGTCTTTCCGGTACTTGAGCCCGAGATTACTCAATCTGTTATTTGTATAATATTTCTTAAATCTTTGAAAGGAACATTTTCTTCTAAAAATACATCACTGATTCCTTACCGGCTGCTATAAAGTATTCTTCCATAACAATTTTTCACAAAGAATCCGCGTTAACTTCACATGAAGAAAAAAAAAGTTACTTCTACTTTAATGATTCCGACAAGAAAAAGATTTTGAATTGGCTTCGATAAATCAAAAAGTTGCGAGTTATCAGCCAATTATATGAGAGAACATAATTGTAAACACAATTCGGTAACCTAAACAAAACTCCACTTGTTGAAATTTCACGAGTTAAGGCCACACATAGGTCAAACACGGAGTACAAGATTTGTCGCTTTTACTCCCTCCATAAATCTCTCGACAGTTCCAAGTTTGGAACACAAGGACAAAAGGCGTAACTAGGGAATAGCATCGTCCTGCATCAACAAACAGGAGCCAAATTTAGAGACCTATTCATTAATTTTTTCTTCCTTTCACTTCAAAGAGCTCCCAGGAACATAGCAAAAATATAATTTTCAGTTAATTATAACGTGTTTTCCGACTATGACAGATCACCCTGTCATCAGGGAGTCAAAACAGCGATGGTGGGTATCAACTTGAACTACGCTTTGGCGACATTAAATGTAAGAGCTGTGATTTTTAAAGTTTGCAAAGAACAAGTTACCAATTCTGACTTTCTGGATACTTGAAACTGCTAATTTTGCCTAAGATTTTATTCAGTAAAAGTTCGCCCAATTTAAATTTGAATGTTCAAAACTTACAATTTGTCATTTAAGATTTTATACATATAAAGAGCTTTTATAAGTATATAAAATGGGGGAATGTGGTGAGAAGTGGAATAGCGGGGCAAAGTAACCTCGTTATATATCCTTAAAAATACAATAAAAATTTCTAAAGAAAAAATGTGGGATCCAAAAGTCAGTACTCTTTTCAAAAACTTATGTTGATTGAAATATTTACAACAAAACGATGCGGTCTACATACAAATGCTCAGAAACACGGAATATCTTTGTTCATGATTTAAAAAAAAAATTAATTAGTTACATTTTTAATTAAAAGGTGTTACTCGTGTTTTAAGTGAAATACAATCATATCAAGAGTGAAAACAGAGAATGATGCGATTGCATGTTATCGAGACTCTCAGGATGTTGGTTTGACGCTGCTTTAAGAATCGCTTTTGTATCTCTTATTACTTTAATTATATTTGTTTTAACTAGAATTACATGAAGTTTTAAAATTAGAAATGTAGTAAGGGCCCTGCTCCACATCAGCGTAAAACGCGACCGAAACCGAAGGCAGAAACCGAAAATATGGGTACTTTCCATAGGAACACTATGTAATCCATTTTACGTTTCTACTTTATTTTTCTGCTTTACGTCAATAGGAAGCAGTGCCCTAACTGATTTAAAACATTTTTCAGAAGAATATTTGCATTTATTATTGTATCACAAACGGCAAATTTTTTGAAAAGAAAAAACTACAGAAACAACAGTATTTTAAAAATATTTAATAGATTAAAATATTTTCGCTTTTGAACTTGGTGTACATTGGTACAAACATCCAACAGTATTTTTCATCAGCGACATTAGAAAATCTGCGACAGAGATCAAGCTTATTCCCATCCAAAACGCCATGTATCCACCAATAAAACGGAACAAATCAAATGCCTGAAAGAAGAAAACAAAAACACTTCAACAAAATTTATTTTTTTAAGAATAGTTGACATTAAAATCATTAATTGTAAAGTTCATTTAACTATGCAATATTACTTCAGATACTGTACCTTACAAAACTTTGAAAGAGCCCAAGATGTTTTTTGTGACCACTTGAAGAAAAACAAATCAGTATTTCGCCGAAGTTACTTACTCCTGAAAAATTCTCAATTTTCTCCCCCCAATATCCCAATGAAAGCTAGGTTGGACAAGCATTGCAACCAAAACAAAAAACATGCTCCTTACTTTCTTAACGCACTACACATGAAATTTGAGCGTTTGTGAAGCAATTTTTAACCCCTGACACAACAAAAAAGGGAGTTATAAGTTTGAAGTGTCAGTGTATCTGTCGATCTGCCTGTGGCACCGTACAGCCTAAACGGATGGACCGATTCGATTTTTTTTTTTTTTTTTTGAAAGGTGAAGTGATCAAGAGTGTTCTTATCAAGGTCGCGTCTTCCGATGACATTAATTAACAAAGTATTAATTAAAAACCTTTAAAACGCATTTTGCGATTTTAGAAGTGAAAATATACTTTAAAAGTTAAAACAATTGTACCAAACGAAAGAAACAAAAGATATGAGTGTGATAAGATGTGTTTGGAACTTCCATGTAAAATCGAACTCGAAGTATAACGTTATTTAGCAAATGCGGCTAAAGCTTAAAATTTACCGGATTGGAAACCGATGTCATTATTGGCCGACGTGATAAAGAAATCTTAATGATTTAAAATGTTTATCTTTTGCCAGTTTCTATTTATTAACTATTAAAATACTTGTAATTGATTTAAATGTAAAAATTTTCAATTTTCCCTCTTTATTCTGCTTTTGCGACTACCAAATTTTACTGGTAAGGATTTTCTTTCCTTTTCCGTGTTTACCATATCATCTCGAAAACAATTAAATATATTTAGATTTAAAATGCTTTATGACCAGAGAAGTTCATTTAATATGAGATCGGCAAGCGGGGTCAGGGGTTGTTTAATTTTTTAATTTAATCTTTCTGAATAAGTTGCTTGAACAAAAATCGTCTTGTTTAAACAAAAATGTCTTTTACACGCTCCAGTTTAAGCAGGTTTGAGATGGTAAGAATATAGTTTAAAAATTTAGACTACAAGGAAATAAAATTAATAATTCCAAACATTTACTTACCTTAAATTTCGGCATATGTACTGTTCGTATGATAAGGGGTTGCTTCACCTTCACGTATAAACGTGAATTGCTACAATGAGTAAAAAAACACATTCCAAATTTTAAAAGTAAAAACTTGACGAATTTTATTACATTTCAAAGTCAATAATGATAGTTATTCTCAGTAAAAGAAATTAAAAAACTTAATTTCAACAGAAGTATACATAGTTTAAAAGAAGCTGAAATTTCTAAATACAATATTACGTTACTAAACTAACGTTAGTATTATGCAGCACTTAAAAAGTTATTTAGAGTTTCATAAAAATGGTAAAGAAATAAAACATGAGCTTTTAAATTGCTTGCATATTTCTCATTTTATTGCTAGCCTAAAATACTTCTTTCAGAAAATGATAGAAGTAGAAACTTTTATTCAAAATGAAGCAATTAAGACAGTCGATTTAAATTTTTTTTCCTCCTTGTTACAGATACATCCATATATATACGAGATCTTATATAAGGTGCATATAGTACATTATATATAATTTCCACGAGAATAAATGCAACTGATAAAAATGACAACTTAAATATTCGTTGTAGAAGTAAATTCAAATCAATTACCCCCCCCCCCCTCTCTCTCTCTCTTTCTCTCTCAGGCTCTCACTCTCTCTCTCTCTCTCTCTCTCTCTCTCTCTCTCTCTCTCTCTCTCTCTCTCTCTCTCAGGTGTATTTTCTTCAGTTCTGTCTTAGCCCTGGCTTATGTGCGGTAACTCATTGTATAATACTTACATATAACTGTCTTGAAAAACCTGAAACGAAAAACATATCTGCTTATCTTATACGAAAAAAATGCTGTTTTTTCATATCATAAAACCATTTAATAACAAGAAACTTTTTCTCGTATTCAAGAATAATTTTCTAAAATTTTTGCATTTGAATTCCTTTGAAAAATATTTTACATCAATAAATGCAAAGATACAGCAGTTATTCTCAAGAGGATTTTCTTGGCATTTGTGGTGATGAGAGTGTTTTTAACATGCAACGGAAGTAATGAAGCAGAATTCTCAGCGAGAGTGATTCCAGAAAATTGAGCTTTTAGAATTATTTTTCCAAAGCATGAAACGAATTTTAAAATAGGCTTCTTGTGTGATTCAAATTTCAATTGGTTTCAGACATATACACTGCAAAAAATAAACTTGTTTTTACAGTATAATACTGGAAACAGATGTTACAGTTTGAAACTATAAAAGTAGCTGTATTATAGTGTAAAAACAACAAAATGATACTGGCCGCAGAGGTTCCAGTTTAAATCTAAAATGCATAGTTATTAACTGCAAAAGTAAAATTTTAGAGTTTATTATTATAAAATTAACTGTATTATACTGTAAAAACTAACAGTTTATTTTTTGCAGTATAGGATTGAAAAGAGTTAATTAGATACTTGCACAATTATTTTTCTTGTATTCAGTTTCGCAATGAAATCTTAAAAAATCGGTTCCAGTTGTAGGCAAATTATTACTCACAAGCATTTTTTGCAGATCTATAAATTGAATTTTGCCTTCCAGCACGAAAGTAGTGCTATGCCAAAAGCCTTACCTCGAGTGTATTCACAACTTCTGCTCGATAAATTCGTTTTCTGAAAGTGAAGGAGTAAAATATTGCTAAAAAAATATTTTCAATTACATGTAAAAACTGCACTAGCATTTCAGAACTAAATACTAAGAGAAAAATTAGCATGTAATAAGGTAAGATTCAATTAATTGCATTTTAAACATAATAAATTTATCACACTTACTACTTAGAAAACAAATACATATTCTCAATATGATACACTTAAACAGATATGGGAAAATTTTAAAAATCATACACTGCAAAAAAACGAACTATTGTTTTTTTACAGTATAACACTAGCAGCAGAAGCTCCAATTTAAAACTGTATAATGCACAGTAATAAACTGAAACTAGCAATTTACAGTTTCTTAATGTAAAGTTAGAAATTTTACAGCTTACTGCCGTAAAATTTAACTGTATTATACTGTAAAAACAACAGTATAGTACTGGCAGCAGAGGTTCCAGTTTCAAATTGTAAAATGCACGGTAATAAATTGTGAAATTAGTAATTTTACAGTATATTACTGTAAAATCGGCAAAATGTGACCCTAAGGAGCAAAATGGCAACTTCAAGGGTGCCAATAGGGAGTCGAGTGGCACTCCTCAGGGGGCGCCGCTGGTGCTACAACGCTTTACCCTTAAAGGTGCCTTGTGCAACTATATATATATATATATATATATATATATATATACACACACAACAAACAATTATTATTACAAGGAGTTTTCAACTGAAGGTATATTTAAAATCGTCATCAAGATCGATCAACTTGAATTCCATTCAGCATGATACAATACGCAAAATTTGAGACCTAAGAGTAAAGTATCCATGCGGCATTTCTATCAGTAATTACTTTATCCTAATAAAAACAGCAGCGTGCCAACTATTGGAATATTGTCGTCCATGATGCTCTTTTTTTTGAGTGAGAAATCTTTTTCCTAAGGAAAATATTTTATTAGCCGAAGAATAAGAAGTTTCAAGTATCGGATCTTTTCGTAGTTCTTTTGGAAAGTAACGTTTTCTTTTTCTTACTATCGATTTCTTAATAAAAATAATTTCATAAACTAGCTTCTCT